>QJPP01001013.1:0-573023 GCA_003996215.1 Jaltomata sinuosa
CAATTTGTTTTAGACCAAGTGGTTCTCTCGGGCCATTCGTTATTTCGGGTGCCGATTACGTCCAGAGTGTAGGCTCGGGGCGTGACAGCCTCAGATGTGATGGGAAACCCAGATCAATAAAGGCCCGAGTAAGCCCCTTAGTATACATCATACGCACAAGTATATAAGATTTCAGAAAACAAGCCGAAAAAATTAAAATAAATCCATCTAAATAAGGTAGTCAACAAATGTCTTACTAATACCAGTCTACAAAGCCTCTAACATAAGAAATTAAATAAACTCCTAAGTCAGTACATGGACCCGACGATACCATAAAACTAAAAGAACTAGTCCAACATCTAAAGTGTAGAACTATATGCCTTCCGGAAGAAAGGAGGGCTCACCACTTGCTAGCTAATATCCCGAGGATCCTAGTGCTGCACGGAACTACCGGGAAAAGTCTTTATGCCTACATTATAAGAAGATGTAGCGTCCGAGGACGGTCAGTATGATGAATACTGGCATGCAACCCAGGGAAAGGGACAATACAATTTTAATAAAACAAGCCATAAAGGACATAACATAAATCATAGTAAAGAAGCCTGGACAAATACTCAATAGCATCAAAAGGTCAATTATTTATTTAACTTCTGAATTAGATGGTTTAATCGACATCATCATACATAATACTCTATGGGCTATGTGGGTTCGATCAACGCTCGACCGGCTAAGCCCCAATTCACGTTTGCTGCATGAATTAAGATCCTTTTGTATATAACTGCATAAAAGGCCTACATAAATTATTCTCGTGGAAGAGAAGCATAAAGTCGTCCATTTAAGGAGCAAATCGTACCCTACATCGGTAAAACGTAGGTTTTGGGTAGTGAGTCTTTCGACATCACCCTTCCTCGGTTAACCATCTAACTCTCTTAAGATCATCTTTTTACCTTTTCAAACATTTGAGAAAAGCATTTCATAAGGGACGTTCTTTATTCTTAAGGCATTCATTTATTTGGTATCGTCATACCAAGACTTGCAAGTCAACTTAAACATAATATGCCATCATCGTTCGTACATCATTTGTCCCAACAATTAAAGAATTTCAAAGCTCATGTAATACATAAATCCCTCCAAGTTTAACATCTCATAGGTCAACAATTTACCATTTTCAAAACGAAGGATTTAAGAGGGTCTTTTTTTCTTTTCGTTCCAAAGTCAATACTTGGGTGGTAAGTCGAATTTCGAAAGAAACATTCCTTGGACTCTCAAGTCTGCCCCAACATCAACATCAAAATATCTAAACTTCATACTTCAAACAATCATCTCAAATTGATAATTAAATAACGAATAGTTTCATAGAAAACATTTGGAAACTTCAAGTAATTTCTCCTATTGAAAACCCTTCAACCAATCGCACACAAAACTAGTATAGAATTCCATATCTAATAGTAGAAAACATGATGCTTACGAAGTAGGTTGAAAAGGGATCGTTCTACATACCTTTTTGACGAAGAACTTATGAAAAACGCTAGAGTTTTGCCTTAGAACTTTAAACCCTAAGCACCTTTGCCTCTAAGGAGTTTTAGGAGAGAAGTAACACGCCTTCTTTTGATTTAATCGTGCCTTAAGAAGTTTAGGACGTTTAGAATAAGTGAAGAATGGATTTAGTTAAGGAAAAGACCAAAAAACCCTTTTAAAATGCGTGAAACAAGTCAAAACGAAGGCCGCCGGGGCAGCCTCCATGTCACGGAGCTTGTCGCGGAGACCAGCCTCCATGACACGGCCCCATCACGGACCTTCACTGGTTCGGGGCGTCAATTTGAGTTTTTATGGCCCCGTGCTCCGTGGCACGGGGCTAACGCGATAGAACACTATTTTCGGTACCCGAACATATTTTTCTTGCGTCCTATATTCCCAAAAATTCTCCGAATTGATCTAACAACATCATCAAAAGTTATAAACTCCCATAAACTCATTTTCTTAGAATTACGAGCACAACACGGAAGGTTGAAATTTCTGGGTCATTACTTTGCTAAAGTTAGTGTATGAAGCACTCTCATCATCAGAAAGCAGTTTTGAAATGTCAAACTCACTTATCTGGGCAACCGTATCTTCATCTAACAAGACGTTAATAAGCTTCAAATTACAGTGAATCAGGGGTAATGAGCAGCCATGGTGGAGATTACAATGCACATGCCACATCTATCATTATACTTAGTCGATGTTTGATGTCTAAGAAGTAGTTGTGTGAATATAATCACTTGTTGAGGCTCCTATTAGGCATATACACAAGTACTAAAGCCTTAAATTCAAGGTTGGAACAACTAGTGATGACTTTGGTGAGATTCATATGGCGAAGGTTGCGCAAAACTTGGCATTCTATATCAAAACGTCGAAATGTTGCTTGCAATTGAAGATTGAACACTTAAGCTGCAATAGGAGTCCCATCTCTGAGGATTCCTTTATAAACAGAGTCGAAACTCCCATATCCATCAGTTGCTCGGAGCAATTCATAGTATGAAATTCTTCCTCTTGTTGGAACGACAAAGGATGAATCAACTGCTTGCTTTCTTTTACCTCTTATATACCTTATCCATACAATCACTAAGGCGATGGAGAGTAATACAAGTGCCATTCTACCCGGTAGAATTAGAACAAACATTTTTTTCTCTTGGACATATGCTTTGAGGTGCTACTGTGGCAATGGGAGAGCAAAAAATCGTGGAGAACCACACAATGCTTCATTGGACATGAAAAACTGACCGGACAGGTTCTTGAATGGACCGCCCTAGGGGATTTCACCAACCAACTTATTGAAAGAAACGTTGAAATACTTGAGATTTTGAAGCTTCTCCAATGACTTGGGAATTAATCCTGAAACATTGTTATGAGAAAGGTCTAGAAATTCCAAAGCCGACATGCTGCTCATTGAGCCAAGTATTGATCATTGCAATTTATTGTCTCTCAAAGAAAGGTGTATCAAATTTTGCAAGCTACCAATTTCCTTAGCAATGCCATTTAAGAGTTTATTCATTGATAGATCATATGTATCACGGCCCTTAGACTTTCAATTTCTAGAGGTAAAGAAGAGCCACCCGAGTTGTTTGAGGATTTATCTGGGTTCAAGAGATTTTTGAGGTTCCCTAAGCTTGCTGGAATGTTTGAATGCAATTTGTTGGAACCTAGAAATATCTCCCTGTTGACACCCAATTTTGGCCCTCCTTTTTTCCATAATTAATTTTTATATGCTTCTTAATCCCGAGGACTTTTCCAAAATAATTTTCTTATTTTTATATTAATTTTTTATAAATTTTGGCACCAATAATCATTTTTAAAATGATTTTCTTTACTTTTTATAATCATTATTACTAAAAATATTGTATCTTATAAAATCACCACAAAAATATTTTATAATTCATTCTTTTTAACAAGATATTGGTATAGTAACTTTTATTTCAAACTCTAAATGAAATTTTGTCGTATCGCTATAGTATTTCCTAAATATTGTTCTATCGATTGAGGATTGCGATTACGCGTATCAAAATTATGTTTAAGTCAGCTATATACGTATTTGAAATTAATCGGGATGAAAGAAAGCACCGTTAAATTAATTAAGTGGAAAAACGATTAGGGAAAATTGAATTTTCCTACAAACTAATTCATTTACCAATTTTGGGCCAATTGTTTCAGCCCAATTTCGCCTAACCCACTACCCAACTCCCTAACCCATTACCCAACCCCTGACCCGGCCCAAATTCCCCACTAAACACACCCTAATTCTTTGCTCTCCTCCACTCTCAACATAAACAAACAGACCCCTCTCACCTCACCTCAGTCAACCGACAACCCCACCCCCCAAACCCTTGCTCGCCGCCTCACCCACCAAAGACCCGCCGGATTTCGCGTCGTACCGGCGGGCAAACGGCGACAACACCCTCTCCCGTCACCTCACGTTGTCCCTTCCCCTTTTCGAAGACGTTTTACAACCTCGAAAAGGTCGCCCGCCGCTAGACCACCGGATAATGGCAAAATCCGGTGGTCTTCACCCTTCTCTCCTCTACTCCTCCACCTTTATAGCCATCCTCTCACCCCTTTTTGTCATTTCAGAAATAGAGCTGAAAAAGCTCCCCCACCGCCGGCTGCCCGACGGATGCAACCGTTGCCCGACGGTCCGAGCTCTACACCTCCGACCCGTCACCTTCTCTTTCAAATCAGCCTGAAAAAGGGTAAGCATCTTCCCTTTCTCTGATTTCATCATTTCCATTGCAACTTGGCTTTCCAAGAATTCAAATTTTGAATTCTTGGAAAGAGCCGTTTGAGCCTTCAAACTTTGGCTATAAAAGGAACCTTTGGGTTTCAATCAAAAAAAAAGAAAGAAAAAAGGGGAGAAAAATCACAAAAGAAAAAAAACAGAAAAGGATTGAAAGAAAAGAGATCCGAAAAATTATCACAAACAGTTCGCTAAATTGTTCTCTGATTATTGGCTCATACTCATTGTCGGTTTTGCTCTTGTTGTCTCGTTTGCTATTCGGATAACCGGAGTCGGAGTCGGAAGAGCTAGTTTGAAACTCAACACTTGACGGCCTCAATCGCTGCCCAACACAAGGTAAATTCTATCCCGTCTAATTACTTTATGTTTAGTTTTGTGATCCATTGATTCGTGTGAGTTTGGTTGTTCTTGTTTGGCTGATTTTAGGCGTTAAAATGTGAAACGAAAATCAGTTTCTGGCCGTTTGGTTTAGCTTTATGTGATTATGAAGTGTTTACAATTCAAGACTTGGTTTAATTGTTGTAAATGGTTGGTTGTTTGTTCATCTGGTTGCGAGTGTGAGTTTGAAGTGAATCAGTTTTCGAGCCATTTGGTTGTACCTATAGTCCATGGTATGTTTTTGTAGAATATTTACAACCTTTAATTAGCTTAAAATGGATTATAGGAAGTTAGAGTCTTCAGAGGTATTTGGTGGACTGTCTGAGTTCATTGCGATGTCGGTGTTGATACTTTGAACGTAGTAATATGGCCTAAATATGTTATGTTTGTTCGTATGATACGAACAGCCCTTTAACTTAGCATGAAAGGCTCTAAAAGATTAAAATTTCAAGCATGTTTGCCTGCCATCATGAATTCCTTGTAACGTTGCTTTGAATGTTCGAATACGGCAGCGACTACTTAATCATGTCTCTGATGGATTGTGTACTTGCGAAGTATTCTCAGTTTCTAAATTGGAATGAAAAAGGGCTCTATGAGCTATAAGCTTTGAAACGTGTTCGACTATGTATTTGAAGTTAACTACTTCGTTTGATTGCATAACATGAACGTGGAAGTAGTAACTCGAATCTTAAAGCTTTCAAATAAATATAAGGTTTCACTATAGATTAAACATAGTGCTAGTTTCCTGTGCGTTTATTTTGTTTAAATCGGAAAAGGCATATGTATGATATGTTTGAGTTGCTTGAAGTTTAAATTCTTAAGGTAAAAGTTTCAATAGGTTTGTCATTTTTTTTAATCTCGAAAACGTTTGTTTAAGATAGGAATATACATATTATGATTATATTTCCGGCGTTTGCAAAATATTGTGGTCTTGTTTACGATCTAGCCTTTCTTCAAACACCTTAATCCTAGTGAAAAGTGGTTAAATTAGTGTGCATTGTTAGAAAAAGGGGGCTGCCCCATTTTCATTATTTTGGTTTTTAACTCGGGTTTAATTTCGGGAATACTAGCTTAAGGAATTTATCATGAGCTAATGTAGTAGTTTGGTTCCTTTTTTTATCCTCCCGTCACTAGTGTCGCCTTACTTTTTGAGGTGATTTGTTCATAGCTACTTATTTAGTTAAAGTGAAATGAAAAAATAATAAGGTTTTATATTGCTACTTGTTGTGTACTTTGTTTTCTAATAATCAACTAGTATCGAAGTTGTTTGTTTACCTAAGATCGCTTTGTTTATAAAACATGAAACAAAATATGGTTACATGTCGTTCTTTCATATATGCTTGTATATTTACCGAATAGCATGTTTGTTTTCCTTATCACTTTATTGTTAAGCTTGGCATATTTCTACATTTTGTAAACTTTGTTATGCAAGTTGCTAATCCTTATCTTTTTTTTGTGTTTCATGTACACCCCGGAGAGTTGGAGTTCTCATTTGAAACTCAATCTCGGCCCAAATATGTTTTGGGTCGAACAACTATTAGGAACTATCGCGGTGTTCGGAGTCACTCATTAGGAGACTAGTTCCTCCAAAGGAACTTAACATACTTAGTCCTTTATTTTCTATATGCTTTTCTTATTACTTGAATTTGTTTGACTAACCTTGTATTATTTGGATATGTATTTTTCTTTGTTATTTTGATTAACGTTTATTCTCCGGTTTATAGTTTCATGGATTACTCTATTTAGCTTAAAATTTTGAAAGTAAGTTTCCTTCACTTTTTAGTTTAGGCAAATGTTTCGGGTTTCCCTTTTTAAATACTTTAAAATTAGTGGTTAAACACTTTCAAAATAGTAATAAGAAATGGTAAATAGTGCAGATTTTTTAGGATTAATTAACTTAGGCTTTGTTTTCAAGAAAAACGTATTTCAAATAACTCGCGGTAGATTTTCAAAAAAATCAAAAATATTAATTAGCGATTCAATTTATTTTCAAACAAATTTTAGTCATTCTTAGGCCTTAGATTATAGAATGCTTTTATCTAATTTAGGCAAGCCTTCTTTATATATATTAATAACTTATGTATTCTCTTATTCTAACCCCAATATTTTACAAATATTTTGGTTATACTCTATTTTGAGATTTTCAGATTTTTTAAGGCCTCTAAACGCAAGGTATATATATGTCATATGCTATCTACTGCAAGGTATATATTTATATTTTTTACTTACTCATCTTCCTACTCAAATTAAACACATATTATTTTATCACAAATTACATGTATGTACATAATACTTTATTTCATATTCAATGCATGTTCATTTTTTACCTTACGAATAAAAGTCTCCTTTACATGAAAACAAATAATTCTCGTTCTCTACTCAAGTCTTCAAATTATTCTTTTACATGAAATATATTTACCAAAATAAATATGATTTTTCTCTTATATCTTTTTTCTCTATTACCGGTATACCTATTTCTTATATACTTTCACTTATCCAAATCTTTTAAATAATAAACTTTCACATGATTTTCTATATATATTTAAGAATATACATACGTCATCTTTACTTTCTTTTTAACAAACATGTCATAAACTTTCTCAAACTTTAAGAAATATATATTTTTTACTTTACAAAAAATATTTGTATAAATAAATGTTTTCATTTTGTTTACATAGCTTTTAAATATATATTCTTATAAATCATAAAGTTCTACATACTTTAATTATAATTACGATAAAGGCATTGCTATTAAACTTTCATATATTTTGACATGTACGTACATATGTTTCATCTTTTACCATAAGCATATTTTATATTTTTGCCTATTGTAGTAGCATGTGTCATATACTTTGAGTTTTCTTTAAATTAATAAAACACGTTTTTATCACCCTTTTTAGCAAATAATGAGCAAATAACTTTCCCAAATATTTTTTCTAAATTGAGTTTAAGGACTATCTTCGGATAGGCTCTGAAGGGTGCCTAACACCTTCCCTTTGAGTAACCAAAACTCTTACTCAGAATCTCAAACGTTTTCGCAGACTAAAAAACAGAGTTTTACATAAAAAATGGTTTCCTAAGTTTCCTAAAATTTAGGTGGCGACTCTAAACCCTTTTCCAAAACAAAGGCAGAAAGAGCCGGATGTTGCAAGCATATTTTGGCCAGTTCAAAATAGGGCGCGACAGGATGGCGACTCTGCTGGGGACTTAACTTATGTTTTTACCTTAGCATGCTTAGTTTATGAATATTATTTGGAATATTTGTTTATTTGCAGTACATTATTTGCTTTATTTATATCGTTCTTTGTTTGAAAGGACGCAAGCCAAATCCCAACTTGCGCTCTTTGTTTGATTGATAAACACTACTTGTTACTGCTTTCTCACTTGCATTTCTCTATCGAGTCTTTGGCCGTACACATTTCACACACTGTGGTACACGCGGAGGGTTTTATGCCCTCCCAAACCTTCTTTTGGATTCCTTAGTTTCAGGGTCGGTGCATTTAGGTTAGTGTGCCGTCTCGCAGTTATCCAGTCCACTCTCAAATCTAGGAAAATACTCTTATTCTAGAAATAAGTCATGTTGCATAGCCTTAGGCAGGACGATCCCGGGGATTGACACTGCATTTAGGGAACCACCCTTATTGTCAACGGGTTTTTCATAAAACACAACGACATATACTTTGTGTGTGATTGATGTAAATGATCCAAACTAAAACATATGATGGATTTGGGATAAACAAACTTATCATACCCTTTACCTTTTTTCTTTCAGATGAATATCAACCAAAACTTACCAAACATCCAGATGGTTATCTCAACACCCGACAACCTAAAAAAGTGGTGGCGAAACATCCGCGTAGCGCATGTGGGTGAGGTACGGGAGCAGCTGGGGGCTTTGCTGTCGCTTATGGGGATCCAAGCTGACAAAACCCTCACCACTTTATTAATGGAATTTTGGGACCCAACCACTGTGACCTTCAAATTTCTGGATTTCGAGATCACTCCTACCTTGGAGGAGATTAGTAATTTTGCTGAATTACCACTAAGGGAACGAGTGCCAGTACTCCCATCACCTATAAAGAAGGCAGACTTTCTGAGGCTGTTAGGATTACACATTTTTCCATCACTGAGAAATGTGGAAGGAGGAAAGATGAAGTTGGATTACCTCTTCGAAAGATACGGTCGTCTCGAGAGTTTTGACGAACACCAAGGTGAATTCGCCTGTACTCGCAGACAGTGGGTATACATGCGACCGAGGATTTTGTGTTGGCTTTTTTGGGAACTATGATCTTCCCGATGAGGTTTCATTGCATCAACCTCAATATCCTGCCAATAGTGATAAACGTCTTTGCAGAGCCGCAAAGACTTACCTTGGTACACATGATCCTTGCTGAGATATTTCGATCGTTGTCCGCATGCACACGGGGACACAACTTCTTTGGAGGCTGCAATTTGTTATTGCAAATTTGGGCTGTAGAACACTTCTACCGCCGCCACCCACAGATGGACTACTGTATCGACGCCCGCAACAGGATTCAGACTCATAGAGAGCGCATGAGATATTGGACATATGCACCCACCGGAGAAGAGGAATGGCGCACATTCTTGACTAACCTTACCGGAGATTTCATCCAGTGGAGATATCCCTGGATGACAGGATTGGCCTTCATCAGAACTCGATACTTGTATTTCATCGAGTTGATAGGACTGGGAGGCATCCAGCCATATGCGCCTCTCCGTGTTTTAAGACAGTTCGGCTTGGTCCAGGACATACCTTTGTGGTCAAACATGGCGTTATATGAGGACAGTTACGGTGCCGTGATACCAACGGTACAAATGATGAACTTGCAGGCTGAATGGGATTATATGATCACATTGCACATGGGAGGAGACAAATGGTGTACGCCGGAATACTACGCTTGGCGAATGACCGTGAGCCACTTGGCTCAACCGAGTGCAGAAGGATTCAGGGATTTGGCAGATGTCCAGTGGGTCAGATGGGTTAGGGAAGAGGTGCTTCCCCGCATTGAGATCACAACACCAATGTACAACCAGATTGTCCCAGACTCCGTCAACTACTTGATAACAAAGGTAGAGGAAGATCCCGAGGATCCAGAAGAAGATCCAGAGGAGGAGCCAGAAGAAGATCCCGAGGATCCAGAAGAAGATCCGGAGGAAGAAATGGGGGAAGACTTGGAAGAGGATCCGGAAGAAGACCCTGAGGAAGAAGATCCGGAAGAAGACCCTGAGGAAGAGGATCCGGAAGAAGATCCCGAGGAGGCTTCTGAGACCGACTCTAACTTTTATGATCCTAACGATGGAGGAATGATGGAGACAGACTCAGAGCCCAGGTATCATCATTCCGCTGGATCTCCAGAGTATCATCCAGCACCACAGGATGATAGTGATGACGGTCCTACGTGGCCCTAGGTTATCCTTTCCCATTGTACCCCTTTCATATTCCCTAAAGGTGCCTCATGGCCCATCCCTTTGTACGCCCTAGTGGCCATCCCATGTCTTTCATTTTCAGGCTCCCATCAGCCTATCTATTGTAAACTTTCAAAACCACATTTTGCTTAATGAAAGTCATGTTTATCTCAAATCCTAAATGTGTTCAAAATGGATCATTTATATCAAATTGTATGCAGCGTAGGCCTACCTCTGGCAAAACGAGGCTCCATATTAGGACGCATTTTGTGTGAATATCGCCAACTTGGCGTATATATATTTGTTATATATTCCAACATTTCCCAAACTAACATAGTTTCCTTTTTCTTTCCTTTCTTTTCTTTATGTTTATTATCAACCCCCCAAAGAAAGTTGATTTGTGTCGATTTGCAAACTGGCGGAATCGCAATACAACCTCCGATCTAAGGGAAAAATGAGCGAAGAATCTAACAACGCCTCGATGGTACCAGTAGATGGCGCCGAAAGTTCTCGAAAATCGATGGACACTCAAAACGACGAACAAATGGCCAACATGGCACAAGAAATCGAAATCTTGAAAGAAGAACTACGCCAAGTGCGGGATTTGACTAAGCTTACAGCTGCTACCTTCCCCGCTCAATTCCAATTTCCAAATGCTGAGTTGCGGCCGGTCACTCCCGCCGACTTAACAAACGCACCTAAGCAAACACCGCTTGTTCCCACTTATGCTCAAGATCTACTTACTCGCCCGCCCGCTGCTAGGGCTGCACCTAACCTTTCCTTGCCTACGCAGAACTTCACTGTTCCAATTCACCCAACAATGCAGCACATACCGGAGGTACATGTCACTTGTGAAATGCCTGTTCCACCGGTATATGCTACTGAAGCCCCTACTTTCGCAACATCCACGGCTGTCAAAGTACCATATGAGGTCGATCAGTACGTAGGATTGGAGAGGGAGGTCCGGTCAAATGAAGATAGGTCGATAGCAGCTCAACTTGAAAGTTTGAAAAGGGCTTTTAAAAGCATGCAAGTCACCAGGGGAACCGAAAGTCTGGACTATGATGACCTATGCATCCACCCAGACATCGATATGCCGGTCGGGTACAAACCACCAAAATTTGATGTATTTGATGGAAAGGGCGATCCCCACGCACACCTAAGAGCCTATTGCGACAAGCTGGTCGGCGTAGGAAGGAACGAGAAATTGAGGATGAAACTGTTCATTCGAAGTCTGTCGGGAGAAGCTCTGACTTGGTACACTCGCCAAGACCCTCGCAAATGGCGTGATTGGCAAGAAATGGCCGAAGATTTCATGAGTCGTTTCAGGTTTAATACCGAAATCACTCCAGACAGATTCTCACTTGCTAACATACAAAAGAAGCCATCTGAATCATTTCAAGAATATTCATGGAGATGGAGGACCGAGGCTGCTCGGATCCAGCCCCCACTTGACGAAAATGAACTCTCTAAGTACTTTATCCGAGCTCAGGAAGGCGTCTACTTCGACAAAATGATGTCAATGATGGGCCAAAAGTTCGCTGACTTGGTCAAGATGGGAGACTTCATTGAGGAAGGTATTAAGTCTGGGAAAATTCAGTCTATGGTCGCACTACAAGCCGCAAGCAAGGCCATACAGTCAGGTTCCATTGGTGGTATCAAGAAGAAGAAGGAAGACATCTCAGCCGTCACACCTTACTACCAGCACGGAGGATCATCCTACCGATACCCTAACAACTCCCAAATTATCGCACATGTTCCAGTATATAGTACCCAGCCACACTATAATCCACCTCGAGCTCCAGCACACCAAAATCCACCGAAGCCGTATGCCCCTGTCCAAGCTCCAGTTCACCAAAATAGGCCAGCATATGCACCAAGACCACGTCCTAATTTTGAAGCCAGAAATACCCGCACCTACACTCCTATTGCCGAGCCTTTGGCTCAATTGTTTGAAAGGTTGAGGGTAGCAGGTTTGTTGCAGCCGATTGAGGGAAGAATCCCTGATCCGATACCACGAAGCTTTGATGGAAATAAGCGATGTGCATACCACTCGGGAATCCAAGGACATGACACGGAGGAGTGTTTTAGCTTGAAGAACCAGATCGAGTCTCTTATCAGAAAAGGAGTAATTAAATGCACCGATACTCCTCCAAATGTGAACAACAATCCTCTACCAAATCATGAGAATCGAGGAGTCAACATGATTACCCTAGAGGAAGAATATGACCCGGAAGGGAATATCGTGCCTACCTGGGACACAGAAGAAGTTGCCGCCACATCTCCAGCACAACCTTTTATCACAGTTCAGCTGAGAGAGCCTTTGACTATTCAAACCTACTTGCCGAGAGTTGTGGTAACCACTATAGCCACTGGAAAACCTGACTATGACACTAAAGAAGTCCCATGGAACTATCGGACGGAAGCCAAAGGCAAGATGATAGACGCTGCTGTGGCTCACGGAATGACTAGGTCGGGAAGGTGTTATACCCCGAAGGATCTAAGTCGAGGGGTTCCCGGGAAAGAACAAAATCCAAAGAAGAATGTTACTGATGATGCAGAAGCCACAAAATTTTGGAAGAAGATGCAGTCTAAAGATTACTCAATCGAGGAACAACTAATGAAGACACCAGCCCACATTTCCATTATGTCCTTGCTAATGAGTTCTGAAGCCCATAGGAACGCTTTGGTACAAGTTCTGAGCGGAGTTAGCATACCAAAAGAAACTACAAGTGACACATTGGCTGCAACAATTGGGAAAATGGTGGAAGTGAACAAAATCTCTTTCCATGATGATGAATTACCAGCAGAAGGTGTTGGCCACAACAAAGCACTTCACATTGCGGTCAAGTGCTGTGATAAGATCGTGACTAGAGTTTTGATCGACGGCGGTTCTGGATGCAACATTTGTCCTTTCACCACACTGAGAGATTTAGGTGTGAATATGGGAGAGATAAGGGAAAGTCGTGTGAAGGTGAGAGCTTTTGACGGCGCGCAGAGAAGCGTCATTGGAGAAATTTATCTCACATTGCAAGTAGGTCCAGCTGAATTCCCCATCTTATTTCAAGTGACGGATGTTACGTACAACTACAACTTGTTACTAGGAAGGCCATGGGTCCATATGGCAAGAGCAGTTCCCTCCACGCTCCATCAGTGTGTGAAGTTCGAGTGGGGTCGCACCGAAGTTACCATTCACGGGGAGCTCAGTCACCCCATCTATTCCGTGAATTCTGTTCCAATCATCGAAGAATTGGATGGAGACGCTTTCCATGCTCTGGAGATCATGCAAGCCGTAAGAATTGATGAGAAGGTAGAGCCTGTAAAGATGGAGATGTCGAGAGCAGCGAAGATGGTTGCGTCAGAGATGTTGAAATATGGGTATAAACCAAAGACAGGGCTCGGACCTAAGGCTGGCGGTATAATTGAACCAATCCAGCTAAAACATCAGAAAGGTACCGCCGGGCTAGGGTATAAGCCTGCTTCAGGAGGAGTCCACAGTGCAAAGTTTGGGGCAGTAGTGTTCGTGCCAGGACAAGTCCTAATCCCAGATGAAGCAGTTGATGAAGACGTCATTGAGGGAATAGGAAATCTATTTGTGGCCATGACGACGATGGACTGGAGAAAGACATCAAGAAGCTGACCATCCGTGATGCCGAGCCTGGAGAAGTCTTGCAGAACTGGACCATCAGCCCTTCCCTGTTTCGACAAGAGTCCTGGTAGTGTGGAAAAGTAGTTTTATTTCAAAATGTTTTTGCATGATCAATTGAGGCTTGAATCATGCCTAAGCCTTTTTTGCTACTTGCCTCTTCTGAAAAGCTAGACTGCTTTTTAATAAAAAGTCTTTATTTTTCTTAAAATTTAAAATAACTATTTATTTTTTACTCACCTTTCATACTTTTCAGCGCTAATATTAGTAAAAATCATCGTACAATGGTTATGACATGTAACGAATCCATTGAGCAAAGTACGAGTCATGAGCAGGACTATGAAGAATACGATGAAAGCATGATGCCTGAAAATCTACCTCAGGAGATCGAACAACTTGAAAGCCAGAAAAGGCCCAACATGGATGAAACCGAGGTTGTCAACTTGGGAAATAAAGAAATGGTGAAGGAAGTACGAGTCAGCATACACTTGGAAGACGAAAGAAAGCGAGAATTGATTGAATTGATCAAGCAGTATGTTGATGTGTTTGCTTGGTCCTACGATGACATGCCAGGATTAAGCACTGATATCGTCTCACACAAGCTTCCAACTGATCCTTCCTGCCCGCCTGTGAAGCAAAAGACTAGGAAGTTCAAGCCTGATTTAAGTTTAAGAATCAAGGAGGAGGTAACTAAGCAGATCCAGGCAAATGTTGTGAGGGTTACTAATTACCCCACATGGTTGGCCAACATCGTGCCAGTGCCAAAAAAGGACGGGGAAATCAGGATATGTGTAGACTATCGGGATCTAAATAAAGCTAGTCCCAAGGATAATTTTCCTCTCCCAAACATTCACATACTCATCGATAATTGTGCAAAGCATGAGTTGCAATCGTTTGTCGATTGCTTTGCAGGATATCACCAAGTACTGATGAATGAGGATGATGCAGAGAAAACGGCATTTATCACTCCATGGGGAGTATATTGCTATAGGGTGATGCCATTTGGACTCAAAAATGCTGGCGCAACCTATATGAGGGCCATGACTACCCTCTTTCATGATATGATTCACAAGAAGATTGAAGTGTACGTGGATGATGTCGTTATCAAGTCCAAGAAGAGTTCAGACCACCTACAGGATTTACAAAAGTTCTTTGAGAGGTTGCGGAGATACAATTTGAAATTGAATCCAGCAAAGTGCGCATTTGGAGTTCCTGCCGGAAAGCTACTAGGGTTTATCGTCAGCAGGAAAGGCATAGAGTTGGATCCATCAAAGATCAAAGCGATTCAAGAGTTACCTCCCCTAAGGACCAAGAAGGATGTGATGAGCTTCTTGGGAAGACTCAATTACATCAGTCGTTTCATAGCTCAGTCTACAGTAATCTGTGAACCCATATTCAAGTTACTGAAGAAGGATGCCGCCACAGAATGGACGGAGGAATGCCAAAGAGCTTTTGATAGAATCAAGGAGTACTTGTCCAACCCGCCTGTATTGGTTCCACCAGAGCTCGGAAAACCATTGCTGCTGTATCTATCCGTCATGGATGGAGAATTTGGATGTGTGTTAGGACAACACGATGACACAGGAAAGAAAGAGCAAGCTATTTACTACTTGAGCAAGAAGTTTACACCATACGAGGCAAGATATACCTTGTTAGAACGAACGTGTTGCGCCTTGACTTGGATTGCGCAAAAGTTGAGGCATTACCTGTCGGTATACACCACGTACTTGATCTCAAGAATGGATCCACTCAAGTATATCTTTCAGAAACCAATGCCTACAGGGAAACTAGCAAAGTGGCAGATTTTGCTGAGTGAGTTCGACATTGTGTACGTGACACAGAAGGCCGTCAAAGGACAAGCCTTGGCCTATCACCTCGCAGAAAATCCGGTGGACAAAGATTATGAACCACTCATGACTTACTTCCCCGATGAAGAAGTATTTCTTGCAGGAGAAGACATCTCAGAGTCATACGACGAATGGAGATTGTTTTTCGATGGAGCATCAAATTTCAAAGGAGTCGGAATTGGAGCAGTCTTGGTCTCAAGAACGGGTCAGCACTACCCAATCTCAGCCAAGATTAGATTCCCTTGCACAAACAACATGGCAGAATATGAAGCATGCATTCTCGGACTTAGGATGGCTGTGGACATGAACATCAAAGAGCTTTTGGTAATAGGTGATTCTGACCTATTGGTTCATCAGGTACAAGGAGAATGGGCCACCAAGAATGTCAAGATCCTTCCTTATCTGGAATGTGTAAAGGAGCTGAGCAAAAGGTTTACAAAGATTGAGTTTAAACATGTCCCCCGGGCTCAAAACGAGTTCGCTGATGCTTTGGCTACTCTTTCCTCAATGATCCAACACCCGGATAAGAATTACATCGACCCTATTGAAGTGGAGATACGTGACCAGCACGCATACTGTTTTCACGTAGATGAAGAGTTTGATAGAAAGCCATGGTACCATGATATTAGAAGGTTGCTCGAAGCAGGAGAAGATCCAGAAAATGTCGACAGCAAGCAGAAGCGGACTTTAAGGAGAATGGCCAATCATTTCTTCCTTAACGGCGAAATCCTGTATAGGAGAACCCCGGATTTGGGATTACTAAGGTGTGTCGATGCAACAGAAGTGACAAGACTGTTAGAGGAGGTTCACGCAGGGACGTGTGGACCCCACATGAATGGATTCACTTTGGCAAAGAAGATTTTGAGAGCGGGATACTTTTGGATGACTATGGAGAGGGATAGCATCCGATATGTACAAAAGTGTTATCAGTGTCAAGTTCATGGCGACTTCATACGAGTTCCGCCAAACGAGCTCAATGTGATGGGGTCCCCATGGCCATTTGCTGCTTGGGGCATGGATGTAATTGGACCCATAGAGCCTCCCGCATCAAATGGACACCGTTTCATCCTGGTAGCTATCGACTATTTCACAAAATGGGTTGAGGCTTCAACGCACAGGGCAGTAACTAAGAAGGTGGTAGCAGATTTCGTCCGAAATAACATAGTTTGTCATTTTGGAATTCCGGAATCAATCATAACAGACAACGGAACCAATCTTAATAGTGATCTCATGAGAGAGACTTGTGAAAGGTTTAAGATCTCCCACCGGAACTCCACAGCATATCGACCACAAATGAATGGAGCAGTTGAAGCCGCGAACAAGAATATCAAGAGGATCCTGAGAAAAATAATAGATAGTAACAGAGAATGGCATGAGAAGCTGCCATATGCTTTGCTCGGCTATCGCACCACAATCAGAACATCCACTGGTGCAACCCCCTACATGTTGGTCTACGGTTCGGAAGCAGTAATACCTGCTGAAGTGGAAATACCTTCTCTAAGAATCATCCAAGAGGTTGGTCTGGAAGACGCGGAATGGGTTCGTAGCAGGATTGAACAATTGATGCTCATTGATGAGAAGAGACTGGATGCAGTATGTCACGGCCAGCTCTATCAAAACAGAATGATCAGAGCGTTCAACAAGAAAGTCAAGCCTCGACGATTCACACCAGGGCAATTAGTATTGAAGAAAATATTCCCTCACCAAATTGAAGATAAGGGGAAATTTGCGCCAAACTGGCAAGGTCCTTACATGGTTCACCGAGTGCTCTCAGGCGGAGCAGTAATCCTCGCAGAAATGGATGGCGTCGTGAGCACAAAGCCGATCAATTCAAACGCTATCAAGAAGTACTACATTTGAAGACAGAGGGACTAGTTGTTGTTTCCTTGTACTTTTTGCATTTTTCTCTAATGTAACAGAACTACGTATTAGCCTGACTTCCCACGGCGGGATACGTAGGCAACCCACATCGGGTCCGGTTTCCCTTAGAAAAACCAAAAACATCATCTTTCATATATTCAGAACTACAATTGACCTGACTTCCCTCGGTGGGATACGTAGGCAATCCTCGTCGGATTCGGTCCCTCCATATTTTTCATTTTTCATATTGTACTTGAACTACGTTCTGACTTGATTTCGTTTGGATACGTAGGCAGCCTGAGTCAGGCTCGGTCATTGCACTTCATATTTTCCATTATCCCTAATGTATTTGAACTACGTTCTGACCTGATTCCGTTTTGGATACGTAGGCAGCCTGAGTCAGGCTCGGTCATTGCACTACATGTCTTTATTCTTCCCAATGTATTTGAACTACGTTCTGACCTGATTCCGTTTGGATACGTAGGCAGCCTGAGTCAGGCTCGGTCAATGCATTACATATTTTCATCTTTCTTTGATATCCCCGAACTACGTACAGACCTGATTCCCATTCGGGGATATGTAGGCAACCCTAAAGGTTCGGTCATACCCTTAGGATAAACCTCCCCCCTCTTATTTATACCTTCAGAGTGATCACAACATCTACAAAAGGATAGAGAAGCGTCACCAAAAGCCGGAGCCACGAGAAGAGTACATTTGGACGTCCTCGACAAAGGGGAAAACTCGATTGGATTTCGGAACATGTCATAATCTAAGGAACGATGAATAATCACTATATATATGCGCCTAGTATACACAAAATATACTTATTTTCTAAAAATATATATACATATTTTCAAAATATTTCACTGCCTTTCCACCTACCGAGCCTTCGAAATAGGAAGTCGCGAGCAACCAAGGAGGTTTTGAAGGGATCCACCATACCGAGTCTCTCGGATAGGAAATCGCGAGCGGCTGATGAGATTTTGTAGAAATCTAGTGGCAAGGCCAGGGTCCGCAAGCTGACACAAATCAACACCCCTCCCAAAACTAAGAATTTTCCTTTGAGCGCAGGGAAACAGGAGTCAAGACAGGATGATGTCAAGTCAAGCTCATGGACATGATCGGAGAAATCTTTCGGCTATCCCGACACCATAAGCCGAATATTCTTCCCCAATTCTATATTTAAAATACTGTATCCCGATTCTTACAATTCTTAAAGAGTTTTCATCTATGTTTTTGCAGGTGCGTACGAGATCCGGATCAAGTATCGAAGACAGAGAGCTCTCATAGGAAAATAGGATAGTTTATCTCTTTCCAAATAACTCTGCCAATCGGAGATTGCCATCTAATTGCGTCAAATAACTCCACCGATCGGAGAATGCGGACTGACTTCATCAAACTCCACCAATTGGAGTTTGTACATAGGCAAACAAAACGACGCTCCGCTGATTGGAGCTTGTATATAAGCAAACAAAATGACGCTCTGACGATTGGAGTTTGTACATAGGCAAACAAAACGATGCTCTGCCGATTGGAGCTTGTATATAAGCAAACAAAATGACGCTCCGCCGATTGGAGTTTGTACATAAGCAAACAAAACGACGCTCTGACGATTGGAGCCTGTACATAAACAAGCAAGCGACGCTCTGCCAAATCAGAGAAATGCATATTAGCAAGCAAAACATACTCCGCCAATCGGAGGCTGCATCATAGCAAGCATCATCATAACTCCATCAATCATAAGCATGCATGCCATCAACATCCTCATTTTTGCATTAAAAATCACGCCCACCCTCTAATGCGGGTATTTACATTCAAGTACATTTTACAGGCGCCCACCTTCTAATGCGGGTATTTACATTCAAGTCCATTTTACAGGCGCCCACCTTCTAATGCGGGTATTTTACATTCAAGTCCATTTTACAGGCGCCCACCTTCTAATGCGGGTATTTACATTCAAGTACATTTTACAGGCGCCCACCTTCTAATGCGGGTATTTACATTCAAGTACATTTTACAGGCGCCCACCTTCTAATGCGGGTATTTACATTCAAGTACATTTTACAAGCGCCCACCTTCTAATGCGGGTATTTACATTCAGTACATTTTACAGGCGCCCACCTTCTAATGCGAGTATTTACATTCAGTACATTTTATAGGCTCCCACCTTCTAATGCGGGTATTCATTCAACGCTTCGGCACACAAACCGGAGTATGCATCAGAATCTTGGTACATAACCCAAGACTCCATTTCATTAAGCTCCGGCACATAAATCGGAGCATGCATTGAGATCTTGGTACACAACCCAAGACTCCATTTCATTAAGCTCCGGCACACAAACCGGAGCATGCATTAGGATCTTGGTACACAACCCAAGATTCCATTTCATTAACGCTTCGGCACACAAACCGGAGCAGGCATCATAATCTTTCGTTTCCAGCAAGTACACGATTTTGCATCCCCAGCATCTTACAGCATTGCCCCGCCAGTCGAGAGGCTTTATTTTACAGCGTTGCCCCGCTAGACGGAGGCTTTACTTCCCAAGATTATTTCACCTACAGTACATCCACTCCAAAAAATGGAGACGTTAACAATCGTTTGGATATCTACACACTACTCTTTACATTACAATTTTAATTTACAGTTTTGAGCCTCAACAGGTACTTTGTAACCCCTTTTACCTGTTTTGCAGGATGACACACCACAACGTGGAACTACCTCTAAGCAGCGATTGAGGCAATGCTTGATGAGGAATACCAAACTCACAAGCCAGAGTTTCAAGAATAGCACTCCGACTCCGATTCCTACAATCAGTTGTCCATATTCCTAAATCAGAGTACATCTGCTCTCACAAGCATCGATACCCCTTTCTTTATCTCCTAGAGTTCTCACCAGAGGATATTAAAGGGACTACCTCCATCCGGCAATTCGACGTGATCTTATAGGGATGCGAGATGCGCCTAGTAGAGTCTCGTTTATGGGTGTGTTGTGCACCACATTTATAATCGGGAGGCTGTGAAAGTGCACCCATTTTGAAAAGATTATTGTCATCTAGCAAATAATCTACCGGCAATTCCATAAAACTCTTTCCAAGATCAACTAAGAGACCAGTGTCAACCATAAATCGTACGCTGGGGCAAATTTTGAGGACTGCCTCAAAATTTACCATAATCCTCTATTCAGAAATACGACCGGCCTAATTCCCATTTCCTTAGGGATACATAGGCAGCTCGACTTCGAGCATGGCCGTACCCACTCCATTCATGCCAAATCATCTTCCCCTTTTACCGCAAAAAATACCAGTGTCGACATAAAACCAACACTGGGGCAAATTTTGAGGACCTCTCAAAATTTTTGAACTACATTGGCCTGATTCTCGTGAAACCCGAGATATGTAGGCAACTCGGAGACCAGAGTTCGGTCGAATTCATAATGACAATAACCTTTCTCTTTCTAGGTACGACCTTTCCAAAAATTTGATTTTTCCAGTCAGGACAAAATTGGCTTTACGTCAACATCTTCGCCCAAAGACTCTTTCATCATCTCTGTTCGAAGAGGGGCAAGTTGTTGACACCCAATTTTGGCCCTCCTTTTTTCCATAATTAATTTTTATATGCTTCTTAATCCCGAGGACTTTTCCAAAATAATTTTTTTATTTTTATATTAATTTTTTATAAATTTTGGCACCAATAATCATTTTTAAAATGATTTCCTTTACTTTTTATAGTCATTATTACTAAAAATATTGTATCTTATAAAATCACCACAAAAATATTTTATAATTCATTCTTTTTAACAAGATATTGGTATAGTAACTTTTATTTCAAACTCTAAATGAAATTTTGTCGTATCGCTATAGTATTTCCTAAATATTGTTCTATCGATTGAGGATTGCGATTACGCGTATCAAAATTATGTTTAAGTCAGCTATATACGTATTTGAAATTAATCGGGATGAAAGAAAGCACCGTTAAATTAATTAAGTGGAAAAACGATTAGGGAAAATTGAATTTTCCTACAAACTAATTCATTTACCAATTTTGGGCCAATTGTTTCAGCCCAATTTCGCCTAACCCACTACCCAACTCCCTAACCCATTACCCAACCCCTGACCCGGCCCAAATTCCCCACTAAACACACCCTAATTCTTTGCTCTCCTCCACTCTCAACATAAACAAACAGACCCCTCTCACCTCACCTCAGTCAACCGACAACCCCACCCCCCAAACCCTTGCTCGCCGCCTCACCCACCAAAGACCCGCCGGATTTCGCGTCGTACCGGCGGGCAAACAGCGACAACACCCTCTTCCGTCACCTCACGTTGTCCCTTCCCCTTTTCGGAGACGTTTTACAACCTCGAAAAGGTCGCCCGCCGCTAGACCACCGGATAATGGCAAAATCCGGTGGTCTTCACCCTTCTCTCCTCTACTCCTCCACCTTTATAGCCATCCTCTCACCCTTTTTTGTCATTTCAGAAACAGAGCTGAAAAAGCTCCCCCACCGCCGGCTGCCCGACGGATGCAACCGTTGCCCGACGGTCCGAGCTCTACACCTCCGACCCGTCACCTTCTCTTTCAAATCAGCCTGAAAAAGGGTAAGCATCTTCCCTTTCTCTGATTTCATCATTTCCATTGCAACTTGGCTTTCCAAGAATTCAAATTTTGAATTCTTGGAAAGAGCCGTTTGAGCCTTCAAACTTTGGCTATAAAAGGAACCTTTGGGTTTCAATCAAAAAAAAAGAAAGAAAAAAGGGGAGAAAAATCACAAAAGAAAAAAAATAGAAAAGGATTGAAAGAAAAGAGATCCGAAAAATTATCACAAACAGTTCGCTAAATTGTTCTCTGATTATTGGCTCATACTCATTGTCGGTTTTGCTCTTGTTGTCTCGTTTGCTATTCGGATAACCGGAGTCGGAGTCGGAAGAGCTAGTTTGAAACTCAACACTTGACGGCCTCAATCGCTGCCCAACACAAGGTAAATTCTATCCCGTCTAATTACTTTATGTTTAGTTTTGTGATCCATTGATTCGTGTGAGTTTGGTTGTTCTTGTTTGGCTGATTTTAGGCGTTAAAATGTGAAACGAAAATCAGTTTCTGGCCGTTTGGTTTAGCTTTATGTGATTATGAAGTGTTTACAATTCAAGACTTGGTTTAATTGTTGTAAATGGTTGGTTGTTTGTTCATCTGGTTGCGAGTGTGAGTTTGAAGTGAATCAGTTTTCGAGCCATTTGGTTGTACCTATAGTCCATGGTATGTTTTTGTAGAATATTTACAACCTTTAATTAGCTTAAAATGGATTATAGGAAGTTAGAGTCTTCAGAGGTATTTGGTGGACTGTCTGAGTTCATTGCGATGTCGGTGTTGATACTTTGAACGTAGTAATATGGCCTAAATATGTTATGTTTGTTCGTATGATACGAACAGCCCTTTAACTTAGCATGAAAGGCTCTAAAAGATTAAAATTTCAAGCATGTTTGCCTGCCATCATGAATTCCTTGTAACGTTGCTTTGAATGTTCGAATACGGCAGCGACTACTTAATCATGTCTCTGATGGATTGTGTACTTGCGAAGTATTCTCAGTTTCTAAATTGGAATGAAAAAGGGCTCTATGAGCTATAAACTTTGAAACGTGTTCGACTATGTATTTGAAGTTAACTACTTCGTTTGATTGCATAACATGAACGTGGAAGTAGTAACTCGAATCTTAAAGCTTTCAAATAAATATAAGGTTTCACTATAGATTAAACATAGTGCTAGTTTCCTGTGCGTTTATTTTGTTTAAATCGGAAAAGGCATATGTATGCTATGTTTGAGTTGCTTGAAGTTTAAATTCTTAAGGTAAAAGTTTCAATAGGTTTGTCATTTTTTTTTAATCCCGAAAACGTTTGTTTAAGATAGGAATATACATATTATGATTATATTTCCGGCGTTTGCAAAATATTGTGGTCTTGTTTACGATCTAGCCTTTCTTCAAACACCTTAATCCTAGTGAAAAGTGGTTAAATTAGTGTGCATTGTTAGAAAAAGGGGGCTGCCCCATTTTCATTATTTTGGTTTTTAACTCGGGTTTAATTTCGGGAATACTAGCTTAAGGAATTTATCATGAGCTAATGTAGTAGTTTGGTTCCTTTTTTGATCCTCCCGTCACTAGTGTCGCCTTACTTTTTGAGGTGATTTGTTCATAGCTACTTATTTAGTTAAAGTGAAATGAAAAAATAATAAGGTTTTATATTGCTACTTGTTGTGTACTTTGTTTTCTAATAATCAACTAGTATCGAAGTTGTTTGTTTACCTAAGATCGCTTTGTTTATAAAACATGAAACAAAATATGGTTACATGTCGTTCTTTCATATATGCTTGTATATTTACCGAATAGCATGTTTGTTTTCCTTATCACTTTATTGTTAAGCTTGGCATATTTCTACATTTTGTAAACTTTGTTATGCAAGTTGCTAATCCTTATCTTTTTTTTGTGTTTCATGTACACCCCGGAGAGTTGGAGTTCTCATTTGAAACTCAATCTCGGCCCAAATATGTTTTGGGTCGAACAACTATTAGGAACTATCGCGGTGTTCGGAGTCACTCATTAGGAGACTAGTTCCTCCAAAGGAACTTAACATACTTAGTCCTTTATTTTCTATATGCTTTTCTTATTACTTGAATTTGTTTGACTAACCTTGTATTATTTGGATATGTATTTTTCTTTGTGATTTTGATTAACGTTTATTCTCCGGTTTATAGTTTCATGGATTACTCTATTTAGCTTAAAATTTTGAAAGTAAGTTTCCTTCACTTTTTAGTTTAGGCAAATGTTTCGGGTTTCCCTTTTTAAATACTTTAAAATTAGTGGTTAAACACTTTCAAAATAGTAATAAGAAATGGTAAATAGTGCAGATTTTTTAGGATTAATTAACTTAGGCTTTGTTTCAAGAAAAACGTATTTCAAATAACTCGCGGTAGATTTTCAAAAAAATCAAAAATATTAATTAGCGATTCAATTTATTTTCAAACAAATTTTAGTCATTCTTAGGCCTTAGATTATAGAATGCTTTTATCTAATTTAGGCAAGCCTTCTTTATATATATTAATAACTTATGTATTCTCTTATTCTAACCCCAATATTTTACAAATATTTTGGTTATACTCTATTTTGAGATTTTCAGATTTTTTAAGGCCTCTAAACGCAAGGTATATATATGTCATATGCTATCTACTGCAAGGTATATATTTATATTTTTTACTTACTCATCTTCCTACTCAAATTAAACACATATTATTTTATCACAAATTACATGTATGTACATAATACTTTATTTCATATTCAATGCATGTTCATTTTTTACCTTACGAATAAAAGTCTCCTTTACATGAAAACAAATAATTCTCGTTCTCTACTCAAGTCTTCAAATTATTCTTTTACATGAAATATATTTACCAAAATAAATATGATTTTTCTCTTATATCTTTTTTCTCTATTACCGGTATACCTATTTCTTATATACTTTCACTTATCCAAATCTTTTAAATAATAAACTTTCACATGATTTTCTATATATATTTAAGAATATACATACGTCATCTTTACTTTCTTTTTAACAAACATGTCATAAACTTTCTCAAACTTTAAGAAATATATATTTTTTACTTTACAAAAAATATTTGTATAAATAAATGTTTTCATTTTGTTTACATAGCTTTTAAATATATATTCTTATAAATCATAAAGTTCTACATACTTTAATTATAATTACGATAAAGGCATTGCTATTAAACTTTCATATATTTTGGCATGTACGTACATATGTTTCATCTTTTTACCATAAGCATATTTTATATTTTTGCCTATTGTAGTAGCATGTGTCATATACTTTGAGTTTTTCTTTAAATTAATATAACACGTTTTTATCACCCTTTTTTAGCAAATAATGAGCAAATAACTTTCCCAAATATTATTTTCTAAACTGAGTTTAAGGACTATCTTCGGATAGGCTCTGAAGGGTGCCTAACACCTTCCCTTCGAGTAACCAAAACTCTTACTCAGAATCTCAAACGTTTTCGCAGACTAAAAACAGAGTTTTACATACAAAATGGTTTCCTAAGTTTCCTAAAATTTAGGTGGCGACTCTAAACCCTTTTCCAAAACAAAGGCAGAAAGAGCCGGATGTTGCAAGCATATTTTGGCCAGTTCAAAATAGGGCGCGACACTCCCCAAGGGAAGTTAAGTTCCCCAAGCAATTAGGAAGAGATCCTGAAAGTTGATTTTGATCCAAGTGTATATACCCCAAGTTCTGCAATTTAAATAGATCATCTCCAATAAATCCAGAAAGTCTTGCCACTCAAGTTGCTAATTGTTGTGGTAAAGATCGAGATCTATTAAGTTGCTTAAGTTCCTAATTTCTTTTGGAATTTCCCGTTTAATTCCACAATCAACAACCATAAACCTTAGAAGAGTATTATTGGAAAGGCTTCCCAAGGAGACCGGAAGCACAACATTCAGAGGGTTCTAGGATAGAGAAAGAGTTTTTGAATGTCTACAATTTGATAAGGAAGTCAAGAAGCTTGACGTAGTGTCACACACATTAAATTATAGAAAAAATTATATAAAAGTCCATGTAACAACCTTGCATTGCAAAATATGGCCAACTTTTTAAGCTCTTACTAAAAATGACCCAATGTCTATAAAAAAAGAAAGTTACTTTATATCTATAGCCAAATTATTATTCTCTCTCACACACGCATCTCCAATCTCCATCTTTATTTTTTTCTTCTCTTTAACCTTTTTTATCTCAATTTTCTCCTTCCATTTTATGTTTTCTTCTTCTCCAGGTGAAAGAGAGAGCTGCTTCTTCTTCTTCTTTGTTCTTTTCTTATGGTAATTTTAGTTTTGAAATTGATGTGTAATGGATCTGAAATTTGATTGACTAAAAAAATTTCATTGTAGAGTTGAAACTTTAAGTTTGAAACAAATCTCATATTTTGAGTTTGAAAGTCAAACTCGCATATGAAATTTGAGATTAATTTTGACATAAGTGTTAAATGGGTTTGCTTGGAGACATTATGGAGTGTTGTTTCAATTGATCGGAAACATTAATAGGAGCTCAAAACTTAAAATTTGAAGTGATTTAGAGGATATTTGAGTTAAATTTCAAAAAATACTCAAGGAAGAAGGAGAACCTACAAAGCTTCATTGATTTCGTAATAAGCTCCATTTCGAGTGGGTATTGCTACAAATGAACGAGTACATATTAAGGAAAATAAATCTGAAATTTTGGGCGATTTGTTGTAATTTTTGAGGTGTTTTGGATGAATCTGATGCTTGAAATCAAGGAAGAAGACGAAGTCGATTATTTGTATAATAGTGTATAATATTGTATAGTATTGTATATAAGTGTATCATACAACTCTTATAATTTTGTATAAAGTTGTATATTATTTATATATATAATTATATAATGATATACATAACTATACAAATATATACATATGTATATATAATGTTTAAATAATGTATCTACATTCTATAAGTGTGTATAATATGGAGAGAAAGAAGAAAATCACTGAAATAAAAAAGTTGTATTGTATATACAAATAATATACAATGCAGTATGAGTTGCGTAGTTGCTTCTGAGGTATATACACTCAGTATACAACATTATATACTTCTTATAATTTTGTATATTATTGTATAATGATGTATAATCTTGTATATCTATAATTATACAATAATATATATAACTATACAACTATATACATATGTATGTATAATGTTTAAACAATGTATCTACATTGTATAAGTGCGTATAAAATGGAGAGGAAGAAGAAAATCACTGAAATAAAAAAAGTTGTATTGTATATACAACAATATATAAATATATACAAAAAGTGGACTTCATCTTCTTCCTCGAATTCAAGCACCAAATTCATCCAAAAAACCTCAAAACTACACCAAATCATCCAAAATTTCAGATTTGGGTTCCTCAAAACATAACCGATCTTTTGTAACCACACCCACTCAAAAAAGAGCTTATTTACATAAATTCAAAATTGAAGCTCGAATGGCAGAAAAATATTTGAAACAATGTTGATGTTTTTCACCAATTGTTTATGTAAACGAAATTTTTGAGTTGCATTGTATATAGTTTGAGTTGAATAAGAAGACGTAACCTTTTCTCGATAACGCTGGGCCAAGTAGCGACACTTCACCCAGATTCGATCATCACATCAACTTGCTTTATTCAACAAAGTGATCAAGCTTCTTAGCCACCGGGGACCGGCCTCGTGAACGCATTCGCTAAAGGCACCTCTGAAGTAGATGGTGGTTGATAAAGAACCCTTTGATCATAATTTCCCGTATGAATACTGCGTCGAACATGAAGCTTGTGATTGGTAGTAAAGGATGCTTTACTCCTAACCCCACAAGGTTCCGAGACGGAGCTTAATCTGAGTCTCGGTTAAGAACGGCGATGATATACGTTATTTGAAGCTAAAAATTAGGGAAGAAGAAGCTTGAAATTTGAAGATAAGAAGCACTTTTTCCTATATAACCTACAAAAAAATTAGTTTGAGAGCGCAGAAACAACAAAAGCAAGCCAACTGTTTCTTGTTTGTTTTCTTCACAATCGAAAAGATGGGAAAGAACAAGAAGATGATATCTGGTGGCAATAGTCAACACTCTCCTTCCACCATTTTTTCTTCAATTTTTTTTTTTTTTTAAAAAGAGGTTAGTTTGCAATTTTGGGCCAAATGCAGTTTTGGGCCATGAAATGCAATGTAAATTTTGAGCCACGAAAATGAAATGTATATTTGTGAAGTGTATTTTTTTATAATTTTCCCTAAATTATATTGTTGTCGTCCAAGATTAGGTCCCTTAGATGTGTAAAATATCCAAGAGAGGTTGGAATCAAACCGGTGAGTCTGTTTCCGAAAAGTGTTAGATTTTCATCAAGTATGACCACACATTACTAATTGATTTTATATTTATATATATTAAATTATACAATTATTTTTTATATGTATTACTTGGTGATAATATTTGAGAAGGTTCCTAGATGAGGATGGATTCTAAGATGACTTATCCTTTGATGGGAAGGATAAGAAGTCTAATGACTGAAAAAGTCTACTAACTGTGGGGTTCCAGGACTGGCTGGTTATAAAAGCTTGTGTTTCCATCAAAACAGACTACTACAGTTTCACCAGATACAGTCTTGAAAACTCCCTCTATTGTTTCTCTCCTTTTATTCCATTTCAGATTTACGGTAATACTAGCACTTGATCATCATGACTGGAGGTGGAGATAAAACTAAATTCCGCAGCAGTTATTATGTATATTTAATTATATGCATATATATTTCAGTATTAGTCTATAAAAATTCTTACAGTGTGGTATCAACAGTCATCCTCTATGCTATTTTGATTGGTGCACTATAATTGCGTGAAATCATTGATGCGTAATTAGTGGAACTTTTGTTCTTTAAGAAATTAAAAGGGAATTTTTATCTAAAGTGCTCTTCCATTATGTTCATCGGGTTTCAACCTTAAAGCCTAATAGGAGAGTATTTAATGAATTTCTTGATTTTATTGGACCATTTTGAATGGTTGAAGTTATAAAATTATTACTGTGCTTCATAATTTCATACTGTGATGAGTTCAATTATGTTCCCAAGTTTTATCAATATAATAGTTGCTGCAAGTGGATCTCATAACCACACTTGAAATATACAGTTTCGTCATTTGGGTTTAAGTTTTTCTTTATTTAAAAATTAGGAAAAACCTATTAATTATTTCTTTTGATGAAACAAAAAAGACAAAAATTAATCGAAATCAATTACCCACTTAATTTTCTCTCCCCGAGCCATTCATATTTGGTTTGTGAATTTCGATTTTGATAGCAGAAGGTAAAGATCATATGAATTTGATCTACCTCAATTTTTGGGTGAAAAGATTACTAAAAGAAGTGCCTCACTTATTTTTACCATCCTAAGTTATCTGTGTGTCTTATGACAATCAAATGTGTAGTTAGGAATTTTGGCTATTATTGGTGACGTTTTTCTCTATATATCAAAAATTGAAAATAAGTTATTTTTATTGCTTCCTTAATTAAACATTTAGTTTGGGACCTGCAATATTTGAATAGGAGTCATTAAGTTACATTATTTTCTCTGGGTCACATTCTATGTAATTAAAGTTTAAGTGTAAGATTTTTCCCATAAAGTTAATGTATATTTTTTGAAGTCACGAAGGACTATTTGAAATTATTTTGGGCATTCAGAATATTGTTAGGCCATTAAGAAGATAAGATCTTATATTTAAAGTATTGTGCCAATCGAATTTCATGAGTTTCAATGTTTTTAGTCCCTACAGTACGTAATGATTATTGTTTGTTCTTTTTACTATATGCATATTTATTCATGTTAAGTGTTGTTTTGGTTTAAAGTTGTTAATCTCTATTTGGAGGTTTTGAGATTAATAATTTTAAAGGGTTAAACAAAATAAATTGTAAAATAAAGGATAACTTAGTGTCATGGAATTTTTTTAGATCTTATGAGGTCTTAGGAGTAGCCAAAGCATCCTAAGACCGTAAGGTATTAAGATTGAAAATTTTTCATTTGAAATATGGCACAAAGAATTAAAGAATTAATGTCATGATACTTTCTTAAGTCTAAAGTTTTAGGATTGTTAACGCATTCCAAAACTATAAGGTATTAGATTTTTGAAAAGATCATATAAAGTATGACATTAAGAAAATCATTAATACCAAAGATTACATGTCTACAAATTTGAGAGTAGTCAAAGCATCTTAAATTTGACAGTCAAGATGTGTCAACCTTATAAAGGTATGATATTAATATTGCAATCAATTCATTAGGTGATTAGCCGGTCGCTCAAAGGTACGATTACTACAAGGGAATTGATTGGGGTAGAATGAAACATTTAAATATTAAGAACGAATTTTATCCATCACCCAAAGGTACGGTAAAGTTCGAAGGGTTCTTGTATTTAAATTGTTTTAGTTCTATAGTTAGTAAATTCTATACAGTTTGCAAACTTCTGCCCAAAGGTGATGTTTGAATTTATTAATGTCAAGTTAATTTTTCTCATAGCACTAAAGAACTTTGAATTTTGCAGCTATTCCCGCTACTTACCAAGTTTTCATTTTGGCTGGTGATAACTTCCTTGATTGGAAAGAAAATGTGTTATTTACACTTGGAGTTCAAGATTTGGATTTGTGTTTTCGGGTGGATGAAATTCCAATCTTGTCAGATGAAAGTACTCCAGCAGAAAAAGCCCATTATGAATGTTGGGAGCGGTATAACAGGCTGAGCCTAATGTTTATAAAGAAACATATCTTTAAATCAATTAGAGGGTCAATTCCTGAAAAGGATCATGCGGTGGAGTACATGAAGTCTGTTGAGGAACAATTTGTACGATCTGACAAGGCATTGGCGAGCACATTGATTAAAAAGTTTTACAATAAGACTTTCGATTCTTCAAAAGGTATGCGTGAGCACATAATGGGATATAGAGACATTGCTGCAAAACTTAATGATAAAAAATGGGAATCTCTGAAGCTTTCTTGGTGTACTACATCTTGCAGTCCCTCCCTAGCGAATATGATCCTTTTAAGATCTCCTACAACACACATAAGGATGATTATAAGATCAACGATTTATTGAACTTGTGTGTTGAGGAGGAGGAGAGACTAGCAAGCGAAAAACTTGAGATGACTCACTTTGTGACCTCTAAAAAGAAGAAGTATGTCAAGAAAGATAAAGATTTTCTGGGTAATAAATCTGGCAAGTCCTTCAAACAGGATTCTGATGGGTGTTTTTTCTGTAAAAGAAAAGGACACAAAAAGAAGGATTGCATCAACTTCAAGCAATGGCTCGAGAAGAAAGGTAATTCTTTTTAGTGTGTTTTAAATCACTTTTGATAGATGCTCATTTAAATTTATGGGGATTGATTTTGTTTTTGTCAATCTATGTGGATACACCATGCAGGATATTCTGAGACAAATGAAGTAGAAAAGAATTAAAAGGGAGCATATATTTCAAGATTAGGACTTGCACTAAAGTTGAAGTTATGGGATTATTTAAGTTTTCTTAGAAAATTAAGTTTTTTCTTAAATTTCTTAGAAAGACATTAGTTGTGTTTCATTATTTTCAAGTATATTGCATTTGTTAAGTCTTATCGATTTCAATAATGAAATGATCCTTGGTGTTTTAATTATTTTTGTTTTTTTATTTTTTTAAGTTGATAAAATTTTAAATTGATAAATGATTTGAATTTGAAATAGATCTCGTTTTAAGGCAAGAACCTAGCTATACACATTGGTGTTGGCATAAATAAAGAGATTTGAATAAGATTTTTGCTTCTTCTATATATATGAGAGATTTGAATTTATCTCCATTAAGAAAATAAAGAAGTTGGAAAAGGATAGAGTTATAAACGCTCTTGACTTTTCAGATATTGAGACTTGTATAGATTGCATATGGATAAGCAGACTAACAAGTACATTAAAGATATTTGAAGAAGCAATATAAAGACTTAAAGATTATACACACTGATAAATATGAATCATATATTCATATCCATTTTTAATGGTTAGAGATATTTTATCTCATTAAGTAATGACCACTACAGATATGTACATCTCTATTTGCTTTCATAAAAAATCTAAAAAACTTTGTGTTTTCAAGACATTTCATTGAAAAAATCAAAAATAAGAGAAAGGTAAAGATCATGTGATCAGATAAGGATAATGAGTACTATGATAGATTATTGGGTCTCTATAATTTTTTAAGGACTCATGGATTAGTGGAACTTCCTCACACAGTTACCTTGAGGAATAATAAAGTGAATTATTAAAGATTTTACTTTTTGATAGATGTAAGTTTTTGTTATATGATCCATTTCAGAATTATCTATCATGAAAGTAAAATTATTATATGCTTTAAGATTATTTTTGTGACACTTGCTGTTTGGTTTGGACTAATAATTATCGATTTTATCATTAGGTCTAAATATTCTCTTCATATGAAGATGATGAGAATAGAAGTCAAAGTAAACACTTGATACAAAGTTTTTATACTTAAAGCAAAAATGAGGGCATATGATATTTATGTTGAAATACATTATATATCTCATTTGGTGATTGATCCTTAACTTGCTAGCACTTCAGTATCTGGATCATATTGGGAGTATGTATGATGTTAGCCCTATAAAGTGTGTTTATTTGATTTATGTCGACTGTTGTTAATAAATATGAAATTGTCTTTATTGTGCATTCAGTTTTCATATTCAGTATTCGTAGGGATACATAAGGTTGAACCCATAAGGATCAACATTCATAAGTGTTGTTGATGGAAGCTTATTGGAAGCTAGAGAAATAATTTTTCTCATTAAAGTTGCAAAGTAGATTTGTGCATGTAATACATGGAAGAAAGTGCTCGACTTAAAATGAGTAGCACCGCCATGATTCTTGTATAATACTACTTTATATTTACTCATAAATATTTTTATTCATTATCACCTGAATTAGTAATATGTGGTCCAAGTGGGAGAATGTTAGATTTTCATTAAGTATGGCCCACACATTACTAATTGATTTTATATTTATATATATTAAATTATACAATTATTTTTTATATGTATTACTTGGTGATAATATTTGAGAAGGTTCTAGATGAGGTTGGATTCTAAGATGACTTATCCTTTGATGGGAAGAATAAGATGTCTAATGACTGAAAAAGTTAACTAACTGTGGGGTTCCAGGACTGGCTGGTTATAAAAGCTTGTGTTTCCATCAAAACAGACTACTACAGTTTCACCAGATACAGTTTTGAAAACTCCCACTATTGTTTCTCTTCTTTTGTTTCATTTCAGGTTTACGGTAATACTAGCACTTGATCATCATGGCTGGAGGTGGAGGTAAAACTAAATTCCGCTGCAGTTATTATGTATATTTAATTATATGCATATGTATTTCAGTATTAGTCTATAGAAATTCTTTAAAAAAGGTCTAGATAAACTGCAGGTTCCTTCAGTACTTCATCACCCTTTGCTCCTTCATTAGATATGCACTTGTCATACTCCACAGAGGTCAGTTTCCTATGTTGCTCGGACTCTTCAAAAAGTCAACGGGTGCGTGTTGGATTCTCCAAAAGTAGTGTATTTTTGGAGAATCCGATATGGATGCGGCATCAAAAGTGAAAAGTCCTCACAACTTAGTCAGTTTCTGGTTTATCTCAAGTGGAGTATCAGGAGGTTTTTCTCCACTTAGACCAGCTACTTTCTTTGGCACATTACTATTCCCTCCTTGGATCGAAGACGAATTAGGAGAATCGCCGGCCAGCGCCCCAATCAAATTGAACGGAGAAGATAACGGCTATAAACGATCTGATTATCAGAAAAAAAAGTACAAGATAAAATTTAGGGAGAAGTAGGATCTTCTCTTTCTTACTTACTTTTGATATCACTATTCATTAGTTTCTGATTTTGCATTTTTCTGGTATGTGTCACAGTCTCAAATCTGTTCAGTCAAGATGGATGATTTCCAATAATGTGCTCTTAGAGTCATTTTCTTGTAAATGTAGTGGTGTCTAGAATATTTTTTTTCTGAAAGTTGAGATTGAAATGAATTCTATGATAGTAATAGACTGGATAAGAGGAAAAGCTCAAATCCCCTGAAATATCAAAAATACAATTACCAACATCAAAAGGAAGATCCTACTTATGAAAGAATGTTTATATCTCACTGCTATAGAGAAGACAATAAAATTGATGACATTCTTGCAAATCATGGATTGAAACTCGGGCAACTAACTTGGTTTAACAACCTTCAAGATATTCCAAAAAAGCGAAAGGAGAAATCAGAATGGATATTTAACAATTTCCTTCTTTTTAGGTAGAAAGAAGAAATGCAGATACCTTTTTGATGTTCCTTGACTCTGTTATGTATAGTAGAGGGATATCTAATGTTTTTGTCATCATCTTTCATTCTTCCCATATGTAAAGGAATTGTCTTTGGACAATTCAACTTTGTGTTTGGAAGGTAAGACCATATCCCCCTCCTTTGTACTCGGTTTTCTTTTTTAATAGTAATAAAAGAAACCACAGTTTCAATCAAAAGAAAAATACAAGAACCCCACTCTATTTAAGATTTCAAAACACAATTTTATTTAGTTCTGAATGAGGATCACATCTTGAATTCACCTCTGCTCTCTTGCTTATTTGACGCAGGCTTGGAAACAACACGAGAAATAAAGAAAATGTACATATGAACATTGTATCATTCTGAAATGAATGACAAGGACGCCACCCCCCTCTTTATTTTGAGATTTAAAAACATAATTAATTTCCTTAGCTCTCAAAGAGTCTGCTATTTTACTTATTGATCTAAGCTCGGAAACAACACGAGAAATAAAGAAATATACATCTATATGAACACCATAACATTCTGAAATGAAAGACAGGGACTCCACTCTCTATTTTAAGATTTTCAAAATATAAAACTAATATCCTTATTTAGTTCTGAGTGAGAGTCATGTTGGCTAGTGTCTTGAGATTCATAGGTCGAATTCGAGTATGGGTTCCAGTCCACAATGCCTTTGAGATGAGTTTATAAGTGTGCTCTGATGGATGAAAGTAATCCCAGAACAAGTATTCATTGGGCTTTGCACATAACTTGTAACCTTCTTTACCACATTGCAATAATCCTCCAAGTGTTCCATCACCACAACATGCATTAGTCACATCTGAAAAACCTATGTGATCATAACAAATCATCATGAGTGAGTCTAGAATCCCTCTTAACTTGTACATAACATAATAATTTAAAAGTTGAAAAATGACAAAAATGATTTTTTTTTTATATTTGGAGTTAGTTTAAAATCGTCTCTAAAATATTTTTGTAAAGTTTTGGTCCTTTTAATTTACCCAAAAATGAACGCTATTGTTAGATTTAATGGCACTGTGAAAAGAAAAACGATTTAACGAGAACTTATATTTGGAAGTGCAATTTTTACAGTTTCTGTTATTTTATGTTTATTCCTAGTATTTGGTGCAATTTATATTATCTTTGGTCTATTTTTCATGTATGGTGCAATATAATTTTGGTGTTTCAGTTTCTGAGATTTGATAGGACTTTAATTTCTTGATGTATTTTGTTGCCATTAAATCTAATAACAACTAAAGTTTGTTGAATATTTGACGAATAACAAAAGTGCCCACTTTGGCAAACTTAACAAATAAAAACACTCCGGACTAGGGGACTATTTTAAACTTACCTCAAATATAAGGGATTATTTTTATCATTTTCTCGTTTAAAAGTTACTCTCTCACTCCGGTGCACAAAACATAAACTCTTTGCAAATTAAGATGGGAGAAAAGCTAGTGGTCACACTCATTAGAGAATTGAAACATTAACATTTCTACTCCGGACCATTTTACTTGTCGTCCTTACTAAAAATAGATGGTCCAAAATGATTATCATTTGAAAAAATAAATGTATAATTAGTTGTTTATTTCCACCTTTACCTTTAGTCATAAATATGGAGAGATATTAATGTATTGCAAAAGAAAGAAGTATTAAATATTGAGGGATAATAAATAAGGATAGCTTAGTCAAATTACACTCTAGTTAATGTTTTTCTTAAGGAGCGTGTAAATAAAAAATGTGACAAGTAAAGTGGTCGAGGGTTAATATATAGCTAACAAAATCAAATCATGAAAGGAGGAGTAAAGAAAAGTGTAAGAGATTACCATAATGTTTAGGATTAGCTTTGAAGATCTGAATAGTCTTGTACACAGCTCCATACACAACAAATGAACCAGGATACTTGGTTGGTATGTTTTTCACCAAACTCTCTAACCCCATGTTATAATTCTTGACCATTTTGTTCATTTTACCATAACATTTGTTAACCGGTGCACCGGGCAAGAGGGTCCTAGCCGGGACACAACCAACGGGGCCTAACGAAAACAAGGCGATTCGTCGAGCCCCTAGCTTGCAAATTTGATCAACAAAGTTTGTAACTTGAGTTAACATGGCTTGAACATAGGCATCTGGGGTAAGTTTTGGGGCATCAAATGGATAGAAGTAGCTGAAAATGTCATTGGATCCTGACTCAAAGAAGAAGAGGGATTGTTGGATTTGTTTCTTGTTTATGTGGTTTTGTTGGACTAAGGTTTTGAATTGTTGGAGTTGATCTTGAATTGGTGTCACTCCCTATATGTTTCAAAGAATTAATATCAGTTAATATGGGCAAATCTTATAAATAGGTAAATCTTCATAGCAAGTCTGATATGATAACATGAAAAATAGAATAATAACCGGTTATAACTAATTAAATATAATTCAATTGATAGTGTAAAGATTACTTATATTGTAATGCATATAACCTAAATCCTTAATTTATTGCTATGAGTCTAGCTCCTATACATTGACATAGTAGACACTATTAGAAATAAAGGTTTTTTCACCGCGAATTAGTGGAAAATTTGTGCTATAAAACATGATTTTTCCACCGAACCAGCTTACTGAAAAAATACATGGTAGGAAACAGATTCTCACTGAACTAATGGAAATTTCCTAATTTTTTTATATGAAAACATTACTATTTTTTCTTTTTCCACTGATTCAATCAAAATATTTGTGGAACTAGCCATTGAATATTTTTCAGTAAGAAAATAGTAATTTTTTAATAGTGATAAGACTTTTTACACTATTCAGTAATTTAAAAGGCAGTTATAAATAATTGAAAAACAAGTCAAATAACTTACTATAATAGGTAAAATTATACTGAAAGTATAAAATTATTTGATGACACATTACAAATAGAGGTGTACAAAACCAAACCGCAAACCAAATCAAATCGCAAACCGAACCAAATCGCAAAAAAAACCTGACTAGTGGTTTGATTTGACTTGGTTTAGTATTGAAAAAAAAATTCGACTATAATTGGTTTGATTTGGTTTTAACTAAAAAAAGTCAAACCAAACCGAACCAACCCAATTTAAATATATACTATTTTTAAAAATATTTTATACATAAAAATATTTATTGTGATGTAATTTATAAATATTTTTTCAACTTTTTCATAGTTTTTATCTTTCAATATATTATTTCAAGTTTAAACTTAGAATTTTAAATGGTTCAATAAGTCTTTTTACAACCTATAGATATTAGTAACTAAAAATAAAACTCAAATCAATACGAATGTTAACAAAAGATTATTCAATCCAACATTAAGAATGACAATCATGTTAGATATTTATTCTTTAATTTTACATAAATGCATAAACTAATTTATTTTTCGGTTTAATATTTAGTCATGTAGTTAATATTTATTAGACTTATTTTAGCATGACTTAATACTTTTAAATTATGATTATTTTTATTATGACTTATTAATATGCAATATTTATTCTATGCGATTTCATTATTTTTTTGGTTGAATATTTTATTGTCATCACTCACTTCATAAATTTCAAATAAAATGAATATATTTTGTGTTATTTTTTTAAGAAATACCTTAGATAGTTGTATTTTGCTTGGACTAAAGAAATATTTGAAGCACAAGTTAATTATATATTTGTATGAAGATTTTACCGGAAAAAATCCGAAAACTCGAGAAAATCGAAAAAATTCAAAAAAATCCGAGGTTGGAAAACCCGACTTTTATTGATTTGGTTTGATTTATAAATTTAAAAACTCGACACTAACAATTTGATTTGATATTTAAAAAATCCGAACTAACCCGGTCCACGTACACCCCTAATTACAAATTATGAATCAAGCAAGTGCAAAAGTTATTCACTATTTTAAGAAAGCTAATCAAGTAGCTGATATTTTGGCCAAAAATACATGTATGAAGAGGGAATCTACCATGTATTTTGTCTTTTAGAATATGCCTAGAGATGCAAAGGGCTATTCTCATTTGGATAAGAGTTAGTTACCTATTTTTAGAATTTGATACGATAAGACTAATTTTTTTGTTAGTTGATGATTTAACTTAGAATTGGACTAAGGTGTATAATATGGCCAGTCCTTTCCTATTTTTTGCAAGGATGATCTCATCATCCTCCTTTTGTAGGGAAATTACACCAAGCCCCTCTCCTATATAGATATGATGGAATAAAAAGCACACCACCAAACCTCAAACGGAGGATTATGGGGCGTTTAGCCATGAAATTTTTTGGAACTGAACTTTGAAAAATATATTTGGGCATAAAATTTTGAAAAATTGCAGAATTTAATTTGAAATTGAATTTCAGAATTTTCATAAATTTGAAAAACATCAAAAGCTATTTTTTTTTCTCAAATTACTCATAAAAATTCAAAAATAACTCTAATTCGTATTTATAGTCAAGTACAATTCCAAATTTCAAATATTATTTTTCACTTTGAAAATAAAAATTATTTTTTTTAAAATATTCATAATTTTCATGGCCAAACGCCCTTGATTATTTGTAACTCTCATCTCATGCCACCCCACTCTCCTTTCTTGTATGTCTAAGATATTTTCCACCAATCTGAATGTAACTGAAGTAGTTAACTGCTTTCAAGTACAGAATTACAGATAATGTCAAAATTAATTAATTGTGATAGTTGAATTGAATTTCGATAAGATTTAGGTCTTAAACCGATATTATTTATGCATCTTATGACAATATATTTAATTTAATTTTTTTTGTTTCGAATCGGTATACGTTATCTGTTTTGAAATCTCGATTGATTAGATTAAAGAAGAAAACATTCGTTATAATGGCTCCCTTGTTAAGGGTGTCACTACTCATTCGTTGAAAATTTATTTTGTGTAAATAGGTAAAAAAGAATGTATATATACTATAGGTTGAATCCTCTTTACTTTTTTGTACTTTATTTTTTAATATTTGACTTCCTTTAGTGAAAATTCAGTCTTAGCCATGGGTTCCATCCCAAAAAGAATTATATTTCCGAAATTGAAATATGGGATCTCTAATTAAGGTGAAAGTGATCTTCCCATCACAACCATTAATGGTACTTTTAAGAAGTCATACATGCAATTTTTTTTTTATTTCTCATTTGGTGTCTGGTATTCATATTTGAGCTCGATTGATTCGAATTCGCGCCGCCTAGGACCCATCTGAGGGAATCAATCCCTACCAAGAATCTTTTCATACACAGGGCTTGAACCGAAAACCTCAGACCGGCCACATCCTTTGGTGGTATGCAATTTTGGTTTACCTATGGGCTATGAGATATTGTTTTGGCGACATTGACTATGTTTATTCCCCCTTCTCCCTCCTCCCCACCCCAACCCCCTCATTGCAAAAGAAAAAGAACCAAAGAAAGAAGAAAATAGAGGTGATATATAATTTTGATTACCTAGTGGTAAATCACAATAAATTAACAGATGTTAAAATAAGAAATAACTATGATAAATACATGTTTAATTTCTTACCAAATCCTGATTTGTTGGTGGTAGAACACCACTACCAGCACTAGCAAAGTTGATGCCATTTGATGGATACTCTTTGATACTTCCATTAATTAACTCAAGCTGTGCTTCGAGAAATGGCCTTTGAATAGGTATCCCAATAAATTCAGCTGCAATTTCACACCAAACCAAAGAAAACTAATAAAAGATGCCAAATTATGTGATGTCACTGCTAGGAAAAGAAGTTTTTTTCATTGCAAATCAATAAAAAATTTGTGCTATAAAACATGATTTTTCACTCATTTTTTACTGAATCAGCTCACTGAAAAAACGAATGATGAAAAACAAATCTTCACCGAAACACTGGAAAGCTTCTTAAATTTTACACTACTATTTTTTCTTTTCTCACCAATTTAATCAAAATATCTGTGAAAATATCATTTGAACAATTTTTAGTGAAAAATTTAATGGAAAAATAGTGATTTTTAGTAGTGTGTCCATATGACAAATTAGTCCTCCTCAAAAAGAATATGGGATACGTAGTAAAGGGTTAAGACATCTAATTTTCAGTGTGAATTCGGATATTGATTTTCAATTCTTTTTTTGAAAACTACATTAAGTACTAGAACCACAATATTTTATAGCCAAATTTATTGTTGAAGAAAAAGGATTTAGCTTATATTCACGGACTATATAGTAATTTCTTTTATATCTTCAGTGCAATTTAATATGCTATGGGAAGTTACTTGCCCTCAATTTTCACTTTACTACTTTCACCCATTATGTGTAGCGGAGACAAAATTTTATTCCTTCGTTTTAATTTTTTTGACCTACTTTTCTTTTTAGTTCGTTTAAAAAAGAATGACGCTTTCCCTTTTCAGCAATTCTTTAGTTTCAACTTTCCACATGGCATGTTTAAGGCCACAAAATTAAAGAGCATTTTGGTACATTTGACATCTTTAATTTAAGACTACACATTTCAAAAATCTTCTTTATTTTTTTAAACTCCATATCAAGTCAAAACATGATCAATTTAAAATGGAGGGAGTAATAAAGAGATTTAAAAAAAAATTAACCACCTTTGACGCTACAATAAACACTTCCCTCATGTTAAATTGTTAATATACATATATACACAAAAAAGAAAAAAAGAAGAAGATTACTTTTACTTCATTCAATTTGCACTAAATAATTTTTCAACGAAAAGAATTCAATTGAACCCCCTTCTAGTTATAAATAATTACATTTTGGAATGACGATCCGATCGTATAAAAATCATACACATGTCAATATATAAAAATTAAATTGTTAAACTCGTGATCAACCATTAACCATATGCATGACTCATAAAATGGGACAAAGGAAATAGTAATAAGAACTCACATATGAAATCGGCAACAGTTCGGCCATTAGTGAATCTACCAGTTGGATGGTGAAAGAAATTGGAACCATAAGGTGGAAAATCAGCTTGTGCTGTGCAATTCTTGTTGTAGTGATTGTTACCAGCATCAAATATAGAGTCTCCAAATATGAATATTGAAGGAGCATTAAATCCCAAAACACAACAACTACTCAATACCAAAAAAGAGGCAACAAAGAGAAATAATTGTAATTTTACTCTCTCCATTATTATTATAACCAAAAGTGTAATTGCTAGCTATAATTTGGAATACACAAAGATATATAGAACAAATGGTGTGAGTTTATTATATAAGTAAAGTCAGCTGGAAAAATGTAACAGAACACACGAGTTTAGTACATGCATGACCTAAGAAAAAACTCCTTTGGATCACTTATTATAAAGCTACTTGTTTACTGCCAACTACTAGTAATATTTTTTGTCTACTAGTACTCCACCATTTACTTTAATTCCCTTTATTTATTTCTTTATTACTTTCTTTTGCTAGTAACCTTTTTTATGGCAGTTATAGATGTGTTCATTTGATTGTGCAGAAACAACATTAAATATGTTGTTTTTAGATGTGTGTTGTTAATTTACATGACACAGTTTGAAATAGTGCAAAGTTTAAGAAAGTAATAAAAAGAAATTAATTTTTTTTATCTTAAGTATTTTACAAGAGAAGAGCTAGCATTCTAGTTACGTATCCGACAGAATCCGATAGCTTTTATCAAGAACCCCAAAATAAAATTTAGGATTTTCAATCCTAGCAAGAAAGGGAGGGAAACAAATAATCAATTTAAAGCGAGTAAACAAAGTTTCATACTCGATCTGATAGATACATATAAAATTGTGTAGAAAGTCGTATTCGATGAAAGTCATATGTACAACTTGGAGGAAGATCTTTCGGTTCTTTTGAGATCCACCATAAAATATTGGGTAGAAAAGCCAAAACAAGTAATTTTAAGTACCCTTATAAAAGATAACTGATTCTTGAACTCCTTTCACACTCATGTCACAGTACGGTAGAGCCACTACAGGAAAAAAAAAGAAGCAAAATTCCCCAATAACTTTATTTTTTCTAATCTTGAACCCATAAGCTCAAAATCCTAGCTTCGCGCACCTCGAATATACCATAACATTTGTATGACTATAAACTTTTGAAACTTGTGGTCTTAAACATGTCGTAACATTTGCATGGTAATAAAAACTTCTCATTAAAAGTTAAACGAACAATGTAGAGTTTATTATTTTTAAATTTAAAAATATGTTTTTATATTTCTGAAAAATATTTTCTATTTTCTCGTGTTTGATTAGTCAAAAAATTTGAAAAATATTTTTTTTAGAACAACAAGCTCATTCAAAATAGAAAATGACTTATCTAATGAAATTATATAGGAAAAATAAGTGACATTGTCTCCTCTCCACCCCATCCCCACCCACTCCCACCCCCACTCCCACCCACAACCACCCACACCTCCACCCCAGCCACCCCAATTATTTTATAATTTTTATTTTAATTCTTTTTAACCCACATCGATTCATATGATCGAACTTTGTGATTTTGATTCAGATTATATATATATATAGCGCAAAGATTTATTTCAATCATAACAAATCAAATGAATTATAATAATTAAATTTCTAGTTTAAACCCCTAAAATATTGTTGTAGCCGCGCACTATTATCAACTATCCTCGTTGTCACCCAAAACCTAGAACCATCATCCTTAGCCACAATCACTATTGCTAGTAACCACTACAATCAACATTACTCCCATTAACGATCATTTACAATCATTATCACCAATCACTATTATCACAACAATCATCAATTACTACCGACAATCACCACTATTAGTCATTATTATATACCGCCAACTATCATCGTCATTATTCACCACTATCATTAGTTATTACTATCATCCTGTAGACAATAAAATTCACGTCGAGAAAAATATAATCAAGACAAGAGAATATCGCAACAATTGTGGTATTTGATTTGAATTTATGAGTGTTACAATCTCTCTATGAATCCTCTAATTCTTCTTTTTGAATATAAATTCAAGGGCTTTTGAGTTTGATCTTGACTTGTGCTTGAATTCAAGGTGTTTAAAGCTTGATCTTGAATTTGGTGGTCTTGATCTCTGGATTTGTACTTGAAATAAAGGGCCTTTGAGCTTGTTCTGAAATCTTCGTCTAGATCTCTAGAACTTGTAGAGAAATGCTTGAATGTTTGTAGCTTGTAGAGAAATCTGCAACGTTTGATCCACGAGCTTTCTCTGACCTCTTGTTAGAATTCTGGTGGTTTTTCTAAATTATGGAGACCTCTATTTATAGTTGTAGAATGGAGGAGTTATGATAAAGATAACTTTCTTTTGACCAATCAGATTTAAGTGACATGGCAATATTTGATTGATCGGCACATGTCATTTGTACATGTGGTGTATCTTCATTGGCCTTCAATTTCTCTAAGCATACTGCATCATTTTACATCGTGACATGACCCTATTGGCTTTTCATTTGGCTTGGTGTAACACGTCGTTTGACACGTGACACTAAAGTGGGCCTCTAGAATAAGATGCCATCTTGAAATTAGCAAAGTGGGCTCATCATTCGTAGCCAAAATTAATGGACTAACCCAACATAAATTAGACTTGAATTAAATTCGTATTTATTAAACTTAATTAATTAATTCAATCATATTAATCCACAATATATATTTGAACTAATATATTTCAATAAAATTATATGATTACAAATGCCTTCAATTCAAAACTTGTTGTGGTCACCAATTATCCATGACTAGACTTGAAGTATCTTAAAATATGAACATGTAGCCAAAAATAGAGACCATTTTTTCTGTCATTACGAATCTACTTGGCAGTATTAAATTTTTATTGTTATTTTTAAATCATGAGCTACATATGATTTTCAAAGAATGCATATACCACGTCGGCTCCATAGGTTATCTTTTCTTCTCTGACTTTAATAGAATCCTTCCATAATGTTGCCGCCGCCTGTAGCTTAGGCCCGTTTGGCTATAATAAATTTTTACTTTATCGGAAAATTATTTTATTTTATTTAAAAATTATTATTTGATCATAAAATTTTTAAATATAACTTGAAATTATATTTGAAAAAGTGAAAATAGCTCAATATCTATTTTTAATATTTTCAATCTTTTATTTTTTTGGAAAAAAAATCCTAATTTTTTTATTTTCATAAAATAACGTCATTTACATTATATTTTATTTTTAAATCATATTTTATATTTTTTTTAAAAATACATTTAAATTTTAAATAATTATTGTAAAAACTATGGTCAAACACTACTCCAACTCTAATTCCAACTTTGAAAATTTTAGAAAAGTAATTTATTTTAATTTTCATGGCCAAATGCCCACTTAATGCTCTTCAATTAGGATTAGGACACAATTTATCCGATTTTCATTAATTTAAAAGCATTCTACCGCCATATCTATTAACCATCTATAAATAGACATAACCTTACCACTATGCCAGCAGCAACCTGCCTTGTTTGCTAGACACGACGAAGGGGTAATTTCTTTCCTTTTGATTTTTGTCACTTTTTGACATCTTAACATGTTTGTTGTAGAAAATTTATATTAAATCATAAAAATATCAAAATCATGAACAACTTGATTTTTCAATAATTAGACTTCTTGATCTACAACATATCCAAAATTCATAATTAAAATCCTCCAATATCGTTTTAGATTTTTTTTTAATGTTAGCTTTAAATTCTATTATGCTGAAAATTTCATATCTGCGATGTTTTACTAAATCTTTCATATCTTGATGTAGGGATGGCGAAATAACAAGCTGCTTGATTTTACCAAAACTAGACACAAAAATCTGCAACATATTTGAAATTCATGCTTTATTATCTTTGGGATTATTTCAGATAAGCCAGCTTTAGATTTTGACGAGCCAACAATTTCAAATTCGTGCTGCCTCACCAAGAAAGTTATATTTTGAAATAGAAGTATCGAAATAGTAATTCTCTTGATTTTGTAGAAACTAAACACGAGAAGCTACATCATATTTAACATTCAGAACTAAACACTTTCAGAATCATTCTAGATAACTTTTTGAAGTTGACTACAGATTCTATTCGCAAATGATTTCAGATTTGCGTATTTGTGGTAGAAAATTCATAACTCGATGTGGGAGGGTCAAAATTATGAGCTTCTTTTTTAGTTGGAAAAAAGACTTCAAGAACTACAAGTTATATAAAAATCACGGACAAAGACTTTACGAATTTGTACAAATATTTCTTTGAAGTAGGTTCAGATTCTGCCTTCGACGGGTAATCCTTTTTCCTTTACTTATTTTCTTTTTTTTTTGTTATATTTTTCCTCTTTTTCTTTGTAGGACAAAGATCACTATATGGAGGAGAAGCTGATCTTAATGTGATGATACGAGCCAACATTTTTATATTTTTTGAGGCGAAGATTTTAAATCATCTGAATCAAAGTGTCACCTTGTGTGAGCCAAAGATTTCACACCGTCTAAGGCAAAGACTTTGTATGATCCACGACAAAGACTTTACACCATCTGAGTCAAAGACTTTACATCATTTGAGTCGAAAACATCAGATTATTTGAGCCAAATACATTACACTTCATGAGGCTAAGACTTTACACGATCCGTGATAAAGACTTCAACCTGAAGACATGAAAAATTTGAGACTTCAACTTGTAGACTTGTCAAATTTAAAGATTTTAACTTGCAGACTCGACGAATTCAAAGACTTCAACTTGTAGACGTGGTAGATATGATAGCTACGGCTTGAATGTTTGACAAAATTTTGAAATTTTTGACTTTTAGACTCAAGGCTTTAAAGAATAATTCAACTTGCGACCATGGTGGTATTGAAAATTTAATATGGAATATAATGAAATAGAGCCACTTTGACTTGGGGAATTTAAAGGTTTCAACTTCTAGGTTTGGCGAATTTGAGAAATTCAAATCATGTTAAAAACCTCATTTTCATAGAGGTTTTGCCCCCATCGAGCCATTAATATTTGGTGAAAGTCCAAAGTTAGATGAAAGAGTAATTGTAGACCTGACTTTTATATGGCAGATCACGTGAGAACATGTATTTTTTGACACTCATGCGACTGTACCTAGAATGAAATTCTAAGCACCTATGTACCTCGGTGAAGAGGATCAAGTCACAACGTAGTTTTGGAGGAGTGATTTTTTTTGGGGTCTTAACTTTTGCCTAGGCTGTGATACAATATCGGAAATGCAGAAATAGAAACTCTAACACTAAGAACAAGAATTAAAGATAAAGGATAGAAGAAGAGACATAAAATCAGAATCAAAGGCAATCAATAGTATATTAAAGTAAAGACCTTCTTCGAGTGTCCAATAAGCATCAATCCCATAAATTAATCGAGCAAGACTCAAGAATAAGAGTAATATTGTCACGACCCAACTACCGGGCCGTGCGGGCACCTACTCTAATCCACCTAGATAGGAGAACCCTTACCACCCAAACCAACATGCAATGCGGAAAAGAAAATAAACCATTAAATAAGTCCCTCAATACATGAGGAATCCCTTTACTAACGTTTGGAAAATCTTTATACAACAACTTTCGAAAATTACACAACCTTTAAAACTTGCGGAAATGTATTAACAATATAAACACCCTCCCCAGAACCTAGTCTAAGCCGATACAAGAACTTCTACAAGATGAGCTTATAACATAAAATGGACACAACTCCCACCATAGAAGGAAGTAGGAGCTGCTGGAAGATCACCGCAATCCTGAACCTGTGAAACATCACCAACCCTGCAACCAGACTATACCCAAAAAGGTATAGCAAGAGTAGAATCAGTACAAACACACGTACTGATAGGCATCATCGGCTAACCCGAATTCACTCCTACCATCATATAAAAATCAAGATAAAATGCACAATATAAATGCTCCACCCCTTCAATATTACTTTTATCAGTTCCCCCTTTCAGAACCGACCTTCCTAACCTTTAAACTTACCAAGTCGCCTTGTCACCTAGACTTTCCAAGTCTCACTTAATCCTTACCAAAAACAATGTCCATACCTAGACTACCCTTCCCTTACCCAAGTCAACCGCCTTGATTAGATATTCAGACTTAACCCGGCTAACTGCCCAACCAAACCACTTATACCCGTAGTATTACTTACCAGTGTACAGCCCTTCCCGGACCTCTCGGACAACTTTTCATCCTGGTTATAACAACCCACAACTACAACCCCAGACTTTTCGTCTTACTCCAAATTGATCAATCACATGAAAATCACCTAGCAACCATTGACACATTCAATGACAATAACAAAGTTATATCTAAATCCCTTGCTAATCCCAAAACCCGGACCCTCCAAGGATCCTCTGATCACACCTAAGTGTTCAACAGGCTACCCAGTCTACACCAAGACCCATCCTTAGCTTATTAACCACAACTAATTCTTGACCATCATTAATACACTTAACGACAATAAATTGTGAACTTATAACCTCTTTTACATAGTTCGGACCCACTCGGATCCCCCTAACACATCTAGGTGTTAACATGACAACCCGGTCTACACCAAGACCAACTAATAGTTAACATCATAACCCGGTCTACACCAAGACCAACTGATAACATAATATGACAGCCCAGCCTACACCAAGACCAAACTCACAATATAATTACCCGGCCTGCACCAAGACCAAAAGCATAATATAATATAACAACCCAGCCTACACCAAGACCAGACTCACAATATAATTACCCGACCTATACCAAGATCAAAAGCACAATATAATACCAAATTCACAATATAATTACCCGGCCTACACCAAGACCAAAAGCACAATATAATATAACAACCTTTCCTGGTGACTCAAGGACCACCAAAACAAGTATCACAGTTCAATGAAACAGTCTGGTCTACTCAAGGAACCAATAACGATCAATGCAATGCACTAATATCAATGCAATGCAACAATATCAATGCAATGATGCAGTAAAATAAACCCATACCAGGCATGATACCCGACCCAACCATTAGTATTTTTCCATACCAGGCGTGGTACCCGAGCCAATCGAATGTCAATTAATCTACAGTCAAATAATGAACAAACAACTTGTAAAACCATAAGCAACACATAGTTCAATTCACAGACTGTAATACAGGACTCTTAGACATTCATAACAATTCCTTAAGCAATGTATCTCATATAAACACTTAGATAAGAGTACACAACATACATTACTAACAATTTCCTAAGCAATGTATCTCATACAAGCACTTAGATAAGAGTACACAACATACAACATTTACAGGGATCGTTAACCATCACTACCCCTCCCGGGGTGGATGACTTAGCCCAACCTTGGTCCGAGGATCAACTCATTTCCCCTTACTGACATATAATGTACGATTTTCTTTCTTAGCATAATTTAACAACTACGTGATTCCCGAGACTTTACCCAACACTGAATATAGAGTGGGAACACCTCCCCTTAGCCTTAGTAAAACCAACAGCTACATCTCATGCCATTTACATTCCCAAAACCTTATCTAGGAGTTTTCCATTTCCATTACCCGTAGTTTCTAAGCATTCTCCCGGTTCCCCGAACCTTCCCGATATTCCAGTCCCCAAGCCTATCATTTTATTCTACCAAAGTAATAAAATATCCACACTATATGTACCATAAGACCAACCCTTCAATCCATACAATTCCCAATTCATACATAACCAGTATTGAATCTGCCAAACTCTGTGCCCGAAGGCCAATTCATGGATTCTCCCTTTTATTCTACACAATAATAGGAAATAAAAATGGCCAATCTACTCTTGGGAAGAAACCTAGCCTACCTGGATGCCGAGCAGCTATTCAATGCCCTTTCTGGCTCCGTGAAGGCATTCCCTGATGATTCTGTAGGCCCGAATCCGTGGTTTCACATCCCTTTCACTGAAATCCCTCCTTCCCATGGCTCCCAAGCCTTGGAGCAACCTAGGAGGGGTTTTGGAATAACTCTCATTTGTTTTTGGGGCTGAAGGGAAGAGAATGAAATAAAAAATCCATTTTCTGGTCCCGTCGCTCCGCTATAGCAGTCCCTGCTCTGCTATAGCAGTACCGCCGTAGCAAAGTCAACCGCTATGGAAGAGGTTGACCGTCTTGACTTCCGCTATAGTGATAATTATTCTGCTATAGCAGAGGTCGCTGTGGTGGAGCGGTAGCACTCGTCACGGACAGAAACTTGGAAAATTCCTAAAAAGAGCCCTTTTTACAACACACCTTGAATTCCCGACGTTCTGAAATAACCCCTTCACGTCAACCTCGATTTTGGGAGCTTTTCTTACCCGAATTCGATTCCAAAAAGTCCCTCGAACTCCTCTATGTCTTAGCTACACATAAAACTAGCTCAAATCGAGACATCATACCCAATCGTTACCTGGATTTCCCTGGACTATACCTCACTCCAATTCCGGCCGAGGCTAGCCTAGCCCAAAATTTTCAACTCTCAACCCGAAAGTATTCTAACTCGAACTTGGCACGAAAAGTTTACCCATAACGATGAACCCGGTCGTTACAAATATGCAACCATGACTAAATTAAAATCAATACCTCCTATTAAGAACACCAAACAATCACCTATACTATCGAGATACCTTCAAAAGGAATGATCCTCAAGCAAGCAGTCCCATCAACATTGTTTAACAACCAATGTCATAGCCTACTCTCACAAGAGTTTCACTCTTTCAAAATCAATATCCAAAATAACCTAAGTCCAAAGGAGCTACTCTCCACTATTTATAGACTAAGCTAATTATTACAAAAATACCCTTAATAAAATAAGGGTCTTCTTAGGCATGAGAGGCTTGTGTTTGAAGAATAACCTCTTTTGCATACATAACTCCTTAGCCTTGTACTTCCACTTTTATATATTCTTGAGCTTCAACTCTTCATTCTAAGGTATTGATGAATCTCGACTTGTATCAAACTGCCTCTTTCAAGGTTTTCAACCTAGCGGATATTTTTTTGGGTCTTATCTTTTTTGTAGACCTCCTCTTTCGAGGCTTTAACCTAGCGAATATCTTTTTTTGGGGTCATACACAGTTTATACTTTTGCGGACCAGGAGTAACATGCAGTCTATGCTCTTGCCTTAAGGAACATTTCAACTTAAAAATTTAGCTCAAATTTGATGAGCTTCATGACTTGAAGATTTAGTTCAAATTTGACTAGCATTTGCAACATAAAAAATTGACTCATAATTTGAAGAGCTTCATGTCTTGAAAATTTAGGTCGAATTTGAAGAGCTTTGTAATTTGAAGATTAATTCGAATTTGACAAGTTTTGTAACTTGAAGATTTAGCTCAAATTTAAGGAGTATTGTGACATACAGCTTAGGCTTGTGTGTCTAGGAACATTTCATCTTGAATATTTAGCTCAAATTTAAAGAGTTTTATGACATACAGTTTAGGTTCGTTCGTTAAGGAGTATTTTCACTTGTAGTTTAGGCTCATGCATCAAATAGTATTTTGACTTGCAGTTTAGGCTCACGTGATAAGGAAAATTATAATTTGCACTTTAAGCTCGTGCATTGGAAAGCTTTATAACTTGAAGTTTGGACTCGTGCGATGAGGAGCATTGTCACTTACAATTTAGGCTCGTGCATTGATGAGCTTTATAACTTGCAGTTTAGGCTCATGTTTTGAGAAGCTTAGAGACATACATGGACTCTTTGAATTCATTTTTGAATGCAAACTTTCCCCCACTATGGAGTTCTTCTATATCTTTATCTTTGCGAGGTTCACAGATAGGCAGCCATTAATCTCCACTTATAGACATGCTCAATTCATTATCATGTGCATGAATTGCTAACTCTTCAAATATATTGGACTTTAATCCTTTGAAGATGTAGTGAAGACCCCAATTCATGCCTTGAATTCACATTTTAATGCTAGAAGTTTCACTAAGGTGATATTTGTAGTTGAGGCTCAAGCTCCTCAAACGATTGATAAAGAAAATACCAGCTCACCTTTATATTGGTGTGCATTTATAAGTTCACTCATACTCACGATACCCCTTGTGCTATAGAAATGATTGAGGAGATCTTGCTCAAACTTCTCCCACCTATCTATATAATCAGATTTGAGATTTGTGTACCAATCAAAAATATTTTCTTTTAGAGATCGGACGAACTGCTTGACGAGATAATCATCATAAGTTACAATGTCATTGCAAGTCTCGATAAAGTGTGCTATGTGTTGTTTGGGATTCTCTTTACCATCAAAATTTTGAAACATAAAGGCTGATTGATAGACAACACGCATCTTCAAGTTATCAATTCTTTATGTATACGTCTTTGCATACATGAGAAAAAAATTGAATGATGACTTAGATTTATCTTTGATGGCCTCCATGATGCGGTCCTTCAATTGGTCAATAGGAATAAAACTTTTAGCGAGACTTTAACTTTCTTGGTCGTCATTGTTTGCTTTATGGAGAACTCTCCTTTCTCTTGAATCTCAAAAAGTTTCATAGGTTGTTGACTTTATTATCTCTCAGACATGCTCTGTATCTTATTTGTCAGCTTGAAAAGTTTAGCATCTTGTTCTTGCATGCACTTCGTCAAGCCTTCAATTGCTTCAGTTAAACTTGCAAGTTGTTCTTTTATAGTAGAGTATCAATCATCATTGCTTGTACGACTATTGCAGATGATGAAAAATGATGTGGCCTACTATCTGAATAGAGCTTGGACTTAGAAACAATTTGATTGGATATTGGAGCATATCCAACTTTCAAGATTGTCACGCCCCTAGACCAGGCCGTGGACGTAACGGGTAACCCATACTAATGAAGGCCGAGAAGACCCCTTAGCATAACATCATGAGAATATTCAATAAAACATTTGCGAAAGAAAAACCCATTTGAGAAAATTATTTAATAATATAATTTAAGAGTTTACCAAGTGTTGGAAACAAAATGATCAAAATAACATCTACATAAGTCCACGAAGCCTCTAACATAAAAATAAAAATCAATGTCGGGACATGACCCCGACAATACCATAACTGAAAATCAGAGTTAAAATAAAGATGTAAATCGCCTTCCAAAATATGGAGGGCTCACCACTTGCTGGCGTTCTCCCGAACGATCCTAATGCTGCACTGTACCATAAGAAGTGTCTTGGAACCTACATCATAAAATGATGTAGCATCCGAAGATGGTCAGTACGATGAGTACTGGCATGCAATCCAGGGGAAGGGACAATACAGTTTATAAAGTAATTCATAAGAATCGTGATATAAATCATAATAGTAAATAAAATATTGGGCAAGTACTCAAAACATTTCTCAGAAATCATTTATTAACATTACTTCTGAACTAGATGGTATCATCGACTTTTATTTAAACACCACGGGCTATGTGGGCCCGATCAATGCTTGGCCGGCTAAGCCCCAATCTATGTTTACCGCATGAATTGAGATTAAATCATTTTGGCTAGCACCATCACCCTCATAGAGGAAAAGATAAGGTCATCCACTTAATGATCAAACCATCCCTATGTTGGTAAAACACAGGTTTCAGGTGTTGAGACGTTAGACTCACACCTTCTCAGTTAACCATCTAATTCTCTTTAATCTCATCTTTTAATCTTATCAAAATAGTACGTAAACCATTCTTTAAGGGACATTTATCATTCATAAGGCATCCATTAAATTGGTATCGTCATACCAAGACTTGCAAATTGTACATATCATGCCGTATCCATTTTCATACATTCGTACATCATCAGTCCCTTCATATCAAGGATTTAAACACATTTAACAAATCCCTTAAAGGTTGAAGATTTCATAATCTCTAACAATACATTCAAAACCAAGGGATGTAGAAATCCTTTTCTTTTTCATCAAAAACCAAGATTTAAGTAGTAAAATGATTTACAAAAGGGTCATGACTTCATGACTTAAATTTTCCCCAAAAAGCTTTTCATATAATAAGGGTTTTTTACTTCAAACAATAATCTCTACTCACAAAGAAATTCATAACCAAAGAGTAATCTCATAGTCATGGATTTGCAAACTTTAAGAAAATCTTCCTTTTAAAAACTATTCAACAACCCATATTCAAAACTCATAAAAAATGCTTTCGTAGTTAAGAATTCAACCAATAATAGATTTAGTCAAAAGAGGATTATTCAACATACCTTTTGACGAAGATAAATTCAAGAAAAGCTTGAGATTGACCTTTGAATCTTGAATCCTAAGCGTTCTTGTTTCTTGAAACTTTGGGGAGAAGAGTAACATGTTTTTGACTGAATATTTCGTGTCTTAAGGACTTAGAAATATTTAGAATAGGTGGGGGATGGTTTTGGGTAAGGAATGGACCAAAAGACTCTTTGAAAATGCGTTAACAGCGCAGAACGGGTCTGTCTGACGGTTCAGGTGACGAACCGTCAGACCCTTGATGAGTCATCACTCGAACCGTCAAGAATGACCAAAATTTTGGTCCTTGCTGACGACTTGCCTTGACGAATCGTCACAAATGTGATGACTCATCAGCCGAGTCGTCACCCTTAGGCAGACTGATGTCTTCTTGGTAAACTGAGTATAACTTTTTACTTCAGGCTTGGATTAATGTGCGGTCAGTGGAGTTGGAAAGAAGACTCGAAGACCTTTTATTTGGTAGGTAATAGGCCACCTAACTCTTTATATGCTAGGAGAAATGATCAATTAAAGTTGTCCCTAGTTAGAACTTACATGAAAACTAAATCGGTAAAAAGGCTTTCAACTTAACTTTGAGCTAGAGGTCCTTTATGACCTTAATTCACATCCAACACTCTTCCCACACATAGTACTTGACACAAGAACCTAGTTACAATATAATCTTTCAGGTTCAGGTCTAATTACACTCGAAAAATGATTGAAATTCTAGCTTTAAATTTTGGGGTTTTACAATATCTCCCCCTTGGGATCATTCATCCTCGAATGATGGGTAGGGACTTATTGAAGCCATACAAGTAGGGAAGTAAAGGCTATAACTTCACATCAGGAATTCTCTTTTAAACAAAGATAGAAAGACATCAAGAGGCGCTTTATGACAACATCACGCAAATCGTGCGAGTAGGAAATTATGAGACATATAAGACTTGACATAGACATGATTTAGGACATAAGTTTTATGGAACAGGATCATACTAATGTACGACATGGTATTTTAGAAATCATAAGCATGAATTGAGATTGATACATGATATGAAATAAGGTTTTTTTTGCTAGACGTATGAATAGAAGTATCCCTACCCTAAATAATATGTATAATAGCCCTTAGATTTAGAAACACCTTTCAACTATATAATCTCCTCCGAATCACCCCTTGTGACTTAAAGTTTTCCCTTGTGACTTAAAGTTTTCACATTGGCGCATAAAGCTACTAAAGTCTGCATCTAACATCTTTCTCTCACCCCATTCAAGCCTAACTTGAAGGAATAAAGTGCTACATCTAACGTGATCCTACTAGTCTAAATTTTGAGATTTTATATGCCATACCCCTATAGGAACCTTCTTCCCTAAACGTGATCAACCCTTAGGTTTATTCTAAACACGCCAAAGTCTCTTTTTACATCTAGATTTATCCTCCAAGAATATTGATTCTCCTTATCACCTCAATCAATCAAGCTCAAGCTTTTAACAAGAAGTCACTTGCCACAAGAAGCAATTTCCCACAAGCATCCAACATCACATTCAAGCCTGTTACTATATTCTCTTCCCGGCTTATATATAGCTAAACTATCAAAGAATTCTCTCAAACATCCCCACAATCAATAATTCTCGAACTTCTACAAGGAGACACATCATATATTCCCAACTTACTATGTCACATAATAATCCTTATTTCACACCTCATTTACACTTAACAACTTGGGTGACACAGTCACACCGTAGCCATAACTAAAAAGGAATCTCCACTACCTTACATCTAGATCACTACTTAGCTTCCTTTACTGACAGTTCACCAGACATAAACTAAACATTACTAAAGGAATAGATTGAGCGCATGAACTGCATGACTTGCAAATAGAGGCCTAATCTTTTTACCACAAACATGGAGTATGAACTGAACATATTTAATAAGAGCATGAGCATTGGGGATAGATGGATGTTGTTCAATATTGACTTATACTTAGCGTGACCTTATCACTCAAGATGAGATTTGGGAAATCTGGTGCGATGAGCGCGGGTACTTAACACATACTGAGCGCACAAGGTGCAAACTGAGGGTGTTCAGAGCATAGACATGCCATAACCATCTATAACCATGAAGGGTGGACGTACTCATGGCTTAGAGAAAGGAAATCAAAAGCACGAATCTTTCAAAAGTCTGATCTGAGTATGTACATAATGTAGCATGATTTCAATTACAATTTTGGACATATCATGAAGCTTGAGTTCATAGGACTGAGTATAACGTGAGATATGTGTTCATGGATCATGAGCTTCGTAACATAGACCTTGGATCCCTAAAACCTTAGATAAAGATTTATACCGCTGAGAGATGTTATCGCTTCTATTTCAAATGATAGAGCATTGACAAGAGACTGCATAAAAAATTCGACCCTCAGACATAGGCATGATTCAAAAGCAAAAGACATGGGTAAAGTGTCATCATAAGTTGAAGAATAAGGGATATGCTAGAATAACGATGGGTCATTATGGAACGCACATCACCACTAGAACTCAAGACTTTCCTTGGTTCAACACCTCGTCATCTCCCCCTTAGAGAAAATGTCACTATCATAGGCCTGCAAACCTATGCTGTAAAAAGATCTATGAGTACAACACTCGGCACTACAGGGTATCACTATACACATAAATGCCAGTCCCATCTAGATAGTACATTTGGAAAAATACCAACTCCTTTCTAAGTTATTCCTTTCAGAGACACTATTCTTAACTTACTCCAACCTCTATAGTCGAAATATCAAAGCTTAACTCTATGGAGCGTACACGTCCACATTTTCTAATACTTAAAAATCTACTCTTCTCTCCTTAGTCTACTAGCATTTATATAACCTCATATCTTCTCAATTCAATGAATCTTAAAATTATACTAAGATACTCTACAATGCCCCTTTAGATCCACAATTCCCTCAATTCCATTGCAATGAACGCCAAATACTAACTACTTAGCCTCTTCCATCTAAAGCAACTCAAGAACACTAATCAGGAACATCTAGCACTTAACAACTTAAAACCCCATCTAATAACATATTAGCTCGGGTACCACTTATTCTTATAAACTTAAGGCTCTTATTCATCTAATGACTTAGCCACAACTCACTATTTCAACACTAGTTCTCATATATATATATCATGCTTACACATTCTAACCTTCCCTAAGTTATCAACCTTCACCCTCTCGCGCACTATGTCACGTCTACTAGATCAGTCTCATAAAAGTAGCATTATCATTCCCAATTATCATCCTTCCTATCTCGGTGACCATCCCAAATTCAAGCTTAGTGTCTGACACTAGGTAAGGTTTACATCACAACTTAGCATGCTATTTAGGCATATAACTACTAGATAAAAAATCAAAAAATACTAATCCACCAAAACTTTGACAGAATGGTCGATCTTAATTCCTTCTTCGACATAATTATGGTTTACAAGCACGACCTCCTTCACAACACTACTGCTACACCTTAACATTCATAACACATCTTCTCACATATTATATTGATTTACAATTACTAGAAAAAATTCAAGAAACTCTAGGGATACTAAAATCACATGATAAGGATAGTCGATCTTAATCTTACAATATAACCCATTAAAGTACATTAGCACATCCTCCCTTCTCACATCACATCTACTTACCCATGCATACATTTAAACTGTCTTCAAAGTTCTATAAACATCACTAAGTCTCCCTCTCTGAAGTTCCACCAAATTAAAGCCCAAATTTACAACCTTGTAATCACTCTATCCTTACATCCACAACCCAAAATGGGTCTATACTACTATAATAGCAAGCCACCATAAGCTCCTTCCCTATTTGAAATAATTAAAAAAAACATCTTAAGTAACCCCTCTACTTCTACCAATCTCCATAAAATTTGCCAATCTTGCTACAGTAGAACTCATATCATACAGGGATACCACCTCTATCACTCCCTTAGTGGGTATAAGACTCTAGATATATTTTTCGATCATTTACTACATGCACACTTTGACTTCTAAACTCATGACTCCACGTATCCCTGTCCTTGAGATTATTTCACTACTCATATCTCATAACACCCTAATTTATACTTTCTCTCGGGTGTAAGTACTATCCCAACACTCACATACATCCTCTCCCCCTAAAGCATGATAGCTGCAATAAAGTTTTTGAAAGGGTTTGAAAACACATCTCACCCTGGATCAAATGCATGATTTATGGAGATAGGGGTTTACTGTAACGACCAGGTCCGTCGTTATGTTAATTTTTCCAGATTTTGTAAATTTAGGGAAAATGGTTAAAAATTCATTCGGGGTAAGTAGGGTGACGTCATAGAATTTTTTTGATTTTTCAGAAATAATCAGGGCTGATGTCACTCCGCTATAGCAGTATTTTATTCTGCTATAGTGGAACCGCTGTAGCAGAGGAGTAGACCGATATAGCAGAGCTGCGAAAGGCAGTAGCTTGAGATGGGATTTTATTAAAAAGTCTCTTCTCCTAAGTTGGTAAACATACAAGGGTTTCTCTAAAAACCCTCCCAGGCTGCTCCAAGGCTAGGGAATCTCGAGGAGGAGGGATCATGCCTGAAGGGACGCGGAACAACAGATTCCAGGACCATCATTCAGTCGGGAACGCACTCACGGAGCCAAAAATGCACCATTGCAGCTTCTCGGCATCCAGGTAGGCTAGGTTTCTTTCAAAGAGTAGATTGACAAAATGGTATCAGAGCCAAGGTTACCGATCTCCAAGTACAAGAGAAAAATGTCGAATAGAGTTCCGCGGATTGGTGTGTTGACGCCCACATCTAATCCTAGGGAAGCTATGAAGCATTCTAGGAAACACTTCTCTTCTTTCATTCTTTTTCGTGTAGTTTTGTTACTTGCTTGTATGGGTTGCGTCTAATTGGTATTTCTTAATTCCAATTGGTATCTCAACAAGGTGAAGGATGTCATTGGACTTCAGGTACGACAAACAAGGAAGAAGGATTGAAACCGGGAAGGTTCCAATTGGTATCTGGCCGGGAAGGCTATATAAAGGTATGGATGGATCGACTAATGGTCATCCATGAGGCGAATAAAAAGTATTGAAACTGATTTGATTGACTGTTTAAGCTTGAGGCTTGAGATTGTGCTTATGTGTATTGATGTTGTTTGAATGACTGCAAATGTATGGTGTGTAATTATTTGATTTTCTGTGAACGTTTTGGTCCTGGAGGAGTCATAACTTGAATTGGTGTGCTTTGGTTGGTAATTACTTTTTACATGTACTTGAATTGGTCAGTAAAGTGGTGTTACATTTCGTAAATGGGCTTGCCATTGGTAAAAATAGTAAGGGGACAAGGCTTACGACTGTAGGAAAACTTCAGTTTCAGGACAGTCGAGATTGCTTAGGAACCATGGGGGAAAATGGCTATCATTGCTTGATGGCAGGAAATGCGGTAAGGAAATTTTTATGGTAACTCATGATTGTAACTTAAGGAAAATTTATTCCCAGCTTGAAAGTCGTGATTGTTTTAAATGATAAATTATGATATGCCTTAATTAGAATTGTTTGCATAAAATTCGGGTATAGGCTTACCATGTATATAGATGGTAAGGGAACAAAAAGGGATTTTGGATTGTATGAAAGCTCCGATTTCTGGACAGTCGGGACTTGGTTGAGAACCAAGGGAATTAGGGGGGTTGTTTGTGCTTGATAGTGGAAGTGTGTTGTTAGGAATAATTTCTTGCAGAATCCTCTTGTTGATTTGTGATAAGTGATGCTAAGTTTCAGTCTGTGTAGTGCCGGGAATGGTCTTGAGGATTGTTTAAGACCATGGCGGGATTAACAGGATTAAACAGTGTTAACAGGGAAGGGGAATGAGAGAATTTTTCAGAGAATGGTAAATTTTCTGGGCTACTACTTTTGGGGGTTTCCATAGCAGTGTGCAAGTCGCTATAGCGGGATGGGCAGAGCATGATCCATGTCCTATTTTTTCCATTGTTCTGTCTTTCATTCCCGGGTCATGTTAAATCACTATTTGAGCTGCGAGCTATTGCAAGAATTATTTAGCATCCATACACAATAAGAGGAAAGGGTAGATACGATAGCCTGGGGTATTGGTGAAATTTTTGATTTACCACTGGTGGGAATAGTCACCTAGGTAGAATTTGGCCAAATAACCCGTTATTAGCTGAGTAGTGTTGGAAATTTCTCGTAGTCTTATGTCATGAAGGTGATTTGGCTGGTTTATTAGTGGTAGGGTCAGTTGAGGGAGTTCGGGTGAGAAAACTTCCGATTGAGGAGTTAGAAATCACGGGTTGGGCTAGTCTCGGATGAATTCTGAGCAAGGTAAGGTCTAGGGAAATTTGGATGCGGATTGGGAGTTATATCTTGGGTCGAGCTAGTTTTTCCATTTTCCAAGACCTTAAGGAGTCCGAGGGACTTTTTGGAATCAGATTCGGGTAAGTAGAACTCTCAGTATGTGGGTTAAAGTGAAGGAGTTGTTCCGGATCGTCAGGAAATTAAGTGTGTTATAAAATAGGCACTTTTGGGAAACTTTTCGACTTTCTGTCCCATGTCAACCACCATAGCAGTTGAACACATCGCTATTGCGACCTCCGCTATAGCGGAGAAATTACCTCTATAGCGGAAGTCAACGACTGTCAGCACTGTAGCATGGGAATTAAGTTTTGGTCCGTTATGTTTGGAATTCTTTTGCTCCGGTATTGCAATGAGGCCCCTGATTTTTTGTGCACTCAAAGAGGAGTAATCTTACTAATCTCGTACAGCTCAAAAGAAGAAATTCCTTGACAGAGCAGAATCAAATTAAACTTTGGTTGAGCTTGGGTACACCCGGGGTATTTGAGAGTTCGGTGGTTCACGTAAGGCTATTCTATGCTGTCATAGTAGAGCGCTAAGTTTCTAAGGGCTGGTTCATCCTTTTCCTTCTGCCTTAGAGATCGTTTGGGGATGAACGAGAGGTAAATTGGTATCTGTTGTAACGACCGAGTCTGTCGTTATGTTAATTTTTCCTGATTTCATAAATTTGGGGAAAATGGTTAAAAATTCATTCGGGATAAGTAGGGTGACATCATAGAATTTTTTTGATTTTTCAAAAATAATCTGGGCTGATGTCACTCTGCTATAGCGGTATTTTATTCTGCTATAGCGAAACCGCTGTAGCAGAGGAGTAGACCACTATAGCGGAGCTACGGGAGGCAGTATCCTGAGACGGGATTTTATTAAAAAGTCTCTTCTCCTCAGTTGGGAAACATACGAGAGTTCCTCTAAAAACCCTCCCAGGCTGCTCCAAGTCTAGGGAATCTTGAGGAGGAGGGGTCATGGCTGAAGGGACGCGGAACAACAGATTCCAGGACCATCGTTCAGCCGGGAACGCACTCACGGAGCTAGAAATGCACCATTGCAGCTGCTCGATATCCAGGTAGGCTAGGTTCCTTCCAAGAGTAGATTGACCGCTTTCATTTTTGTATTATTGTATAGAATGAAAGGGAGAATCCATGGTTAGGCCTTTGGGCACGTAGTGTGGAGATAGTTGTTGAATTGTTGGATTACTTTGAAAATGGTAGAATGGGAATAGGGTGTTGTGATATTCTAGGCATTGCTTAAATTGTGTGATTTTACTGATAAAAATGCGGAAACTAGAATATCAGAAGGTTCGGGGAACCGAAAAAGGGTCAGTAATTAACAAATGTGTAAGGAACGGAAGTTCTAGACTAATTGGTATAATTAGGATAATTGTTTGGTTGTGTTCTATGGCTGGGAAGGGTTTTCCCAGGTTGTATTTGGTCCTAGGAAGAGGGTCAGGAATAAATATAATTAACTGCACGTTTAAAGAGGCGAACCGGGGTAGTCTTGGGATGGGATTTGACGATTCATAGTGTACCCAGAATGGGGTAGGTGATGGCTTACGAATTCTTGTGAATGTTGTATATTTTGTACTTTTATCTAAGTGTTTGTATGAATTACATGACTTAGAGAAATTGTGTAGAATCTCTAATGGTCCTGTTTTACAGTTGGTGAATTGAACGGTGTGTTGCTTGTTGGTTTACAAGTTGTTTTGTTCATTATTTTGACTGTGGATTGTTGACATTCGGTTGGATCGGGTACCACGCCTGGTACAGGTATAACAAATGGTTGGCACGGGTACCACGCCTGGTACAGGTATAACAAATGGTTGGCTCGGGTACCATGCCTGGTACAAAATACTAACGGTTGGCTCGGGTACCACGCCTGGTATGGGTTTATTTTACTGCATCATTACATTGATATTATTGTATTGCATTAACTGTTATTGGTTCCGTGAGTAGACCGGGCTATTTTATTAAAATATGATAATTGCTTATGGTCCGTGAGAGGCTGAGAATTCTATTATATTTGGTTAAGTTGGTCTTGGTGTAGACCGGGTTATTATGTTGATCATTATTTGGTCTTGGTGTAGGCCGAGTTGTTATATTATATTGTGAGTTTGGTCTTGGTGTAGGCTGAGTTGTTATATTATATTGTGAGTTGGGTCTTGGTGTAGGTCGGGTTATTATATTATATTGTGAGTTTGGTCTTGGTGTAGGCCGGGTTGTTATATTATATTGTGAGTTGGGTCTTGGTGTAGGCCGGGTTGTTATATTATATTATGAGTTTGGTCTTAGACTAGGCCGGGTTGTTATATTATATCGTGAGTTGGGTCTTGGTGTAGGCCGGGTTGTTATATTATATTGTGAGTTTGGTCTTGGTTTAGGCCGGGTTGTTATATGATATTGTGAGTTTGGTCTTGGTGTAGGCCGGGTTATTATATTATGTTGTTGGTTGGTCTTGGTGTAGGCCAGGTTATTATGTGAGTTATTAGTTGGTCTTGGTGTAGACCGGGTTTTCCATGTTAACACCTAGATGTGTTAGGGGGATCCGGGTGGGTCCGGACTATGTAAAAGAGGTTATGAGTTCACAATTGTTGTTATTAAGTGTACTAATGGCGGTCATAAATTATTTATGGTTAATAAGTTAAGGGTGGGTCTTGGTGTAGACCGGGTAGCTTCTTGAACACTTAGGTGTGGTTAGAGGATCCTTGGAGGGTCTGGCTTTCGGGATTAGAAAGGGACTTAGATATAACTCCATTGTTATCATTGAATGTGTCAATGGTTTCTAGGTGAATTTCATGTGATTGGTAAATTGGGAGTAAGACTGGAAGTCTGGGGTTGTAGTTGTTGGTTGTTATAACCAGGATGGAAAGTTGTCCTTGAGGTCCGTGAAGGGTCCGGACACTGGTAAGTAATACCATGGGTAAAAGTGGTTTGGTTGAGCAGTTAGTCGGGTTAAGTCTGAATATCTAGTCAAGGAGGTGACTTGGAAAGTCTAGATGTCAAGGTGACTTGAGAAGTCTAGGTGTCAGGGTGGCTTGGGAAGTCTAGATGTCAAGGTTACTTGGGAAGTCTAGATGTCAAGGTGACTTGGGAAGTCTAGGTGTCAAGGTGACTTGGGAAGTCTAGGTGACAAGGCAACTTGGTAAGTCTAAAGGTTAGGATAATCGGTTCCGAAAGGGGGGGATTGATAAAAGTGATGTTGAAAGGGGTGAAGCATTTACCTTGTGCATTTTATCTTGATTTTTATATGATGGTAGGAGTGAATTCGGGTCAGCCGATGATGCCTACCAGTACGTGTGTTTGTACTGATTCTACTCTTGTTATACCTTTTTGGGTATAGTCTGGTTGCAGGATTGGTGATGTTTCACAGGTTCAGGATTGCGGTGATCTTCCAGCAGCTCCTACTTTCCTTCTATGGTGGGAGTTGTGTCATCTTATGTCATATACTCATCTTGTAGAAGCTCTTGTACCGGCTTAGACTAGGTTCTGGGGAGGTTGTTTCATATTGTAAATGTTTTTCGCAAATTCTTTAAGTCGTTTATTTTTCTAAACTAATTGTAAAAAGAATTTCTCATGTATTTAAGGGACTTATTTAATGGTTTATTTTCTTTTTCGCATTGCCTGTTGATTCGGGTGGTAAGGGTTCTCCTATCTAGGTGGATTAGAGTAGGCGCCCGCACGGCCTGGTAGTTGGGTCGTGACATTTACACTTATAATTAATAGAAGTTGATTCACTAATGGACTCCTCTCTAGTCCTTGTGCAGTTTCGTAACCTTTTTGATGACTCAACCTGATAGAATTACATCATAAGGATTCTACGCTTTGTACTTATATCACCTTGAAGGTAAGGTGTAGTCAGCAGAGTTAGAGCAGAGTAGGAATCTGGATAAGTTTCTTATGGACAACACTTTCGCACGATCTGAAGTATGAAAGAATGGAAAACAATTCCTAAATGCCCTATAGCCTCCTGATTATAAGTGTGGTGCACAACACACCTATAAGCAAGACTCTACTGGAAACGACTTGTAGACATCCTGGGACCATGAACCATGCCCTGATACCAAGTTTGTCACACCCCGAGAGTAGGCCCTGAACGTAACGGGCAACCCATATCAATGAAGGACCGAGAATACCCCTTAGCATAACATCATGAGCATATTCAATAAAATATTTGCGAAAGAAAAACCCATTTGAGAAAATCATTTAATAATATAATTTAAGATTTTACCAAGTGTTGAAAACAAAACAATCAAAATAACATCTACATAAGTCCACGAAGCCTCTAACATAAGAATGAAACATCAATATCAGAACATGACCCCGACAATACCATAACTGAAAATCAGAGTCAAAATAAAGATGTAAATTGCCTTCCGAAAGATGGAGGGCTCACCACTTGTGGACGTTCTCCCGAACGATCCTAATGCTGCACAGTACCATAAGAAAGTGTCTTGGAACCTACATCATAAAACGATGTAGCGTCCGAGGATGGTCAATATGATGACAATACAGTTTATAAAGTAAGTCATAAAAATCGTGACATAAATCATAATAGTAAATAAAATATGGGGCAAGTACTCAAAATATTTCTCAGAAATCATTTATTAAAATGACTTCTGAACTAGATGGTATCACCAACTTCCATTTAAACACCACGGGCTATGTGGGTTCGATCAATGCTCGACCGGCTAAGCCCTAATCCATGTTTGCCGCATGAATCGAGATTATATCATTTTGGCTAGCACCATCATCCTCATAGAGGAAAAGATAAGGTCGTCCACTTAAGGATCAGACCATCCCTATGTCGGCAAAACACAGGTTTCAGGTGTTGAGATGTTAGACTCACACCTTCTCGGTTAACCATCTAATTCTCTTTAAGCCCATCTTTTAATCATATCAAAATAGTACGTAAACCATTATTTAAGGGACATTTATCATTCATAAGGCATTCATTAAATTGGTATCGTCATATCAAGACTTGCAAGTCATACATATCATGTCATATCCATTTTCATACATTCGTACATCATTAGTCCCTTCATATCAAGGATTTAAACACATTTAACAAATCCCTTAAAGGTTGAAGATTTTATAATCTCTAACAATACTTTCAAAACCAAGGGATGTAGAAATCCTTTTCTTTTTCATCAAAAGCCAAGATTTAAGTAGTAAAATGATTTACAAAAGGGTCATGACTTCATGACTTAAATCTTCCGCAAAAAGCTTTTCATATAATTAGGATTTCGTACTTCAAACAATAATCTCTACTCACAAAGAAATTCATAACCAAAGAGTAATTTCATAGTCATGGGTTTGCAAACTTTAAGCAAATCTTCCTTTTAAAAACCATTCAATAACCCATATTCAAAACTCGTATAAAATCGCTTCCATAGTTAAGAAATCAACCAATAATAGATTTAGTCTAAAGAGAATTGTTCAACATACCTTTTGACGGAGAGAAATTCGAGAAAAGCTTGAGATTGACCTTTGAATCTTGAACCCTAAGCGTTCTTGTTTCTTGGAACTTTGGGTAGAAGAGTAACGTATTTTTGACTGAATATTTCGTGTCTTAAGGACTTAGAAATACTTAGAATAGGTGCAGGATGGTTTTGAGTAAGGAATGGACCAAAAGACCCTTTAAAAATGCGTTAACAACGCAGAACGGGTCTGTCTGACTGTTCAGGTGATGAACCGTCAGACCCTTAATGAGTCGTCACTCAAATCGTCAAGAATGACCAAAATTTTGGTCCTTCTGGTTAATGCTGACGACTTGCCTTGGCGAATCATCACAAATGTGATGACTCGTCAGCCGAGTCGTCACCCTTAGGCAAACTGATGTCTTCTTGGTAAACTGAGCATAACTTTTTACTTCAGGCTCGGATTAATGTGCGGTCGGTGGCGTTGGAAAGAAGACTCGAAGACCTCTTATTTGGTAGGTAATAGGCCACCTAAATCTTTATATTCTAGGAGAAATGATCTATTGAAGTTGTACCTAGTTAGAACTTACATGAAAACTAAATCGGTAAAAGGCTTTCAACTTAACTTTGAGCTAGAGGTCCTTTATGACCTTAATTCACATCCAACACTCTTTCCACATATAGTACTTGACCCAAACACCTATTTACAATATAATCTTTTGGGTTCAGGTCTAATTACACGTGAAACACGATTGAAATTCTAGCTTGAAATTTTGGGGTGTTACAAAGATATCATCTTCTTGTATGAAAAAATTGTTAGACTTGCGATGGTGTTCTTGGAGAAGATTAAGTTGAGCCAAAGTTGTTTTGACCATATCAATAAAATTATTCACTCCTTTTAGCATACAGGAAAAAGGATATCACTCTTTCTGGAGAAGATAAATCAAAAATATGAGTTGACTTGGATGATACTTAAAGCACTTGTTGTCCTATCATTTTGATTTTGCTCCTTTTGATTTAGCTAATAATCTTCAAGGGGACTTTCACTTTAATTTTAGAGTTAGGAGCCACATTGAGATCGAATTCGGGGTTGATCTTCATTTGAGTTATTTTAATGTTCTTCAACTTTTAAAGAAAGAGATGAAAGGTAATATATTTCAGTAAAATTTATATGATTACACATCCACCACCACTATTTGCCGTCACCTACCACCACAAATCACTAATATCAGTCATCATCATCACTCGTTGCTACCCACAACAACACCATTAGCCAAAGCACCACAACTCCAATCGCTATTCATTACCACCACCAACTTCTATATAATAATATGGCGGAATACATAAGCGGCCCCTTTATGTTGCCCGGTTATTCCTTACAGGCATCTCAACATAGCCTTGTTTCTATTGAATCCCTGAATTCATAAAAGAGTGTGCCAATTAAATACACCCCGCTGATCTGGCACTGAACGTGAGCTTCACGTATAAGTAGCGCGTTGAAACCCATTTTTTTGTTGATGTGGAAAAAGTAACGGTAATATCTCTCCCCCTTTATATATTTAGCCCTAATTTTAACCCCCTCTTTTTATTTCTTCTTCTTCTTCTTCTTCAATTTTCTGTCATTGAAGCGAAAAAATATATCTTCTCTTCTTTCGTTTCTCTTCAATTTTCTGCCATTAAAGCTCTTCTCTTCTCTTCTTTTGTTTCTCTTTAATTTTCCGCCATTAAAGCTCCTCATCAATGTCGAATTGAGAAACATAAGATTCTTGACTGATCTTGTTGAAATTTCTTCCTCAAATCAGCCAAAGACACTATACCATTGATATTTCTTCCTCAATTTTACCTTTAACTAACGAACTCACCTGATTTCTCTAGGATTTTTTCGTAAGGTTGAAAATGGGGGAAGAGTCAAGAGTCGAAGAGCTTTCTGATGAGAAAATAAAAATGAAAATGGGGTTTTTCTTTAACTCGGATAATGTGTAAATTAAAAATGGGGGAAAAACATGTGTTGTGGTTTAATTAGTTTAATTTCCACGTAAGCGGCGAGTGTTATCACACGTAAAAATACAGTCACATGTTCAGTGCCAGGTCAGCGGGGTGTGTTTAATTGGTACACTTTTTTATGAATTCAGGAGTTCAATAGGAATAAGGCTATGTTGAGGTGCCTGTAAGGAATAACAGGGCAACTTAAAGGGGCCGTTTATGTATTCCGCCTAATAATAGTATTAGTTTATTTATGTTTAGTATTTTTATTAATTTTTATATAAAAATAATTTTTTATATATTGGAATATTGAAAAATCAAACAGTTTTACTTATATAGTATTCAAATTTTAATACAATATTCTAATATTTAGATAAGTATTTAGATTCAGATATCTAAATGCACATCTTAATATCCAAATTCAAATATTTTAATCTTAATAAAAAATGAGGTCTTAGCGCCTTTGTCCGTCAGTCCGTCTATAAGTGGAGTTAGTACCTTTACACATAGTTTAGAGGCATGAAGACAAAAAATAGTGTGAATTTTATTGACCATATATACTTGAATAATGATGTAGGTGGCACATAGTGTGTCTCCAAATAAGCTAGTATAGTAATGAGTCATTCGAAACTTAGTTTGAGGAAAGATTGGTCAGATATACAGATAAAAGTCTTATACTGAAAGTTTTGATAAGAAAAGAAGTTACATATAAAATGTGTGATACTTTTAATAATAGATTTTTCTGAAAAAATCATAGGAAATTTGACCCAAATTGGATAATATTGTTAAATATTTTAGGCTGGTTTGGCCTACCAGTCTTGTTCAATGATTCGTTTTATGGTTATTTTCATATACGTTTTCTTTAATTGAATGAATGTTCTAGTTCTCTTCAAAATATTTCAATTGGTACACACAAGAAATAGGCTGATTCAACAACCTTTTATTCAATTTCTCATAGATTAGATTGTGAAATGATTATAAGATCTCCATTGTCCACTCTCTATGAACCTTGGTTGGTGAGCAGCACAATAAAAATACAAAAATAGACCATAACATTAAGAAAGAAAGACAAGGACCAAAAGTCTCTATTTTAAAATTTGAAAATACAATTAATTTCGTTAATTTTCAATGAGGGTCAAATCTTGAACCTACCTCTACTTTATTACTTATTTGATGTCGGCTTTGAAATAACAAGAGAAACAAAGAAATATACATATGAACACCATAACATTCTGAAATGAAAGACAAGGATTACACTATTTTAAGATTTCAAAACACAGTTAACTTGTATTTGGACATGTGATATGAAGTCATTATTTCAAATCAACGTTTAGACATGTGATTTGAGATCATGATTTCAAATTTCAAATTTTCAAAAAAAAAAATTCAAATTTTCTTGAATGTAAAACCTGACTCATAAATTTATATTTTGTAAAAAAAAAAGATCAATCAATTTAAATTTTGGAAGAAAAGACTCATGCTCATGAAGAGATTGATCGTACCAAGTGAAAGGATTATATTAAAAAATACTAACTAGTTACTACTATTGTTGACTAGTAGATCTTTATAAAATTATATGTATTTGAAAATTTGTAATCGCAATCATTTATTTATAAAAAATATATAAAGATACGTGATTTATCCATGCGACGTTTTATTATATTTCGATCTCTTATTTTTGAATTATGGTTTGCTCATTTGATAAAATTATATAAGAATTGGAGAAAATTTTGATAGTTTTAACAACTTATGAGGTATTCATGTTTATGAGAAAAAATACAACTTAACAAATTCAAATTGCATGTCCAAACAAAACATCAATTTCATATTAATCTGATTACATATCGCATATTCAAAGGGGGCTTTTATTTCCTTAGTGCTAAACTAAAGCTTAAACCTTGAATCTGTCTCTGTTCTTTTTCTTATTTGATATAGACTCGAAAACAACATGAAAAAAGTAAAAGAAATATATACATGAACACCATAACATAAATTTTGAAATGAAAGACAAGGACCCCACTATCTATTTTAAGATTTTCACATTAGTGTTGAATGATGGTCATGTTGGCCAATGTTTTGATATTCACTGGTCGAACTTGAGAATGGGTTCCACTCCACAATGTCTCTGAGATGAGTTTATAAGCATGCTCTGTTGGATGGAAATTATCCCAAAACAAGTGCTCATTGGGCTTTGCACATAACTTGTAACCTTTCATACCACATTGCAATGCTCCTCCAAGTGTTCCATTACCACAACATGCATTATTTACATCTGAAAAACCTATATATGTGATGACAAATCATCACGAGTTAGTTATAGAGATGTTAAATAAATCAATCAAAAAATGTGACTAGAAAAGTGTAAGAAATTACCATAACGTTTAGGATTAGCTCTGAAGATTTGAACAGTTTTGTACACAGCTCCATACACAGCAAAAGAACCAGTATACTTGGTTGGTATGTTTTTCACCAAACTCTCTAACCCCACATTATAGTTCTTGATCATGTTGTTCATTTTCCCATAACATTTGTTAATAGGTGCACCAGGCAAGACGACCCTGGCTGGGATACAACCAACGGGGCCTAACGAAAACAAGACGATTCGACGTGCCCCTAACTTGCAAATTTGATGAAAGAAGTTTGTAACTTGAGTTAACATGGCTTGAACATAGGCATCTGGGGTCAGTTTTGGGGCATCAGATGGATAGAAGTATGTGAACATGTCATTGGAGCCTGATGTGAAGATGAAGAGTGACTGTTGGATTTGTTTCTTGTTTATGAGGTTTTTTTGGACTAAAGTTTTGAATTGTTGAAGTTGCTCTTGAATTGGTGTCACTCCCTATATGTTTCAAATGTCACAAATTAATATCAGTTCATATGGGCCAAAAGAAAGAAAAAAAACAGTCTAAGTCTAATATGATAACATGAAAAATAGAGTAAGTCCGATAGCACTAATGTCATGTTATTTGGATAATAATCATAGGTAAATCTTAGAAAAAATTATTTGAGTGATTATTTTTTAATAAATAATTTTTATTTTTAGCGATACTTTTTATTTATTATCATCTCTAGAAATACATAGCAATATTATGATAAATCTGCACTATGTATTAAAAATGAATTATGCATGCAATATAGATGTATTATAAGTGTTTTAAAATATATTATGCTTGTTTGGCAAGAAATTGACACAATGTATTATAAATGTATTAATTAAAGTGTCTGATAAATGTATTATCCATGAATAAAACTTGTATTATATATGTTTTATAAATTGTTCTTTGCAATATGTATTAAAACTGTATTATAAATGTATTATAAGTGTCTAGTAAAAAAAATGTTATTACTATAAATAATAAATATTTTTTTAATATGACATATCTATGTAAAGCCTGATATGATAATATGAAAAATAGAATAATAATATGCTATAGTTGAGTTAATTGGATTGATAATGTAAAAATTCTACAGATTATCGATGCATATTAAATAAATCCTTAATTTATTGCTATGAGTGCTTGCATAGGCAGTTTCAAGTACTTGCAAAAATAAGTTAGGCAACCTTCTATAACAAGTCAAATTACACTAGTAATATAAAAATATTTGAATTGTCTGTATATTTAAGTTAAATTATATTATTATATGGTAAAAGATAACTTATATGTATTTATAGTGTAATTTTTCATACTTTTTTTTTGTATGGTATCTAGCTATTTTGAAGCACCGATTAATTAAAATTAGAGCTCATTAAAAGAAAGAAAGACAAAAATAGTAAATCAAAAGATGTTAAAACAAGAATATCAACAAGTCCTTCGTATAATTTCTTACATAATTCTGATTAGTTGTTGGTAGAACTCCACTACCACCACTAGCAAAGTTGATGCCTTTTGATGAATACTCCTTCCTATTTCCATTTAGCAACTCATGAAGGAATGGCTTTTGCAGAGGAAGCCCAACAAATTCAGCTGCAATTTTCCACCAAAACCAAAGTAGATAACTAATAAAAATCCAACAACAACAATAGTGTAGTCCCACAAAGTGGTCTGGGATCTGAAAAGGGTAGAGTGTATGCCGAGCTTACCTCTACCTCGCAAGGTAGAGAGGTTATTTCTGATAGACCCTCGCTCAAGAATAACTAATAAAAATCCATATGACAAAAGTTACTCCACCTCTAAAAGAATTATAGGATTTAATTTTGTCGTGTGAGGATTAAAGACATCTAATCTAATTTTCAATATGAATTTGGATAGTGTTTATTAAAATATATTTTGAAAACTACATAGAGTATTATAATACTAACAATTTTTATAGCTGATTTTGTAGTTAAAAGAAAAAGGATTTGCCTTATATAAGATGAGGTTTTTATGCCGTCTATGCATTTTAACATGCTATAGAAGGCTACTTGTTTAAATCTTCAAAATACTAGCTAGTTTCACATGTTAATTATAGAAAGTGGCAAAGACAGGAATTTTAATAAAGAAATTCAAAAAATATGCGAGGAATTTTTCACATGAGATTTGAACAGACGACTTAAAATAACTTTTGAACCGCCTTTGCCACAACAATATAAAGTTAGAAATTTAGATGGCCATTCAATTTAGGGTAATCGGCTTTCATAGTCACTTAATTTTGTTTTGTCTTTCATAATCACTTTAACTTTGATTTATCTTCCAAAAGTTACTCATATTAAATAATCTTGAATAAGCAATATCCCAATTTATAATTAGTTATCTATAATTGCATCTGAAATGACTGACAGTACAAAATTTTTACACTATTAGTATACTCCCTGGTTTTTAAATACTTGTTATTCTTACTAAAAATAAATATTTCATAATATTTTCATCGGATCACTTTACTTGTCATTCTTACTAAAAATAGACAGTCCATAATACTTGTCATTTTAAAATATCAAGGCACAATTAATTGTTTGTATCCACCTTTACCCTTATGCCTTAATCATAAATATGGAGAGATATTAATATAGTGGAAAAGAGAGAAGTATTAAATAGAGAAGAGTAACAAAAAAAGATAATTTAATCAAATTATCCTCAAGTTAATGTTTTTCTTAAGAGACGTGCAAACAAAAAATGTGACAAGTATTTTGGAACGGAGGGAGTAACTTTAAAATTTCTCTTTTACTCTTAATGAAATGATTTATAGCCACACAAGTATGTAAGCATTATCTTAGACCACTAATTTCAAAAGTCTTTCCTTGTTTTTTACACACCGTGCCACGTCAAATGATACTATATAAAATGGAACGGACTTCATTAGATTTTTTTTTTTAGAGTGGGGTGTTAGGAAGGAGTAAATAGAACTCACAAATGAAGTCTGTAACGGTTCTGCCATTAGTGAATCTACCAGTTGGATGGTGAAAGAAAGTGGAACCATATGGTGGAAAATCAGCTTGTGCTGTGCAATTCTTTTTGAAGTGATTGCTACCAGCGTCAAATATTGAGTCTCCAAATATGAAAATTGAAGGAACATTGTATCCCAAAACACAACTACTACTCATTACCAAGAAAGAGGCAACACAGATAAATTGAAATATTTTTACTCTCTCCATAACTAAAAGTGCATACTAATTTTTGGAACAAAAGAGTGTATAATAATCAGATATATATAGAATAGATGGTGTGAGTTTAGTGAGCCATGCATGACCAAAGAAAACTCCACTTCACTAATATAAAGCTACTACTTATTAACTGCCAACTACTAAAAAATTGTCCACTAGTATTCCTGCATTTACTTTTCCTTTGTTTGTTTCTTTAATTTCTTTTGCAGATGACCTTATTGATGATGAGTTATTGATGTTTTCATTTGATTTTACAGAAAAAGACAGTATGCTATGGTTTGCAACAAATTTTGATGTGATGAGAAATAAATTGCAATCACAAATAAAATATAATGAAACAGAGATTTTATTGATGAATATTTGTGAGTATAAGTTGTTCCTCCCTTGATTCTTTTTTCATGAATATTCTCCATGATTCGAGGGTTGTTAGTAGCGTATTTTTCGAATATAGATTGATTTGGACCTTTTTGAGATTTATTTGATCTCCGTGAAAGGAGGATTTTGTGGATCGCTTTATGAATATCCAAAATTTTATGAGATATTTGAGATGTCTCTTCAAGGAAATATGTTACCTTTAAAATATGTGCGATTTAGGGTTTAGGGTAGAGTAGCCTCCAAACTAGGGTTGAGGGTAGAGTAGCCTCCAAGAAACCCTACAAAAATTGGACGCATCTTGTAGAGTCTCACAAAATTTTGATGTCTACAAATGCCCCTATTTCAAGGCTTGTCAGAGTATAGACTTGATGAAACTCAAAGACGAGACTTAAAGTACCTATAAAAATAGAGCTTTATCTTTGCGGTTTTATTTTTTTAGATTTGCAGATTTGATTTGTGAGAGAAGAGATGAAGGACAGATTTGGTCCAATTGGGCGTGCTAGAATTTGTAGACAGTAAAATTTGAGTCAAAAAAATAATAATCAAGACAGAAAATATCACAACAATCATAGCATTTAATTTTAATATATGAGTGTTACAATCTCTATGGATCCTCTTATTCTTCTTTTCGAATATAAATTCAAGGGCATTTGAGCTTGATCTTAAATTCGATGGACTTGATCTTGGATTGTAATTGAATTCAAGGAGCTTGAAGCTTGATCTTGAATTTAGTGGTCTTGATCTTGATTTGTACTTGAATTCAAGGGTCTTTGAGCTTGATCTTGAATTATGTTTGAACTTGTAGCTTATAGATAAATCTGTGGCATTTGATTCACGAGCTCACTCTGGATTTTTGTTAGAATTTCAGTGGAGCATCTCTAGCATCCTCATCCTCTTGAGGACCACCATCATTGACGGATATGTGATAACACCAGACAATATGCTCGTCAACCTCCATTTGAGATAATGTATCTTGCTCACTTTGGACAGTAATATGACATGAATAGCCTATACTTTCTTCGTCTTCATTATGTTCTTTGATATGAACCACAGTGTGAGTCCTTATTTTTAGTATCTCTTCACATGAAATCACACGTATTGTCTGTTGCCTCATTCTAGAAAGGATCAAACTTTGAAAATTCTTCTGAGTTTCAGGTGAAACAGGCATTATCAACCTTCAATAGTTTCTCTAATGCTTGTTATCCTTCTTTAATGAACCTAACTCTCAAACACAAAAGTTCTTGTGGTTGATTTTTTAAGTCGATCAAAGACAGTAGATATTTTGTTGGATCGACAAATTTATCTTTCACAGTGATGTAATTATTACTTGTTTTTTTTATGGAGATGCGAACTAGCGGCGGTTGATTTAATCCTAAGATTTTGCATGATTGCCTGGTAGTAGCATTTTATGAGTGTTTTCCTAACTTTGATGGCTCATTGAGGTTATATTCGGCCTTCGCAAATAACTTGTAAGCATTTGAATTGGAAATTTCATTTATATGCTCCGTAGAACGTATCATATTTTATGGTGGATTCTGAGCTACGAACTATCCAAGTAGCTTCGAGGATAAGTTTATCACATCAATCTGTTTGATAGGAAGAGTTATCCCTTCAATATGCTTTCTTAGATTTCAGATGATTGACCTGTCTTTTTCTTCACCTTTGGAACATAGAGGAGCACATGAGTTTCCTTCTTTTTCAAGGCCACAATTCTCTCTTTATTAAGAATGGGATGAGACTCCTTAACGTCAACTTTGACTTTTCTGATAGCCACATTGGTTGTTTTAGTTATAAGCTAATCACACTTGGTTGTTGTGACATCGTCAATTTTTTCCTACTTCACAACGTAACTCTTCAAATAGAACTTAGTGTCGGTGAAGTGTGACTCACCTTCAGTGAATGACTTATCATCAATAAATATTTTCATTTGAATTCCACCTTCGAGATACTTCAAATACTTATAGTAGGAGGATGAGACAATTTTGTTCTCATGTACCCAAGGTCTGCCAAGAAATATATTGTATGGACTCTTTGCATCGATCACATGCATCCATGCACTTGACTGCAAATCTTCGATGTGGATCTCTAACTTGATAGAACATATGGATCTCTAACCCCCTTGAATGAATCCTTGGATCATCAAACGACTTTCGGTAAGTTCTAAGATTGTGATGCCAAGCTCTTTCATTGTGCCAATAGGCAGAATATTAATTTCAGATCCCTCATCTAACAAGATTCTACTTATCCTATTCTCTAGTACATGACCTACCATATACAAAGGACGATTGTGTAGCATTTCACCAAACATAATATCATCATTTGTAAATGTGTTTTTTGTATCACATGCATGTACTTCTTGAAAAGGAGATTCAGTAAGTTTTTCATAAGATGAAGCAAACACCATTGATAGGCTTTCACTCTTTGCTTCTTCTTTGTCAGTATTGAAACACGATGCCTCAATATTGTCTTGAGCAGTCTTCGCACAGAACCAACTTGGTAAGAATTCCTCAAAAGTCACAAGACATAGTGATTTTGGTGGTGATGCACTTCTATTTTTTTCCTCTTCAGGTGCTCAATTGATTTCTGCTTCCTTGGTCTCCTCACCATCCTTCTAATTGGTTGTTCAAATGATTCTTTTTGTGGTCTTATTTTATAGCGTCTCTGCCTGGTCATCAAAATCTAACCTTTATCATCATCTCCATCAATTTGGAATTTGTCTACTCCAATGGTTCTTTTACATTCTCTTTCAAGCTGCATATTTGAACCAAATCGAGAGAGCCAAATGTGATGAAGATTTGATCAGAACTTGCCTTCTCATCACTGAGCACAATCTTTTTTAATTAGCCAATTACATAACTCTGTCATTGACAATAAAAAATATCACGACCCAATTTCTCCAATCATGATGACACGTACAGCCCACTGTAGGCAACTAATCCCCGTAGCCCAGAACAGTTAGTAATAGGCTACTACCTAAGTAAAGCACGCACAAGAAGCATAAACAACGGAAGAAGATAAAAAAAGCAAAGCAAAAGGAAGGCAATCTTATATATATGACAGAAACTACACCATCTCATGACCTGGTATCAAAAGTACATGAGTCACTACTAGATATACCGAGTACAAGAGAGTACAAAATAGAATATACAAGTGCCTCTGAATAAACAAAAGAGTCAACTGCCAAAAAAGTAGATATAGCCAAGCATCAGTCGCCGGGAGCTCACCCTATGCCTCAAATGTCAAGAGTTGCACAAGTCCCCACGTCAACGACAATGGCCCACACTAGGATCTGCATTAGAAAGATGCAGAAGTATAGTATAAGCACCAATTACATAAGCAATGGGTACCCAGTAGGCATCATAGGCTGACTGAGCATATATAAAATATAAAAGCAGTATATAGCAGATAAGAAAGAAAGGGTCACAGAAGCAAACAAAGAAGAAGCACATAGAAGCTAGCAACAGATAGAAGGTATAAAAGAATAAAAGTATGCTATGCTAGCCACAGAGAATATATATCACAGAACACAGGTGAAAGAGTAGAGAACACACCTAGATCCTTGCAACAACAATATATGCAGAAAGTTAACAAACAGGGCGGTGTACCGATAACCTCAAATAACGGGAGAGAAGGAAAAATAACTAAACTACATGCTTGCAATGCAGCTCATAAGGTAAGGATGATCAAAAGTAAACTAACAAGTACTACAATAGAAGCGAGTAAAACTAATCTACCTATAATCCCAACGGGCTCCCATACACCCGAGGAAAACATACAAGTGAAAACAAAACCTCTGGCATTCCATACTACCGGAGCATACACTCAACAAATATCAAACAAGGGTGGATCCATGCAAACAATGAATGATCTAATATGAAGTGTCAATGGTATCGTATTCACCTCCTCCGGCACCCGTAGGCCCAGTAGGTAGGACCTATGGAAAGCTTCCCCCGTATACCTTTACTCCTTCGTATACCCCTCCTCTGGCACTCTCGGCTCATAGCCCCTTGTCCAGATCGACAAGGTCTATGGAGGTCTCCAAGACTACATACAAACTCTCAGAATCTCAATATGCGTGCCCAGAATCTATCCGGGTCTAAAATCAGTAATAAAATCATGTCTAGCACTCCGGCCCAGCCAAGCCTAGTATCATCTCAAAATCAGTGATAAAATCATGTCTAGCACTCCGGCCAGCCGATTCTAGTAGCAACTCAAAATCAATAGAAAAATCATGTCTAGCACTCTGGCCCAGCCGAGTCTAGTATTATTGTGAAAAACCATCACAAAATATCTTTTATCTCAAGAAGATCCACAAAACCAGATTGAAATCCATTTATAGCCATTTATACTGAAAATGGACCCTCGGGGTCATGCAAGATTTAAAAAATCGGTGATAGTTAGGCATGCAGCCTCGTAGTAGTAAAACTGATGCAAAAAAGATCTTTTCATGATATGCCCAAATACAACCAACAACTCAATAGCTCACAATCAACCTACCGGTCCTACACAGGCTCAAACCACTCACAACACTGATAACCAGTTCATAATCGCAAATCAATATCCAGGACTGATGGACATTTCCCAAATATCCCACCATCTATGGTCCAAAGGCATATGCAAAGGACACACAGGGACGAAAAAGGGAAATACTATCAACTAGCTCAAAAACTAAGGCAAACAAAATAAGAGCGGACAAAAAGAAAGCGGACAAAGTATGGGGTGCCAACATAAAAAACCCAATCCAAAGATGCTAAAATAGTACAATTATATTTTATATAGGCCAAGTCTAATATAGGTAAGCCGTAATTTACCTAGCGTCCAACAAATAGCTTTATAGCTGTTGGAAAGCTATTTCTCGAACCCGAACTACTCTGAGAAGCCCTGAATAGCAATCAAACTATCAAGAACATAATCTTCTTGTCAAAAGTAAGCTAATGGTACCCATAAAGCTAATAATTTAGCTAGGTAAAAAATGGGGTGCCCCGCGATACAAAATAAAAAATAAAAGCTACCACAAGGTTCCTAACACAACTATAAACATATGCTCAAAAGATGAGCATAATTTGGGTAAGGAAAATGGTATAGAGAAGCCCCTCAACCCAAGAACAATGAAAGAATCAAACAAAGCAAATAACAAAAATTAAAGAAAGGGAACTTACAATTGAAGTCGAGGGATCGACCAAGGACAATGGATAAACTATCCCAGCACTATAAGGAGCTCCCACGCTGGATTATGAGCTTGAAGCTTGAGAGAATGGAGGAAAACATTTTAAAGACTTAGAACAAAAAGAAGAAGAAGACCCTTTTTAAACTGCCAGCGCTAGGCGCATGTGCGGTCCAAAGCGGCATAGGGGTGGCACCACCAGGACAGGTGAAGGAGCGCAGGTGCACCCTTGTTAAAGCCACCAGGACCACAAGAACGGCACCCAAGGCGCAGGTGGAGCTACACAGGTGTGTCCAAGGCACCACCACCGCGCCTGTACCTGAAATAGCAGCTACCAGCTGCAACACAACACAAAACCACTTCGATCAAACCCTCGGGGAACATTCTGAACCTCGTAGACACAAGTTGAAGATGCTACCCTACAAGAAATGGTATTTCAGACTCAACAAAATCAACAAAACTCCTATGGAGATTGTTTTGGAGAAAAGTGGGCCTCATGCCCAAATAGCCAACTTTTCCAAAATGGAACCTAATACCCTAAAATGAGTTCGGAAGCCTCGAAACCCAAACCAAAGGTCCCTCTAGCCCAAAGTTGATATTTCAGAGCTAACAACGCTAATGAAATTCCCATCTGAGGCCATGTTCTTCGAATGTTGACCAAAGCCTAACTACTGACTCTAACTGGCCTAAAATCTCAAAAAGTGAGATAAAACCATACCGACAGCTCCCAGGCCTCAACCTAAGGTTCAAATAGACCTAAGTCCATGTTCCAGAGCTTACAAAACTGTCAGAATTTGATTCTGAGCATGTTTGCTAAGAATGTTGACTTAAGCCAATGATTTTCTAAGTTAAAGCTCTAAAATAGGGAAATGATCATAACGATCTAATAAATGGTCTGGGCACCGAACCTCTAGTCCTAGCAAGTCATAAATGACTTAGGGCCACTATATGTAAGCTCTAACAGTACAAAGAAGGCAAAAATGCAAAAATGAATGAAGTGTCATTACATCATTTACTACTAAAAAGGACTTTCATCCTTGAAAGTCAGGAAAAGAGAGTACCTGAAGGCTCAAACAACAGCGGATACTGAGCCCGCATCTCTCTCTTGGTCTCCCAGGTAGCCTCCTCAATCGAATGATGTCTTTACTGAACTTTAGCCACAGGAATCTCTCTGGACCTTAATCTCTTGACAGCTCTGGATAGAATGGCTACCAACTCCTCAACAAAGGCCAAACTCTCATCTAATTGCACTGAATCCTACTGTAGCACATGTGACTCCTCCGGAATATAATGCCGCAACATAGATACATGGAAGAGTGGGTGAATAGTTAAGAACATAAGAGGCAAGGCTAACTGATAAGCAACACTGCTAACCATCTGAAGAATCTTAAATGGCCCAATATACCTGGGGATGAGCTTGCCCACCTATCGAATCTCATCACGCCCTTCATGGGTGACACTCAAAGAAATACCTGATCAGTAAAACTAAACTCTAAGGCACGAAGTCTATGGTGTGCGTAGCTCTTCTGCCTACTCTGAGCCGCCCAAAGTCTGTCCTGAATTACCCAGACTCTATCTAAGGAATCACAAAGTAGGTCTGTACTCTATGGTCGAGACTCAAAACCATCAAACCAGCCCACTAGCAATCTGCAATGGCTACTATATAATGCCTCAAAAAGTGTCATGCCAATACTTGAGTGATAACTATTATAGTAAGCAAACTCCGCCAAAGGCATGTACTGATCCCATGAACCTCCAAAGTCAAGAACACAAGCTGTAACATGTCCTCGAGATAGTCCTATCGGACTGGCCATTTGTCTGAGGATGGAATGCATTGCTAAGTTAAACCTATCTACCTAACTCTAACTGAATAGTCCTCCAGAATTAAGATGTAAACTGACTACCACGGTCTGAAATAATAAAAGTTAGAACCCCATACAAATGGACAACCTCACGGAGATACATATGAGCCAACCTCTCTGCACTATAGGAAGAATAAATTGGCAAGAAGTGTGAAGACTTAGTCAGCCTATCAACAATAACCCAAATACAATCAAACCCTCGAGAAGTATGTGGCAACCGTGCTATGAAGTCCATAGTGATATTTTCCCAGTTCCACTCAGAAATGGGAAGTCTTACTTTAATCCACCAGGTCTCATGTGCTCAAACTTAACCTGCTAGAAATTCAAGCACCGACAAACAAACTCCGCTATGTACCTCTTTATATAACTCCACCAGTAAAGCTACCTCAAGTATCGCTACATCTTAGTTATGCCTGGATGGATGAGAAATCTAGAATAGTGAGCCTCAAAAAGAATCAACTATATTAAGTCCCCAACTCTTGGAACACAAAGGCGACCATCAAACCTTAAGATACCATCATAATCTAACGTATCCCTACTGGCCTCATTCTATACCACCTGATCCAAAATATCACACAACCGTTGATCCTTAAACTGACATTATTGAATTTGATCAACCAGAGTAGAATGAATCTCAACGCTAGCAAGAACTCTGCTAGGATCTAACAAATCAATCTTAACTAACTGGTTAGCCAAGGACTGGATGTCAAGGTCAACGACCGCTCTGAAACTCAAAGAGAAGCTAAGCTTCCCATACTCACTACCTTCTGACTCAAAGTATCCGCTACCACATTTGGATTGCCAGGATGATACAAAATAGTGAAGTCGTAGTCCTTCAGTAACTCAACCCATCTCTTCTGCCTAGAGTTCAGCTCTCGCTAACTCGTAATATACTAAAGACTACGGTTTTCACGCAATGAGCCTACGCACTAGATGTAACATGGCACCTGATACCATAAGTGATCCCAAGATAATCCTTCTTGCTGGCATGATTCATGAGCAACTAAATAGAAATAGATAAACTGAAGAATATTATGCGGAAGCTGAAACATATGATGAGCTCTTAAAGAATACTGTAATAAACTGAAGTTTTATAAACTGAAATACAACTCTTTTGAAAAACTAATACAACTGACTGAATGATTGTCTATGAAGCCTCTACTAACACTGACTATGTTTAGCAGGGACATGACCCCCAACTATCTTTCATCAATGTATAACAACTGAGATAACCGCTATAACTACTAAATGACTGGAGTTCCCAGAAAAGGAGAACTCATTCCTTGCTGACTGGAAGCTGTGATTTGTCTGAGCATGATTCTGGGAGCTAGCACTAAAACCTGCATCGTCAAAAGGATGCAACACAAAAAAGTATGCGATCAGTACTTTGAATGTACTGAGCATGTGAGATAATGCACTAACTTTAAAAACATAAGAAAACATGTATATACTAGAATATAACTGAAAGCTGGACTAAGTATGGATATCTGAGAATGCATAAGTCAACACTATAAAACATGGCCTCTTTTACTGAAGAGTATAAAATGTTTCTAAGTGGTAAACTGTGAGATACATAGACTATGAGATACTAAACATGCTGAAAATACTGATGAGCTGTTTAAAAACTATAAGTTGCATCTGTAGTAATCAGGCCCAAATATAATATGCACAAAATCTGACATATAAGGATATTCTGAAAAATGTAATTTAAAAACTGTAAAATTGAACTGAGGGCCTAGTACACAACTACTGAGTCTAATTCTATGGGAGAGTCTATTAACCGACATAAACCACGTGAGCTAAACATGGAGTTTGATGTATAGGCCCCATCGAGAGGACCCAATATACCTTGCCAGGGTATAAAGGCATGGCTGATGTAATCACTAGTTCTGAGGCCCAACTGAGGGGCTAAATAACCTACGGTGGCACGTAGTTCTTGGACTTTAGGTACACTGAACCTTAGTCAAACTCGGTGCTAAGTACTACTCCCAAATGGAATTCTAATAGCTCTTTTAAAATTGGAGCTCTGAATGATGCATCAGAACTTAAGTAAACTAAATGATTTCTGAAAGACTGCATAACTGAAAACTGTTCATAAAGCATGTGGACATATCTAGATATCATACTAATCATGAAGCTTAATGAGTTCGTAATCATTGATGAAATATCTAGATACCATGATAATCACGAAACTTACTAAGTTCATCATTATTGATGTCATTTCTTGAAGGTCTATACTTAAAATATATTCTTGTAAAACATACTGAAGGTAAGTTGAAGCCTACTAAATCATGCATAGTTCTTTCTTACTAAAATAACTAGATTGAAAATCATGCATACTTATATAGACTGAATGTTGACAATCTGAGCTGAGCTCTGAAGGAGAAGTTAACTCATGAGAAGTTTTGAAGAAAACCTGTAGACTGAAAACTGACTAATTTCATGCTTGAAAAGTAATTTAGGTCAAATTCTGAAGAAAACCCATTCTCATGAAAATACTATAATTTTAGGCTAAATTCTCGATTTCTTAAAGTTCTTGTAAAGGCTCATGCAAGTCACTGAAAACATGGTGTAAATCTTCTAAAATAAGACATAAATCATGTAGGAATCATAAGGACTGAATTTTGTAAAATTTAGCATGATTGGGTAAGAACCCTACTTTCACAACTTGTAAAATCATATGAAAATATGAAATGTTGGGTATAACGGTGAACTAAACCCATACTGAATACCCACATACCTAGTAGAAGATGATTCTTGAATTAGTGAAGGAATTCTGAAGCTTTGAAGAAGGAAGCCCTATGTTGAACTTGGAGAAGAACGCTCTTTTCTCCTTGAAACTGACTTGGGAGAAAACTAACTTGTTTAAAGAAAAGTGTTGAAAACAAAATGTGATGAAAATACCCTAGGGGTCCTATTTATAGGCATCACTAAACAAAACCTGGATTGGTCTAGGAAGGAAAAATGCGTCCAAAACTGTCGCCAAAATGGTCCATTTTGGCCACAAACGGACCATTTTCTTGAGCATTTTAACTCCTTGAAATTTTGGAGTTTTTGGTCCTGGAAACGATTGGGAAAACGTACCATTTTCCCAGAAAATAGACCGTTTTATCTTCCATTTTATCTTGCAAAATTCGATGGACTTCTCGTCAGACAAACGTCTTCTTGGTAAACTTATCATAACTTTTTGCTTCGACTCGGATGAATGCGAGGTCAGTGGCATTGGAAAGAAGACTCGAAGACCTTTAATTTGGTGGGTCATAGACCATCTAACTCTTTATATTCTAGGAGTTAAGATAATTTGAAGTTTACGCTAATTTAGTCTTAAATGAAAACTTTTTTAGTTGAGATGCTTTCAACCTAACTTGTTGATAAGAGTTTCTTATAAACATGATTCGCATCGAAAACACTTTCCACACTAGGGAATTGATCATGAAACCCATGGAAATAGTTTGGGTCTTAGCTTAGAATTTTTGGGGTGTTACAATATCTCCCCTTTGGGATCATTCGTCCTTGAATAAAGACTAACTAGGCTGAGGTGGTGGGGAAAGAGTTGCAATCCCACCAACTGAGTTCTAAAAGCCGGATTACTAATATGAAACTAAGTTCTGATTGAAATATAGACTGAGCTGAACTCATGAGGTATGTATGCATACTGAGGGCATGAGAACAACTGATAGTACATGAAACTGAATATCCAACATGATAACTGGTCTGGAGAGATAGTAGGGACTTAGCTAAAACTCATAAAGAATGAACGCATTATTAAAAATTGTAGTCAATTGAGAGGAACATAAAACTGAGAGGAGTAACTATACAAGAAAACTATTCTCTTCTATACTGAGCTTACTAGCATGGACTGAACTGAACTTAGGGCCTTCTGGCCTTAAGAATAATTATCGGTAGGTCTGAACTGATCTGATATGAGGGGTCTACTATCTTGCTAGTTGAAGCTATTGGACATAAAGTATGAGCACTCTGAGTAGGGAGTAAGAACAAGACTATTCCCGTCTTACACAATACAGTCGACAACGTTTAAGCTTAGGAACACCCTTTTTAACTACACCAACTTCTCTGAATACCATGCTTACCTTTTGCAACTTAAATTCTCATCAATGCATATATAGATGCTATGGTCTGAGTCTAACTACCTACTTTCACCATGTTCAAGCCTATCTTGACTAAATATCTTGCATCAGGAGTTATCTTCTAAGAATGATATTCCTTCTTATCATAAAAATCAACTAACCTTGAGTTCTAATCAATAGGTCACTAGTCGCCCAAGGCAAAAGCCTACATGTATTCCATTATGAAATTCAAGCCTATCACTATGATCATCTTATTTCTTCTCTATAGCTAACACTATCTGAGACTTCTCCTCTTCCCTAGCATATCTGGAAGCTGTAGTTTCAAGAACTTCTGCAATGAGACATACAAAAATTCCTCATCTATCTATTACATAGGAATAATCCTTACCTTGCATTTTTCCCACACTTACTATATAAGGTGGAATCAATACATCAAGGAGAAAATCCAATACTTCCCATATAAGCTACTACTTAGCTCCCTCAACTAACACCCATGACAACATAAGCCAAGATCACTAAAGGAATAGAGTGGGAGCATGAGCATCATGCATGCAGGACAGACTGTTCAAGAAATCTGGTCTGAGCATATACATGATGTAACATGGATTCACTATCAATCAAGGCATATCTTGAATACTGGACTGAGTACATAGAACTGAGCATACTATGAGGCATGATTTACATATATAACGAGTCTCATGGAATAAAGTTGGGATTCATAGAATCATATAATAAAACTGGAATCGCTGTCTAGAGCAAATTTCTATTTGTTTTAGGAGCAGAGCATGAACGAATCTGTATGAAGTTCATGAACTTGTTCATGAGTACGACACAAATACATCTGAATATAGTGTTATTTTGACTGAAGTGCTAGGAAATCCGCTAGAATAAGGCTGGATCGATATCCCATCATAGCCCTTTATAGAATTCTATACTAGTTGAGTCGCAAGACTCGACTTGGTTCTTTATTCTATTATATCCCCCTTAGATCAAACGTCACTCCTCTAAGTCTGTGGATCTCTCTCCTAAACTAGGCTATAATAACTAACTCTTGTAAGGTTTGGGCATCTCTGTATTTCTGGGCGCTAAACTCTCCTCAATATGCTATAATTGAAGATGCTAAACCCTTGCTAGGTCTTCTTCTGAGAAGTCTCTTAACTTTCTCCTTACCCTTAGGGTTATTAAGAAGACTCATACTCTTACTGGCGCACCTAACCACTTCTTCTAACCCTTAGTAATCTGGCCTTTGCTTATTCATCTACTAACATCATATCTCTAAGTTCAAATCCACCAAAATTAACTATATTAAAACCATACTAAGAGACTCAACATCGTTTATCTATAATCTTCTGAACATCATACCACAACATACTATTATGTGTACATATCTACCCTCCTACCATTAAGGGATCTTCTTCACCTAGTTCATATATGCCCTAAGGTGACTATGGCTATAGATGTCCATCCATGACTATCCCAATCTTATGCTATTATACTTATGAATCCATACACCTATCTCTGGGGTCATTTTGCTACTTATCGCCCATAACGTCTAAATTCACACTCACACTTCAGTGACTGTACTACCCAAAAGATTAGAGAACCATACTTTTTGGCTAAGGCACCATTCATAGTAAAGTTTCAGGAAGAGGTTCTGAGAGCATATTCAGCTGTAGGCTTAACTGCATGAGTGAAAAATAGTATGTGCCATTGGATTGGTAGACTTTAATGCCATGTATCCCCTCAAAGAAAAGTACACACGTGTCTGTACCATTCCGCAAGACTCTACTAGACACGGCTTTACACACACCCTAGGACACTTGAACTCTGTGCTCTGACACCAAGTTTTTCATACACCAAGCCTAGGCCCTAGATGTAACACGGGACCTGAGGCCACAAGTGATCCCAAGATAACCCTTCTTGCTGGCATGATTCATGAGCAACTAAATAGAAATAGATAAACTGAAGAATATAATGCGAAAGCTGAAACATATGATGAGCTCTTAAAGAATACTGTAATAAACTGAAGTTTTTAAACTGAAATACAACTCTTTTGAAAAACTGATACAACTGACTGACTGACTGTCTATGAAGCCTCTACTAACACTGACTATGGTTAGCCGGGACATTACCCCCAACTATCTTTCATCAATGTATAACAACTGAGATAACCGCTATAACTACTAACTGACTGGAGTTCCCAGAAAAGGAGAAATCATTCCTTGCTGACCGGAAGCTGTGATTTGTCTGAGCATGATTCTGAGAGCTAGCACTAAAACCTGCATCATTAAAAGGATGCAACACAAAAAGGTATGCGATCAGTACTTTGAATGTACAGAGCATGTGAGATAATGCACTAGCTTTAAAAAAATAAGAAAACATGTATATACTAGAACATAACTGAAAGCTGGACTAAGTATGGATATTTGAGAATGCATAAGTCAACACTATAAAACATGGCCTCTTTTACTGAAGAGTATAAAATGTTTCGGGGTGGTAAACTGTGAGATACATACACGATGAGATACTAAGCATGCTAAAAATACTGATGAGCTATTTAAAAACTGTAAGTTGCATCTGTAGTACTCAAGCCCAAATATAATATGCACAAAATTTTACATGTAAGGATATTCTGAAAAATGTAATTTAATAACTGTAAAACTGAACTGAGGGCCTTGTACACAACTACTGAGTCTAATTCGGTGGGAGAGTCTGTTAACCAACATAAACCACGTGATCTAAACATGGAGTTTGATATATAAGCCCCATCGAGAGGACCCAATATACCTTGCCACAGTATAAAGGCATGGCTGACGTGATTACTAGTTCTGAGGCCCAACTGAGGGGCTAAATAAACAACGGTGACACGTAGTTCTGGGACTTTAGGTACGCTGAACCTTAGTCCAACTCGGTGCTAATTACTACTCCCAAATTGAATTCTAATAGCTCTTTTAAAATTGGAGCTCTAGAATGCTGCATCAGAACTTAACTAAACTAGATGATTTCTGAAAGACTGCATAACTGAAAACTATTTATAAAGCATGTGGACATATCTAGATGTCATACTAATCATGAAGCTTACTGAGTTCATAATCATTGATGGAATATCTGTATACCATGCTAATCACGAAACTTACTAAGTTCATCATTATTGATGTCATGTCTTGAAGGTCTATATTTAAAACATATTCTTGTAAAACATACTGAAGGTAAGTTGAAGCCTGCTAAATCATGCATAGTTCTTTCTTACTAAAATAACTGGACTGAAAATCATGCATACTTATATAGACTGAATGCTGACAATCTGAGATGAGCTCTGAAGGAGACGTTAACTCATGAGAAGTTTCGAAGAAAACCTGTAGACTGAAAACTGACTAATTTCATGCTTGAAAAGTAATTTAGGTCAAATTCTGAAGAAAACCCATTCTCATGAAAATACTATAATTTTAGGCTAAATTCTCGATTTCTTAAAGTTATTGTAAAGGATCATGCAAGTCACTGAAAACATAGTGTAAATATTCTAAAATAAGACATAAATCATGTAGGAATCATAAGGACTGAATTTCGTAAAATTTAGATGATTGGGTAAGAACCCTAGTTTCACAACTTGTAAAATCATATGAAAATATGAAACGTTGGGCATAAGGGCAAACTAAACCCTTACTGAATACCCACATACCTGGTATAAGATGATTCTTGAATTAGTGAAGGAATTTTGAAGCTTTGGAGAAGGAAGCCCTAGGTTGAACTTGGAGAAGAACGCTCTTTTTCTCTTTGAAACTGACTTGGGAGAAAACTAACTTGTTTAAAGAAAAGTGCTGAAAAGAAAACATGATGAAAATATCCTTGGGGTCCTATTTATAGGCAACACCAAACCAAACCCGGATTGGTCTAGAAAGGTAAACGCGTCCAAAACGGTCGCCAAAATGGTCCGTTTTGGCCACAAATGGACCATTTTCTTGAGTCTTTTAACTCCTTTAAATTTTAGAGTTTTGTTCCTAGAAACGGTAGGGAAAATGGACCGTTTTCCCTGAAAATGGACCATTTTCTCTTCCGTTTTAATTTGTAAAATTCGACGGACTTCTGCTCAGCCAGGCGTCTTCTTTGGAAACTGATCATAACTTTTTTCTTATGACTCGGATGAATGCGAAGTTGGTATAGTTGGAAAGAAGACTTAAAGACCTTTAATTTGGTGGGTCATAGGCCACCTAACTCTTTATATTCTAGGAGTTATGATCGTTTGAAGTTTATCCTAATTTAGTCTTACATGAAAACTTCTTTGGTTCAGGTACTTTCAACTTAACTTGTTGATAGGAGTTCCTTATGAACATGATTCGCATCGAAAACACTTTCCACACCAGGGAATTGATCATGACACGCATGGAAATAGTTTGGGTCTTAGCTTAGAATTTTTGGGGTGTTACAATATCTCCCCTTGGGATCATTCGTCCTCGAATGAAGACTAACTAGGCTGAGGTGGTGGGTAAAGAGCTACAATCCCACCAAATGACTTCTAAAAACCGGAGTACTGACATGAAACTAATTTCTTATTGAAATATCGACTGAGCTGAACTCATGAGGCATATATGCATACTGAGGGCATGAGAACAACTGATAGTTCATGAAACTACATATCCAACATGATATCTGGTCTAGAGTGAGAGTAGGGACTTAGCTGAAACTCATAAAGAACGAACGCATTATTAGAAATTGTAGTCAATTGAGAGGAACATAAAACTGAGAGGAGTAACTATACAAGAAAACTATTCTCTTCTATACTGATCTTACTAGCATGGACTGAACTGAACTTAGGGCCTTCTGGCCTTAAGTAATTATCGGTAGGTCTGAACTGATCTGATATGAGGGGTATACTATCTTGATAGTTGAAGCAATTGGACATAAAGTATGAGCAATCTGAGCAGGGAGTAAGAACAAGACTATTCCCGTCTTACACAATACAGTCGACAACTTTTAAGCTTAAGAACACCCTTTTTAACTACACCAACTTCTCTGAATACCATGCTTACCTTTTGCAACTTAAATTCTCATCAATGCATATATAGATGCTATGCTCTGAGTCTAACTACCTACTTCCACCATGTTCAAGCCTATCTCGACTAAATCTCTTGCATCTGGAGTTATCTTCCAAGAATGTTATTCCTTCTTATCACAAAAATCAACTAACCTTGAGTTCTAATCATTGGGTCACTAGTCACCCAAGGTAAAAGCCTACATGTATTCCATCACGACATTCAATCCTATCACTATGATCATATTATGGCTTCTCTATAGCTAACACTGTCTTAGACTTCTCCTTTTCCCTAGCATATCTGGAAGCGGTAGCTTCAAGAACTTCTACAATGAGACATACAAAAAATTCCTCATCTATCTATTACATAGGAATAATCCTTACCTTGCATTTTCCCCACACTTACTATATAAGGTGGAACCAATAAATCAAGGAGAAAATCCAATACTTCCCATCTAAGCTACTACTTAGCTCCCTCAACTAACACCTATGACAACATATGCCAAGATCACTAAAGGAATAAAGTGGGAGCATGAGCATCATGCATGCAGGAATACTGATAAATCTTGACTTATACTTAGCGTGATCTAGCCACTCAAAATAAGGTCTGAGAAGTTAAGTGCAAAGGCTTGAGTGACTCACATTCTGGACATATGAGGCATTGTTAGAGTAAGGAAATCATAAGCATAGACTGTTCAAGAAATCTGGTCAGAGCATATACATGATGTAACATGGTTTCACTATCAATCAAGGCATATCTTGAATACTGGACTGAGTACATAGAACTGAGCATACTATGAGGCATGAGGTTACATATATAACGAGTCTCATGGCATAAAGTTGGGATTCATAGAATCATATAATAAAACTGGAATCGCTGTCTAGAGCAAATTTCTATTTGTTTTAGGAGCAGAGCATGAACGAATCTGTATGAAGTGCATGAACTTGTTCATGAGTACGACACAAATACATCTGAATATAGTGTTATTTTGACTGAAGTGCTAGGAAATCCGCTAGAATAAGGCTGGATCGATATCCCATCATAGCCCTTTATAGAATTCTATACTAGTTGAGTCGCAAGACTCGACTTGGTTCTTTATTCTATTATATCCCCCTTAGATCAAACGTCACTCCTCTAAGTCTGTGGATCTCTCTCCTAAACTAGGCTATAATAACTAACTCTTGTAAGGTTTGGGCATCTCTGTATTTCTGGACGCTAAACTCTCCTCAATAGGCTATAATTGAAGATGCTAAACCCTTGCTAGGTCTTCTTCTGAGAAGTCTCTTAACTTTCTCTTTACCCTTAGGGTTATCAAGAGGACTCATATTCTTACTGGCGCACCTAACCACTTCTTCTAACACTTGGCCTTTGCTTATTCATCTACTAACATCATATCTCTAAGTTCAAATCCACCAAAATTAACTATATTAAAACCATACTAAGAGACTCAACATCGTTTATCTATAATCTTCTGAACAGCATACCACAACATACTATTCTGTGTACACATCTACCCTCCTACCATTAAGGGATCTTCTTCACCTAGTTCATATATGCCCTAAGGTTACTATGGCTATAGACGTCCGTCCATGACTATCCCAATATTATGGCTATTATACTTATGAATCCATACACCTAGCTCTGGGGTCATTTTTCTACTTATCGCCCATAACATCTCAATTCACACTCACTCTTGAGTGACTGTACTACCCAAAAGCTTAGAGAACCATACTTTTTAGCTAAGGCACCATTCATAGTAAAGTTTCTGGAAGAGGGTCTGAGAGCATATTCAGCTATAGGCTTAACTGCACAAGTGGAAAATGGTACGTGCCATTGGATTAGTAGACTTTAATGCACTAGTAGGCTCCTCTCAAGCCCTTGTGCAGTCTATTAACTTTTTGATGGCTCTATCTGAGAGCATCACACTGTCAGGGATCTAAACTACATTGTCTCCACTACCTTGAAGGTGAGGCCTGACTAGAGGAATTGGATCAACGCATGGATCTGCATAAGTTTCTGAAGGAATATCTTTACAGCACGATTTAGAGTATGAACAAAGGGAAATATTTCCTAAATGCCATGAAGCCCCTCAAAGAAAATTACAGACGTCTCCGTACCATTCAGCAAGACTCTACTAGACACGACTTTATAGACACCCTAGGACACTTGAACTCTGTGCTCTGATACCAAGTTTGTCACCCCCCGAGCCTATGCCCTAGACGTAACACGGGACCTGAGACCACAAGTGATCCCAAGATAAACCTTCTTGCTGGCATGATTCATGAGCAACTAAATAGAAATAGATAAACTGAAGAATATTATGTGAAAGCTGAAACATATGATGAGCTCTTAAAGAATACTGTAATAAACTGAAGTTTTATAAACTGAAATACAACTCTTTTGAAAAACTAATACAACTGACTGACTGATTGTCTATGAAGCCTCTACTAACACTGACTATGTTTAGCCGGGACATGACTCCCAACTATCTTTCATCAATGTATAACAACTGAGATAACCGCTACAACTACTAAATGACTGGAGTTCCCAGAAAAGGAGAACTCATTCCTTGCTGACTGGAAGCTGCGATTTGTCTGAGCATGATTCTGGGAGCTAGCACTAAAACCTGCATCGTCAAAAGGATGCAACACAAAAAGGTATGCGATCAGTACTTTGAATATACTGAGCATGTGAGATAATGCACTAACTTTAAAAACATAAGAAAACATGTATATACTAGAATATAACTGAAAGCTGGACTAAGTATGGATATCTGAGAAAACATGGCCTCTTTTATTGAAGAGTATAAAATGTTTCTGGGTGGTAAACTGTGAGATACATACACTATGAGATACTAAGCATGCTTAAAATACTGATGAGCTGTTTAAAAACTGTATGTTGCATCTGTAGTACTCAGGCCCAAATATAATATGCACAAAATCTGACATGTAAGGATATTCTGAAAAATATAATTTAAAAACTGTAAAATTGAACTGAGGGCCTAGTACACAACTACTGAGTCTAATTCTATGGGAGAGTCTGTTAACTGACATAAACCACGTGAGCTAAACATGGAGTTCGATGTATACTCCCCATCGAGAGGACCCAATATACCTTGCTAGGGTATAAAGGCATGGCTAATTTGATCACTAGTTCTGAGGCCCAACTGAGGGGCTAAATAACCTATGGTGCACATAGTTCTGGGACTTTAGGTACACTGAACCTTAGTCCAACTCGGTGCACAGTACTACTCCCAAACTGAATTCTAATAGCTCTTTTAAAACTGGAGCTCTGGAATACTGCATCAGAACTTAACTAAACTGAATGATTTCTGAAAGACTGCATAACTGAAAACTGTTCATAAAGCATGTGGACATATCTAGATGTCATACTAATCATGAAGCTTACTGAGTTCATAATCATTGATGGAATATCTGGATACCATGCTAATCACGAAACTTACTAAGTTCATCATTATTGATGTCATGTCTTGAAGGTCTATATTTAAAACATATTCTTGTAAAACATACTGAAAGTAAGTTGAAGCCTGCTAAATCATGCATAGTTCTTTCTTACTAAAATAACTAGATTGAAAATCATGCATACTTATATAGACTGAATGTTGACAATCTGAGCTGAGCTCTGAAGGAGAAGTTAACTCATGAGAAGTTTCGAAGAAAAACTGTAGACTGAAAACTTACTAATTTCATGCTTAAAAAGTAATTTAGGTGAAATTCTAAAGAAAACCCATTCTCATGAAAATACTATAATTTTAGGCTAAATTCTCGATTTCTTAAAGTTCTTGTAAAGGATCATGCAAGTCACTGAAAACATGGTGTAAATCTTCTAAAATAAGACATAAATCATGTAGGAATCATAAGGACTGAATTTTATAAAATTTAGCATGATTGGGTAAGAACCCTAGTTTCACAACTTGTAAAATCATATGAAAATATGAAACGTTAGGCATAAGGGCAAACTATACCCTTACTGAATACCCACATACCTGGTATAAGATGATTCTTGAATTAGTGATGGAATTCTGAAGCTTTGGAGAAGGAAGCCCTAGGTTGAACTTGGAGAAGAACGCTCTTTTTCTCCTTGAAACTGACTAGGGAGAAAACTAACTTGCTTAAAGAAAAGTGCTGAAAAGAAAAGGTGATGAAAATACCCTAGGGGTCCGATTTAAAGGCAATACCAAACCTAACCCGGATTGGTCTAAGAAGGAAAAATGCGTCCCAAACGATTGTCAAAACGGTTTGTTTTGGCCACAAACGGACCATTTTCTTGAGCATTTTAAATCCTTGAAATTTTAGAGTTTCTGGTCCTGGAAACGGTTGGGAAAACAGACCATTTTCTCTTCCTTTTTAACTTGCAAAATTCGATGGACTTCTGGTCAGACAAACGTCTTTTTGGTAAACTAATCATAACGTTTTGCTTCTGACTCAGTTGAACGCGAGGTCGGTGGCGTTGGAAAGAAGACTCGAAGACCTTAAATTTGGTGTGTCATAAACCACCTAACTCTTTATATTCTAGGATTTATGATAGTTTGAAATTTATCCTAATTTAGTCTTACATGAAAACTTCTTTGGTTGAGGTGCTTTCAACTTAACTTGTTGATAGGAGTTTCTTATGAACATGATTCGCATCGAAAACGCTTTCCACACTAGGGAATTGATCATGACACCCATGGAAATAGTTTTGGTCTTAGCATAGAATTTTTAAGGTGTTACAACGGTGGTTGGTGTAAATCTCATAGCGAACTCCATATATATAGTGCCTCCAGATCTCGAGCGCGAAGACGACCGCTGCCAACTTCAAGTCATGAGTGGGGTAGTTGCACTCGTGATACTTCAGCTGCCTCAATGCATATGCTATCACATAACCCTACTACATCAACACACAACCAAGACCAACCGACGAAGCATCACAATACACAGAGAAGATCTGACCCTCAACTAGCAATGTCAACACCGAAGCTGAAGTCAATAAGGCCTTAAGCCTCGGAAAACTATCCTCGCACTGATCAGACCACTGAAATGGGTCATTCTTCCTAGTTAGTCTAGTCAAAGGTTCCACTATGGAATAAAAACCCTCAAAAAACCATCTGTAGAATCCTGCCAACCCAATAAAACTGCAAATCTCGGTAGGAGTAGTAGGCCTCATCCAATCATGAACGGCTGCAATCTTCCCTAGGTCCACTCTAATCCCGTCCTTAGGCACCATGTGTCCTAAGAATGCCACTAAATCAAGCCAAAATTCGCACTCTGAGAACTTGGCATAAAGCAGATGATCTCTCAAAGTCTGGAGTACAATCCTCAAATGCTTCTCATGCTCCTTCTTACTCCGTGAGTATACCAATATGTCATCAGTGAAGACTATAAAAAATGAATCCAGGTACATCTTGAGAACCCTATGCAACAAATCCATGAAAGCCGTTGGTGCATTGGTCAACTTAAAAGACATTACTAGGAACTCATAATGGCCACAACGTGTCCTGAATGCTGTCTTAGGGATGTCCTCTGCCCTAATCCTCAACTGGTGGTAGCTTGACCTCAAATCTATCTTAGAGAACACTGTTGTACCCTGGAGCTGATCAAACAAGTCATTTATACACGGAATCAAATACCTGTTCTTTATAGTCACCCTATTCAGCTCAGATTATTAATACACATACGCATCGTGCCATCTTTCTTCTTCACAAACAGAACTAGAGCACCCCAAGGTGACATACTCGGCCTGATAAAACCCTTAGCTAACAAGTCCTGAATCTGAACCTTAAGCTCCATCAACTCAACTAGAGACATACAATATGGAGTAATAGAAATGGTCCTGGTGCCCGATTCTAACTCAATGGAAAAGTCTATATCACCCTCAGGTGGAAGGCTTGGCAAGTCGGTCAAAAACACATCTAAGAACTCTCTAACCACATGGACCGACTCAAGAAAAGAAGTGTTGGCGCTAACATCCAGGACATATGCTAGATAAGACAAACACCCTACACAAAATCAACTTCTTAGCCTGAAGACAAAAAATGATCCCAGACAGTGCGTGGATAATAGAACCCTACCACATAACCAGGGATACACCGGGAACTGCTAAGGTAATGGTCTTGGCATAACAATCTAAAACCGCTCAATGAGGGGATAACCAGTCCATGCCCAGAATCACATCAAAGTCTAGCATATCTAATATCATCAAGTCAGGCCAATTCTCAAGATCATCAACAGCTACCAAGCATGATCTAACAATTTGATCCACTACTTAAGAATTGCCTACTGAGGTAGCAACAGAAAAAAGAACAGATAATGGCTCACTAGCCAACCCTAAGCAAGGAACAAATTAGGAAGAAACATACGAACATGTAGAACCAGGATCAAACAAAGCTGAAGCTGACTGATGGTAGACATAAATCGTACTTGTGATCATCGTATTTGAGGCCTCTACCTCTTCTCTACCATAGACTGCATAGAACTAATGTTGACCACTACTGGACCAACTGCTATCCCGACCACCTGACATGCCACACTAGGCACCACCTCTACCCTGGGCACCACCTCCTCTGACTGGTGGCTGCTTTGCTCTTAGAGGCTGAGCGGCTGGCTGAACTGTACCCCTTTGGGGGCACTCTCTGGCGAAGTGACCGATGATACTACACTTTGCTAAGGGGCACTCTCTGGCAAAGTGATTGATGATACCATACTCATAGCAAGGCCCTGATGGCCCACCCTATTGAGATGAACTGGCTGAACTTGTATATACACCATGACCTGATGCCCCAGATGATGTGCCCCTTGATGACTGACCACTGTAACCATGCTGACTACTATAACCCAAATCAAATTGAGACCCACTTGAAGTCTAAAGTGATGCCTAAACTGGCCGACTAGACTGGCTCGGATGCTACTGTGGCTGATATTCTCTACCCCATTGATATGAACCTCTATTGCCAGAGCGGGAACCACTGTAACTGCCTTGATGGCGTGGTCTCTTATCTCTGGCCCTGCAGTCCTAACAATGCAAATCCTCCATAGTTTGGGAATGATCTGCTATCAACAAAAATGGCCGCCCACTAACAACTAATATCTTTGCAGTTTGATGAACCTCAGTCCTCAACCCCCAAACACTTCGACGAATCCGATCTAGCTCGGTAGGAATAATCATAGCCCCAAATAGAGCTAACAGGTAAAAATGAGTTTCATACTCAGACACTATCATAGACCCCTATATCAACTGGGTAAACTACTCTCTATGATGCTCATGATCACTCTGTTAGAACTTGTACATAAAGGCCTCGTAGAAATCCCTCAAAGTTAATTGGAGAGACTGAGGGTGCCTGCAAGCTACCTAGGCCCTCCACCAAACATTAGCTGGGCCGTTCAGCTGATAGGTGGTATAATCTACTCCGTGAGTGTTCAACAGACCAAGATAATGAAGCATCTACTTGCAAGTAGAAATTTTAAATCATAGGCATCCTGTCCAGGAGCACCAGAGAACCTCGACGGGAATAATCTCATAAACTGGCCCAAAGCCTTCTGCTTCAACTCTGACATAATCAAGCAAGGAGCAAGAGGCTGAGCAATTGTAGGAAATTAAAGGACTTGTGCACGTGGAGTCGCAGTAGCAGGCTGCGCTCTTGAACTTTGAGCACCCAAGGCTGCCTCCTGACATCTTATGACATATCAGAAGGCTGACCCCCAACCAGACACAATAACTGAAGAAGCACACTCCGAATATCTGGTGTAATAGTTGGGGCTGGGACTGGTGTTGATACTAAGGTTGTTGCTGGCCCTGGTGGCACCTGGGCTGCCCCCTGGTACATGGGCTGCTGATCTAGAACTGGCTCGGGCTCATACTCAACCCTAGAAGCTCTAACTGGTCCAACTGCTCAAGCACATCCTCAACCTCTACCTCTATGACCACCCCAGCCCCTGGCTGGAGTCAGATATGTTGATCCCAAAGGCTCGCCCTCATCCGCTACTGAAGATCTCGTATGAGCCATCTGCGAAAGAGTGAATGGAACAATGAGATTCCAGGAAACCATCTAGGAAAGGATGCACAATATAGAAGCAAGAAAAAATTCATGTTTCCTAAAATGCCTTTGTATCCTCCCAGCCTTTGTATCCTCCCAAAGATAGGGTACAAACATCTTTGCCCTAATTTGCAGGACTCTACTAGATATTAGCTTCTATACCGATGACACCATTAACCTAGGCTTTGATACTAAGCTGTCATGACCCAATTTTTCCAATTATGATAGCACCTATAACCTTCCCGTAGGCGAACCAATTTTCCTAGCCCAGAACGGTTAGTAATGGGCTACTACCTAAGTAAAGAACGCACAAAAAGCATAAATAGTGAAGAAGATAAAGAAATCAAAGAAGAAGAAAGACAGTCTAATATATATGACAGAAACTACACCATCCCACGACCTAGTATCAAAAGTACAGGAGACACTACTAAATATACAGAGTACAAGAGAGTACAATATAGAATATACAAGTGCCTCTGAATATACAAAAGAGTCAACATGCAAAAGGGGAGATAGAGCCAAGCCTTGATCGCCAGAAGCTCACCCTATGCCTCGGATGTCAAGAGTTGCACGGGTTCCCATGTCAATGGCGATGGCCTACACTAGGATCTGCACTAAGAAGATGTAGAAGTGTAGTATGAGCACCAATTGCATAAGCAACAGGTAACCAGTAGATATCATATAAAATATAAAAACAGTATATAGCATATAAGAAAAAAGGGGCCACAGAAGCAAACAGAGAAGAAGCACACGGAAGCTAGAAACAAATAGAAGTTATAAAAGAATACAAGTATGCTATGTTAACCACAAAGGATATATATCACAGAACACAGGTGAAAGAGTAGAGAACGCACCTGTATCCTTGCAATAACAATATATATGGAAAGATAACGAACAGGGCGGTGTACCGGTAACCTTAAATAATGGGAGAAAAGAAAAAGCAACTAAACATAAACATGCTTACAATGCAGCTCATAAGGTAAGGATGATCAAAAATAAACTAACAAGTACACAATAGGAGCAAGTAAAACTAATCTACCTACAATCCCAATGGGCGCCCATACACCCGAGGAATATAAAAAAGTGAAAACAAACCCTCCGGCATCCTATACTACCAGAGTGTACACTCAACAAATAGCAAATAAGGGTGGATCCGTACAAATAATGAATGATATGATATGAAGTGCCAGTGGTACTGTATGCACCTCCTCCATTACCCGTAGGCCCAACAGGTAGGACCCATAGAAGCCTTCCCTTATATACCTAAACTCCCATGTATACCCCTCCTCCAACACTTTTGACCCGTTGTCACGACCCAACCTACCGGGTCATGCGGGTGCCTACTGTAACCACCTAGTTAGACGAACCCTCACCACCCGTCCAACAGGTAACTTGGGAAAATTAAAGTAAAACCATTAATCGGTCCATTTTTGTACATGAGAGATTCTTTTACAGAAAATGTTCATAAAATAGATGGCTTAAAGAATTTGCGTAAAACCTTTACAACCTTTAAAAACGCCCTCCTTAGTACCTAGTCTAGGCAGGTACAAGAGCTACTACAAGATTTATACAGAACATGTAAAATAGACAATACTTCCGTCACTAAATCAAAGGACAAAAGCTGCTAGAGATCACCATCGTCATGTACCTATAAAACATCACCAAGCCTGCAACCAGACTATACCAAAAAGGTATAGCAAGAGTAGAGTTAGTACAACCACACGTACTGGTAGGCATCATCAGTCGACCTGAATCAACACGTACCATCATTTAGGAAAACAGGGAAAAACATGAAAATAAACATTATAGCTGCCTCCTTCACCTTTAGCCTTGACCTTGACATCTAAGACTTCCCAAGTCTTACTCATAACTAGACTTCTCAAGGTCGCCTTGTCACCCAGACTTCCCAAGTCACCTTGCCACATAGACTTCCCAACTCACCTTTAACCTTTACCCCAGTCAACTACCTTAACTAAATACCTACACTAAATCCGGCCCACTTCCCAACCAAACCACTTATACCCAAGTATTACCTACCATTGTCCGGACCTTCCAGGACCTCTAGGATAGCTTTACCACCTGGTTATATTAACCAATAACCACACCCGGACTCTCAGTCTTCCTCTATATTTGCCAACCACATTCAATTCACCTAACAAACATTAATACAATCCAGGACCAAACTATACCAAAAAAGTATTTTAATAATACACCAGGACCAAACTACTAAGATAATATAGCAATCCCAGCCTCTCACAGACCATAAGTAGAAATCACATCTTAATAATACAGCCCGATCCACTCACGAAACCAATACCAATCAACATAATACAATAATATCAATGCAGTAAAATAAACCCGTACCAGGTTTGGTACCCGAGCCAACCGTTAGTAATATCCCATACTAGGCGTGGTACCTGAGCCAACCATTTGTTATACTCGTACCAGGTGTGGTACCGAAGCCAATCGTTAGTATTATCCCGTACAAGGCGTGGTACCCAAGACAACCATTAGTATTCCTGTACCAGGCGTGGTACCCGAGCCAACCGAATGTCAATCAATCCACAGCCAAATAATGAACAAACAACTTGTAAAACCAACAAGCAACGCACCGTTCAATCCACAAACTATAAACCAGTACCCTTAGACATTCTAAACAATTCCTCTAAGCAATGCAATTCATACAAACACTTAGATAAGAGTACAAAAATAAACAACATTCACAGGAATCATAAGCCATCACCTACCCTCCTTCCCGGGTATATAACTTAGCCTCGACCTCCGCCTAGAGTCTAAACACACTCACCCTTTATTTACGAATAATGAACGGTTTCCCTTTTTAGCATAATTTAACCACCACATTGATTTTGGAACTTACCTAAATAAAAACAATGTGAATTACCACCCCTTATCCCTTAGCAAAACCAACAATATTTATCATTCCCTTCGTATTCTCGAAACCTCACCTAGGAGTTTCCTATTTTCATACCCATTTAGTTATCCTTGAAATTCCCGGTTCCCCGAACCTTCCCGACATCCTAGTCCCTGAGCGCTAAAATCTTATCATATAAAGACAACATAAACAGCCGAAATAAGTTCCATCACCCACAATTCAATCCAACGAAAATCCTACAATATCCAGTATCCAATCCTCCAGACTCCTTTCCCGAAGGCCTAAAACATGAAATCTCCATTCCACTATACGATAAGTACATAATGTAAATAAGTCTAACTACTCATGAAAACCTAGCCTACTTGTACGCCAAGCAGCTCCAACCGTGCATTTCTGGCTTTGTGGAGGCATTCCTGGAAGTCTGAATATGTGGTTTCACGTCCTTTTTACTGAAATTCCTCCTCCCTATTGCTCCCAAGCCTTGGAGCAGCCTAGGAGGGTTTTTGGAATAACTCTCGTCTGTTTTTAGGGCTGAAGAGAAGAGAATGAAATTAAAAACCCATTTTCTAGGTTTTCTGGTCACGTTGCTCCACTATAACGGTCCCCGCTCCGCTTTAGTAGTACCGCCATAGCGGACCCTACCGTTATAGTGGTGCTGACCCGCATTGACTTCTGCTATAGCGGTAATTTCTCCGCTATAGCGGAGGTTGCTACAATGGTGTGTCAACCGCTATAGCAGTTTGCACGGGACAAAAAATCGTAAAGTCCCCCAAAAGTTTCCATTTTACAACACGCTTATTTTCTCGATGTTCCGGAACAACCCCTTCACGTCAACCTCAATTTCGAGAGCTCTACTTACCCGAGTTCAATTCCGAAAAGTCTCTCGGACTCCTCTATGTCTTAGCTACAAGGAAAACTAACTCGAACCAAGAAATCTAACCCAATCCTCACCCAAATTGCCCTAGATCCCACCTTGCTCCAAAACCGGTTGAGACTAGCCTAGCCCAGGATTTTCAACTCCCAAACCCGGAAGTTTTCTAACCCGAAACTTGGCACGAATGGTTTACCCATAATGATGAACCCGATCGTTACAACAAATACCAATTTACCCATCATTCATCCCCGAACGATCTCTACAACGGAGGGAAAGATCAAGCCCGTCCCTCAATCTTAATGCTCTACCATAATAGCATAAATATAACCTTACGCAAACCACCAAAAACCTCCCAATCCCCTGGTATACTCAACTCATCCAAAAATTTAACTCACTTTCACTCTATCAAGGAATTCCTTCCTTCGAGTTGCACAAGGCAACTAGATTACCCCTGACGGAGTGCCCAAGAAATCTGGGGCCTTATCGAAACACCAGAGTAAAAGAAACTCAATGAATGACCCAAAATAGTTTCCATAACAAGGGAACCAAATCCCACTATGGTGACCCCTTTTCTTCTATACCCGGAGTTCTACTAACCCAAACTCTATTCCAGAAGCTTCCTACGGGGTACTATGCCCCTCACATATCATCCTATCACCTTACTCCTATCAACACTATACCCCAAGACACCATGTGCCTCTAAACCACACAACAGTAAGAATTCCATTTTAATAACCCCACTCCTTCGATTGATCCTACCACTAAGGATCCTCAACAATAAACCAGTCAATAATCACCCTCATAACATAGCCTATGAGCAGTGTCCAACACTACTCAGTCAATTATGGGTCATCTTGTCAAATTCCACATGGGTGACTATACCCACTAATGGTCAGTCACAATCTTATCAATACCCCGGGCTACCATGTCTACCCTTTCTTTTCTTCGCGTATGGATGCTAAATTTCTAAAAAATTCCCTTATACGCGTACTATATTAGCTAAATCATTGGTTTCCTTGTTTTACAAAGCAATTCGTAGCTCAATACTTGCTTTTACATTGCCCCCAGGAATGAATGAGAACAGGGGAAAACACGGTGAGGCTCCTGCCTGGTGCCCTTTCCGCTATAACGGTGGTCACTATGTTGTAGCGGTTCTGCCGTAGTGGTTGGCTTCCGCTATAGCGGTCCCGATGGTAACAGCACAGGAAATTTTTATTTCCAGCTAAATGCACTCATCCCCTTTCCCAGTTACCACTGTCTAAACCTGTAAATCCCGTCATGGTCTTAAACCACCCTCAAGACCATTCCCGGTAGTATCGCATCATAATTCAACATGAAATATCATGAAATACAAGGAAATCACAACAACATTTGCTTCCCGACAATATCTTCCCACCATTACACAGTAATGACTCCTTTGTTCCCTTGGTTCCCAACCAAGTCCCGACTGTCCTGAAATCGGAGCTTCCTTACAGTCCACAATCCCTTTTCTTTCCCTTACCATCTATATAAATGGTAAGCCTATACCCGAATAAAATGCACACAATTCCAATTAAGGCATATCACAATTTATTATTTAAAACAATCACAGTTTTCAAAGCTGGAAATAAATTTTTGTTAAGTTAAAATCATGAGTTACCACAAAATTTTCCTTACCGCAGTTCCTGCCATCAAGCAATGATAGCTCTTTTCCCCCATGGTTCCTAACCAATCCCGACTGTCCTGAAACTGGAGTTTCTCTACAGTCATAAGCCTTGTCCCCTTACCATTTTTACCAATGACAAGCCCATTTCCAAAATGTAACACCACTTTACTGACCAATGTTAAGTACACATAAAAAGTAATTACCAACAAAGGAACACCAATTCAAGTTATGACTCCTCCCAGACCAAAACATTCACAGCAATTCAAATAATTGCACACCACACATTTGCAGTCATTCAAACAACATCAATACACATAAGCACAATCTCAAGTCTCAAGCTTAAACAGTCAATCAAATCAGTTTCATTGCTTTTTATTCGCCTCATGGATGACCATAAGTCGATCCATCCATACCTTTACATAGCCTCCCCGGCCAGATACCAATTGGAACCTTCCCGATTCCAATCCTTCTTGCTTATTTGCCATACCTGGAGTCCAATGACATCTTTTACCTTGTTGAGATACCAATTGGAATCAAGAGATACCAATTGAACTCAACCCATACAAGCAAGTAAATGAACCGCATGAAAGAATGAAAGAAGGGAGGTGCTTCCTAGAGTGCTTCATAGCTTCCCAAAGATTTGATGTGGACGTTAACACACCAATCCGTAGGACTCTATAAGACACCTTGCTCTTTTACTGGGAGACCAGTAACCTAGGCTCTGATACCATTGATGTGACGCTAATTTACGTCACTTTCGACTCCTTTTTACTAAGAACAATTGTACGTTTTCAAGCAACCATTGTTGTTTTTGATGTTTTTAAGTTGTATTTGTAGGAAATGGAAACAAACACGGAAACGGAAGAAAATACGCGAAAAACAACATTCTGCCTAAGAGTGACGGCCTGAGTGACGGCCCGTCACAAGGCTGACGGTCCGTCACTGGGACCGTCAACTTAAGGCAGAGTTGCTGCCTAGCAGTGACGGCCCAGGCGACGGTCCGTCACTGCCTTGACGGTCCGTCAAGCCTGGCCGTCACGCTTAGGCAGTGACTTGAAGTGGCGACCCGCGTTTTGGGGATTCCTAGCCCGTTTTGGATTTGGTTTCTACTACTCCTATAAATACCCTATGTTAGGTTTATGTTATTATTATTCACCCATTAGTTAAAAGACGTTTTTGGTTGGTTTTTGAGAGAAACAACACGGTTCATTGTCTTGAATTCGTGTCTTGATTCGTTCGTGAGTTCTTGGTGTTCTTGTTCGTGGATATTGGAAGATTGATTATTTTCATTATATTGTAAGACTTTTCTTCCTTTTATGATGAATACAACTATTTTCTCTTATTTATCGAGCATGAGTAACTAAAACTCCCGCAACTAGGGTTGTGGGAGCCATGGCAAACGTAGCAATATAGATTCCGGGTAGCGTTGGGTTCGATATATGTATTGTCACTGATAACGCTCAAACTACACCTCAAATTAACGAGGCGTAAGCGATCGTTGTCAAGTAAAGAACCCAACAAGGTTGGGGTCGAATCCCACAGAGAATATGGTGATGATTAAGACTTTAGTGAATTAGTTGACTATTCGTCAGTCGTTTCCAGTAAATAAAAGGGGGGGTTTTGTAATCAAATTGTAAACAAAACAATAATAAACTTATGGAAAAATCAGTAGGAGAGAATGAACTAGGGATGTGTTCACCATGGCGTTGTAACAATATCGATTCTAGGCTTAACCGGGTTCTTTCTATATGCGTGTCACGATGTGATTGCGTCTATTGTATCGTCTAAACGTCTCTCGACCAAATAAACAAATTTCCTTTTATCTTCTTTCGATCTCAAAAAGATGTGCTTTTTAGCTCTCAATCCTAACATCAAGTAGACTAATCCAGTTACGGCATTAATCTTTAAGACGAGAGTTGGTAGTCTCGAATCCTTGTCGTTAATCAATTTTTCCCGGTTTTAATCTCTTTACTCAAGCAAATTAAACCTAGGCATGTTCTAATGTTTGCAACCACTAGAAAACGTGACATAAAGTATGATTAACAACGTGACAATACATATATCGAACCCAATGCTACCCGGAATCTATATTACTACGTTTGCCATGGCTCCCACAACCCTAGTTGCGGGAGTTTTAGTTACTCATGCTTGAAGATGAAAAGAAGAAAGTCATGTTCATAAAATAATAAAGAAACGAGATCCTTACAATATATTGAGGACAATCTTCAAGTATCCAAGAACAAGAAAAACCAAGAACTCACGAACACGAATTCAAGAATCCGAAAACGTGTTGTTGCTCTCAAAAACTAACCAAAAACGTGTTTAAACTAATGGGAGAATAATAATTAACATAAACCTAACATAGGGTATTTATAGGAGCCAAAGAAACCAAATCCAAAACGGGCTAGGAATCCCCAAAACGCGGGTCGCCGCCTGAAGTCACTGCCTAAGCGTGACGGCCAGGCTTGACGGACCGTCACAGGGTTGACGGACCGTCGCCTGGACCGTCACCCTTAGGCAGTGGACTGCCTGAAGTTGCTGCCTGGGTGTGACGGTCACAGTGACGGACCGTCACATGTGTGACTGGCCGTCACTCAGGCCGTCACTCTTAGGCAGAATGTTGTTTTTCGCGTCTTTTCTTCCGTTTCCGTGTTTGTTTCCATTTCCTACAAATACAACATAAAAACATCAAAAACAACAATGGTTGCTTGAAAACATACGATTGTTCTTAGTAAAAAGGAGTCGAAAGTGACGTAAATTAGCGTCACATCAACACCCCCAACTTAAAACGTTCGCTTGTCCTCAAGCAACATGACATAAAACAATAATACGACTCAACTAAGAACACCAACTCATGTCTATAGCAACTCATGGTCATTCAACACTTATTCAATTAAATCACGCTCCCTCGTAGCACACGTATGTATGAAATACTAACTTGCAAGGATCCAAATATGTCATTCCGTTATGATAGAACATTATGCATACCCACGCGCAGCTATCCTAACAAGCAATAGACAATACAGACATCTTGATGCCCTCACCACAAAGAAACCCCACACACAAGATTTGGGACTAGGTAAGCGCTCACACTCACAAATGATTTCAAACAATGCATATGCGATACCATAGGCTTGCCCTTACTATTCTATTTCAGTTCTTCAGAAAGCTACTCAGGATCACTACAGGACTTGTTTAGGCTTGTAATGAGGCTTCGGGTGCAGGTATGATACATTTAGGGGTTAGTGACTAAGCCCTCCTTGGAACCATTTACATCTTATCACCACATAACTTCACTTTATCCATCCTTATTCACCTTTATATTTCCTTCTTTCTAGCTACAGGTGCGACCTCTTTATTTTGACAATTCTTTTTATTTCTTTTTCGATCTTTTTCATCTCTTAGGCACACACCCGGATTTTCATTCTATTCAACAACAATCATCTCCATCCTCTTTTTCTTCTCCTTTACCCCTGTAGTAGCCACCCTCAACTTAGGCTGATTGCCTACGTCAAGGTGCACAATGTCCTTTGGTAGGACCAGGGCCAAAACAGGGTTTACCTCTATAGTAGCCACCCTCAACTTAGGTTGTTTTGCCTACGTTGAGGTGCACGATGTCCAAGGAAGGACCAGGGCCAAGATAGGGATTCAAAGTTAAACAGGAATGGTGACAGGTTATTGAAAAAATAAGGTCAATTACGGCTCAAACAGGGATCAAAAGGGATTATTTGTATTTGGCCGGTCATATAGGCTAAGTGGACTGCATCAAAAAGGGCCTGCGATCCTTTCCTAAGCAACCAACTTCAAACTTAACAAAATAGACCGGGCAAGTTCTAGATGCATGCACAGAGTAAGAATTTATAACAATTAATCTCACACACTCTTAGCACCAAGAAACTATATCGCTACCAACTATCAAACAACCGCTCGGCTTAAGCATACTCATTCAAATCATATTCACACAATGACATACAAGGATCCATACAGTCAATTGTTTCAATATAAGCTCAAAACCAGAAAAATTTTAAAGGGCCTCGTTTTTAGACAAGAACAACGCATGCTTGCTATAGAAACTAAAAAAAAAAATTAAAATAACCTAAACATGCCGGTTCTACTAGATAGCACACCGGAGGGAAAAGAAATCGGCAACAAAAACCCTCGGTGGTGACTCACAGGTTTTCCCACGAATTAATTAGACTATAATACAACAACAATTTATGGGTTGCCTCCCATACAGCGCCTGATTTAACGTCGCGGCACGACGCGGGTGTCTTGATTACTCAGACTTCATCAAGACACCCCAGAATGACTAAGAGTCAAATAAACACACTAGACTTAATCAAAAACCGTATTCCCCGGCAACGGCGCCATTTTTGATAATGCTCAAACTACACCTCAATTTAAGAAGCGTAAGCGATCGTTGTCAAATATATAACCCAACAAGGTTGGGGTCGAATCCCACAGAGAATATGGTGATGATTAAGTCTTTGGTGAATTAAGTGACTAGTTGTCAATCGTTTCCAGTAAATAAGGGGGGGTTTTGTAATCAAATTGTAAACAAAACGATAAGAAACGTAGGGGGTTTAAATCAGTATGAGAGATTGAACTAGGGATGTGTTCACCATGGCGTTGTAACAATGTCGATTCTAGGCTTAACCGGGTTCTTTCTATATGCTTGTCACGATGTGATTGCGTCAATTGTATCGTCTAAACGTCTCTCGACCAAATAAACAAATTTCCTTTTATCTTCTTTCGATCGCAAAAAGATGTGCTTTTTAGCTCTCAATCCTAACATCAAGTAGACTAATCCAGTTACGGCATTAATCTTTAAGACGAGAGTTGGTAGTCTCGAATCCTTGTTGTTAATCAAGTTTTCCCGGTTTTAATCTCTTTACTCAAGCAAATTAAACCTAGGCATGTTCTAATGTTTGCAACCACTAGAAAACGTGACATAAAGTATGAGTAACAACGTGACAATACATATATCGAACCCAACGCTACCCGGAATCTATATTGCTACGTTTGCCATGGCTCCCACAACCCTAGTTGCGGGAGTTTTAGTTACTCATGCTCGAAGAAGAAAAGAAGTAATTCATTATAAAGGAAATAAGATTCTTACAATATGATGAAAATACTCTTCAATAATCCAAGAACAAGAACAACCAAGAACTCAAGAACACGAATTCAAGAATCCAAAAACGTGTTGTTGCTCTCAAAAAACGACTAAAAAACTATTCTAAAACTATTGGGTCCCTCTTCCAATTACATAAACCTATCATAGGGTATTTATAGGAGTCAAAGAAACCAAATCCAAAACGGGCTAGGAATCCCCAAAACGCGGGTCGCCGACGTAAGCCACTGCCTTAGCGTGACGGTCAGGCTGACGGACCGTCACTGCCTTGACGGACCGTCGCCTGGACCGTCAGACTTAGGCAGTGGCACTGTCCCTTTGCTGCCTTGGAGTGACGGTCCCAGTGACGGACCGTCACATGTGTGACGGGCCGTCACTCAGGCCGTCACACTTAGGCAGATTGCTCTTTTTCGCGTATTTCCGTCCGTTTCCGTGTTTGTTTCCATTTCCTACAAATACAACATAAAAACATCAAAAACAACAATGGTTGCTTGAAAACGTACGATTGTTCTTAGTAAAAAGGAGTCGAAAGTGACGTAAATTAGCGTCACATCAGTGTGCTTTTAGATTTTAATCCTAAACATCAAGTAGATTAAACTAGTTACAACATTAATCATAAGACGAGAGTTAGTAGTCTCGAATCCTCGTCGTTAATCAAGTTTCCCGGTTTTAATCTCTTTACTCAACCAAATTAAACCTAGGCATGTTCTAATGTTTGCAACCACTAGAAAACGTTAAATAATGAATGATTAACAACGTGACCACATATATATTGAACCCGTCGCTACCCGGAATCTATATCGCTACTTTAGCCATGGCTCCCACAACCCTAGTTGTGGGAGTTTAGTTAATCATGCTAGAAGAAGAAGAGAAGAAAGTCATATTCATAATAAAGAAAAGAGATCCTTACAATATGGTGAAAACAATCTTCAATTATTCCAAGAACAAGAAAACAAAGATCCCAAGAACAAATCAAGAACACGTTTTCAAGACAAGGAAAACGTGTTTCTTTCTCTCAAATCTCTCCTAAAACTCTGGGACAACTATTGTAAAAAGCTTGATAAATAAAATAAACCTAACATAGGGTATTTATAGGAGTCTAGGAAACAATTCCCAAAAATGCTCGGATTCCGCGTAGCGGACTGCCTCAGGGTGACGCCTTGGGCGACGGACCGTCACCACCTTGACGGCCCGTCACGGTGGCCGTCACCACTAGGCAGTGGTGCTGCCCCATCTTGACGCCTTGGGCTTGACGGTCCGTCATGAGCTTGACGGTCCGTCACACCGACCGTCACTCTTATCCAGAACGTCATTTTGCCCGTATTTCATTCCGTTTCCATGTTTGTCTCCATTTCCTACAAATATAACATAAAACACATCAAAAACGACGACGGTTGCTTGAAAACGTATGATTGTTCTTAGTTAAAAGGAGTCGAAAGTGCCGTAAAATGGCAGCACATCAGTGATCAGAGAGTCCACACTCACTTCATACTCCCAAAAGGAAGGTGCAGGTACTAGTGCAGAGGCAACAAATGATGATGAGACATAGTCCTACAGGGAGTTGTTGCACCCTTTCCTTACTTCTTTGAGCTTAAAGCATTGAGGGCAATGCTCACTTTCTTAGGGGAGGTGGTGTTTATTTTCTTGGTTGGTTTCCCGTATTGGGCTTTGAGATATTTTTATTGACCTTGTTAGGCCTTGACTTCTTTATTTCCCTGCTAGACTGTTAGAAGTTTTATTTGGCCCTTGTCGGGAATGTTTTGGATAATTGTAACATTGCCCTTACCGGGCCTTTTCATTATTTAGTTTTGTTGGTTAGTGTTTAATTATGCCATCGCCGGGCTTGATGCTTTGTTTTGATGATTTTTGCAATATCACTGGGTTAGTCCTACATGATTCCATTGTTTCACTACCCGTACTTTGTGAATGCGCTAGTGCCTATGCCAAGGCTTGTTTTCGAATGATTCACGAGGTCTTTGAATTTCTAATCGCCTTGTTAATAGTAGATTAGCAAATAAACTCCAAGAGTTTTCTTAATACCATGGTTCTTTTCCAAGGAGCAAATGTTTTCTTTATTTTTTATTTTCTTTTATTCTTGTGTCAAACCGGGTTGGTGTTTCCCTATGATAGATTAAGAGGCGACTTTCATATGGGAAAATTCCAAATTTTAGTTTAAATTTGAGTCCGTACTTTGCTTGTCCCGAAATGTACCCACCAAAAAAAATTCTTGGCTAAGAAGTTTTTGAGGATTAAAGGAAAGAGGCAAAATGAATTTTGAAGAAAGAATTCTCTGGTTATGACTTGCACACTCCCCTTTTGGCTTGATTGATTCACAAATGAGTGTGTAATGAACTTGGAATAGCTTGCCAAAAATCATTTGTCCCAATTAATTTTGAGACTAATGTGGAAATCTCTAGTGATGTGATGCCTTGTGCGGTGAGGCTATCCTTTGATTCTTGTGCATGCGTGTCATCTAGAACTTTCCCCGAATGTGATTCAAGGAAAAATCTTAGATGTAACCGACCTTAGAGGATGATCTTAGGCCCTTTTTGAATAGCCACTTAACCCAAATGACTTCCCTTGACATTTATCCTAGTGAACCCCTTTTAGCTTGAGACCTTTCCTTGGCACCTTGTTAACACCTTGACCCTATTTAGAACCTATATTCTTGCACGCATCCTCCCTAGTGGCTCGAAAGTGAAACATAGGCTAAAAGCCTAAGTTTGGGGGGAGAAATTGAAAAGATAACATAGGCAAATGCCTAAGCTTGGGGGTGTATGTACTCAATGTGGAGAAGAAAAGAATGCACTTCAAATGCAAGTTAGCACCTTATGTTTGAATTTAAAATTTCTTCAAATCCAATGCAATAGCAAATTGGAAAGAAAAGAATTTGTCCTACCAAATGAAGGTGATACAAGGAGGTTGAATGATCAAATTGAAGGGAAAAGCTTGGGTTGTGTGAGGGATAAATAAGGTGAAGTCAAAATTCAAAAATGTGAGCGGTGTTTTAAATGATAACAAAGAGCGTTAGGGAGGTTTAGTTAATTGAGCCAAATGCAATACTCACCTTATCCCTATCCAACATCATAACCCGCAAGTCCTTAGTGATTTCGAGCTTGGTAACTCTATATTAATGGCGAATTACATAAAGGGTAAGTCTATGGTTCGATATGTGTGCACTTGAACTTTCTTGAAAGAGTGAGAGTCCTTTTGGTTCTCTTATAATCCCTTATATTCTGAATTGCATGGTTGTGAGTGGGATTCTCTCTTATGGTGAGTGGCATCATACTATCGAATTGAAATATAAAGTCTCTATTTCAATTGAGAGGAATGAATGAGACAAGTTGTGTGGAGAATCTTGAGGCAAACCTTGATGATCCATGCCAATGACTTGAGAAGCTTGATCTTGTATTGAATGGAAAATTCCCATGTTTTTGATTGAGAAATGAAGTCCTTTTTATGGATGTTTTGAAATGATCAATTTCCTTGAGAATGTGGTGGTCCTAATTGAGATGAGCATTGTAGTTGAGTCTTTCTATTTGAGTCTTTTTGTTTGTTTTTTTTCTTAGTTTTTAGAGTAGATTAATCTTGAGTACAACCCATGTGTTTTAGAGCATAATTCATTCCTTACCTTGTGAGTATCTTGCTTGAGGACAAGCAATAGTTCATGTTTGGGGGTTTGATAAGTCGGTAATCCACCAACTTATTGAGCCTTTAATCATGAATTATTGCCATGTTTTGATGAGATTTAGAGGTTCTTATGGCCTTTATTGATATGAATGCAAGTACTCTTGATCACAAGTAAAAAACAAGGATATGGACCCAAAAGAGCTAAAAAGGAGTGAAGTGTGAAGGTGTTCAAATGAATCTAAGATTCTGCTGAAAGGTGCGGGCGTTGTGCGACATGCACAATGGCTGGTGCGGACTGCACCTCCCATCGCATGACACTAGAACTCCACTAAAGTCACTGGTCTCCTAGAGCAGAGCCGTGCGACATGCAAAATGCTTGGTGCAACCATATGTCGTGTCACATGTCACGTTGCACCACTCCAAAGGGCATTTTTCTCCATTTTCATATGATTATTTGGGAACCTTCTAAATCCCAATTTGGGCATTTTACTTAATATTTATTATAGTTTTGAGAGTTTTTTAATAGTTTTGCAAGTTTTCTCTCCAAGGAAAGATAGAGGGTTTTATTCCATTCCCTTCATCTTAAACCTTGAATTCACCATTATTATACTATTGAGCTTGGATATTGAAAATTATCTCCATTAATGAAAGGGAATTCGAAATACCCACTTCGTATCATCTATTATTCCTTTAGCATGAGTTGTTAGTTTCCTTGTCTAGGGGTATATGTATGATGGATACTTGATTTATGGGTATGGGTTCTTGCTTAATTGTGATTATAATTGCTCAATTGATATGGGTCTAGTGAATTCTCCATGTTTTAACTCTAAAATTGATAGTTGCAAATATTAATTGAACTTACTCGATTGTGTCCTTGCTTGAGAAAGAGGTTCATAATTTCAGATGAAAATTCACTAGTGGGTACCTGGGATTTCCATCTAGATTGAGGCTAGAAATAGTTCAATCGCTGGAAAACACCCATTTAAGAGTCTAAGTTAGAAATAGTGTGACTTCTTCAAGCCTAAATTGGTTGGTTGGTGTTTAAACCATGGTGCTTGAATAGAGACCATCAGATAAATTATTGGAATATCGAAAGATTGATATTCATGATTAAAATAAATTCTATCCATATAATTTAATAAGAATTTACGTAATTAAGCTAGTACCTTAACCCATGCTTAAGTCCCATTAGAAACATACCCCTAGTCGTCCTCTCTCTTGATACAAACCCGTATTTACTTTATTTCTTTAATTGAATTGCGATTGTGATATATTACCAATTCCCTAATTTTCCCCCTTTTTACTTTTCTTGTTGTTTGAATGACTATTCTATTGGTGATTGATATACGACAATCTTATAGGCGACTCTACAATTCTCTACGGGATCGACCCCGACTTCCATCAAGAATATAAATTTTGTTTTGCACTGACAATTGCTATCACCTTCATATGGAGAGTGTTCCTTGAGAGTTATCACACCTTTAACTAGGCTGACTAGGAAGGATATCCCATTTCAGTGGGTTGATCAGTGCGACAATAGTTTTCAGATGCTTAAGGCCTTATTGACTTCAGCTCCAGTGTAGACATTGCCAGTAGAGGGTCAGGGCTTCTCAGTGTACTGCGATGCTTCAGGGGTTGGTGTTGGTTGTGTATTGATGCAGCAGCATCGTGAGATAGCTTATACGTCAAGACAGCTGAAGGTTCATGACCGAAACTATGCCACTGATGACTTGGAGTTGGCAGCGGTAGTCTTCACGCTCAAAATTAGGAGGCACTACTTATATGCGGTTCACTGTGAGATATTCATCGATCACCGTAGACTTCAGTACATCACGAGTCAATGCGAGATGAAATCTAGGCTGAGGAGATGGATCAAGTTACTGAAGGACTACAACTTTACCATTCTATATAATCCGTGCAAGGAAAACGTGGTAATGGATGTCGTGAGTTGGAAGACTATGAGTATGGGCAGCCTAGCTTCACTTTCAGTTTTAGAGTGGACATTAGCCTTGGACCTCCCGTCCTTGGCTAACCATTTCATTAGGCTTGACTTGTCTAATTCTAGCAGAGTCCTTGCTAGTGTTGAGGTTTGTTCTACCGTGGTTGATCAGATTCAGAATCATCAGTTTGAGGATCAGCGGTTGTGCGGCATTAATGATTAGGTTGTTTGAGGTGAGGCCGGTAGGGCTACTTTAGATTCTAATGGTGTTCTGAGGTTTCATAGTTGTCTTTGTGTTCCGAGAGTTGGGGATTTGATTCAATTAATTCTCCATGAGGCACATTTTTCTAGACATTCCATCCATCCTGGCGCAACAAAGATGTATAGAGATTTAAGGCAGCTTTACTGATGGAGTGGTATGAAGCAGGACATAGCAGAGTTTGTATCTCGGTGCTTGAACTGTCAGAAGATCATGTTCGAGCGCATGAGACCCGGTGGATTGATGCAATGACTTCTCATCATGAGTGGAAGTGGGAAGGGATTACTATGGACTTCATAGTTCGGTTTCCACGTACCTCTCAGGGTTTTGACTCCATTTGGGAGATTCTTGATAGGATGACTAAGTCAGCACACTTCCTGCCGGTTCATTCTTTCTATAGTGCAAAGAGGTTGGCTCAGATTTACCTTCGTGAGATTGTTCATTTGCATGGGGTCCCAACTTCTATCATTTCAAACCACAACACTCAGTTCACATTTCAGTTTTGGAGGACTAATGAGCGAGACTTGGGTACAGAGGTTCAGCTTAGTACCGCATTCCATCCTCAGACAGATGGCCAGTCCGAGAGGACTATCCAGGTCCTAGAGAACATGTTACGGGCCAATGTTCTTGACTTTGGAGGTTCATGGGATCAGTATATGCCTTTGGCAGAGTTTGCATATAATAATAGTCATTCGAGAATTGGCATGGCACCATTTAAGGCGTTGTATGGTAGGCGTTGCAGATCATTGGTGGGTAAGTTTGATGGTTTGGGGGAGTCTCAGCCGCAAGGTACATACTTTCTTCATGATTCCTTAGACAGAGTCAAAGTTATTCATGACAGACTTCGGGCAGCCCAAAGTAGGCAGAAGAGCTACACAGAAAGTAGACTTTGTGCCTTAGAGTTTAATTTTGGTGACATGGTATTTCTCCATGTATTGCCCATGAAGGGAGTGATGAGATTTTGTAGGCGGGAAAACCTTAGCCCCAGGTATATCGGGCTATTTGAGATCCTTCAGAGAGTTGGTGGTGTTGCCTATCACTTAGCTTTGCCTCCGATGTTTTAAACTATGCATCATGTATTCCAGTAATCGATGTTGAGGTGGTATGTTTTGGATGAGTCTCATGTGTTGTAGTGGGAGACGGTACAGTTGGATGAGAATTTGGCCATTGTTGAGGGGCTGGTTACTATTCTAGCCAGAGATGTCAGGAGATTGAGGTCTAGAGATATTCTACTAGTTAAGGTTCACCGGAGGCACCGTCTAGTCGAGGAGGCTACCTGACAGATTGAGAGAGATACGGGCTCAGTATCCGCAGTTGTTTGAGCCTTCCGGTACTCCCTTGTTCTTGACTTTCGAGGACAAAAGTCCATTTTAGTAGTGGATGATGTAGTGACCCTTTGGCTCATTCCCACTGTCATGACCCAGTTTCTCGGTCATGAAGGCACCTATAACCCCCAGTAGGCGAACCAATCTCTGTATCCCGGAACGGTTAGTAATGAGCTACTATCTAACAAGCAAGTGGAAAAACAATATAAATTGCGAAAACAAGGCGATAAGTAAAGAAAATGAACAATAGGAATACATAAGTGGAAGCTAAACGAACACCCAAAACCTGGTATCATAGTATAGAGCCGGAACTACATCAAAAGAGTACAAAAGGATCCAAAATAATATATATAAATGTCTCCACGTAGTAAGAGAGTACATAATACAAAATATAAACTAAAAGCTAAGATCTGATCGCCAAGAGCTCACCCTCAGTCTGGGATAAACCAAACCTTCCTCGCATGCGTCTCCACGAGCTAACAGCGATGGCCCATACTAGGATCTGCACCAGAAGATGGAGAAGTGTAGTATGAGCACTGATTGCTGAGTAATAGGTACCTAGTAGGTATCATAGGGCAACTGGGCACATCTATGATAAAAGAGCAGTAATAAGCAGAGTAGAAGCAGATAGTCACAAAAAGCAACAAATAAGTACACGGAAACTAGCATGGAAGGAATACAAGCAGAAAACAACAAACATTGCTAGCTACTAGATATATATACATCGAACACACAGGTAGAAGAAGGAAATAACACACCTCGAATCCTCACAACCACAATATATATAAGGATAAATTTAGAAATAGGTGATATACTGGTAACCTCAAGTGACAAGAGAAGGAAGAAGGAGAATAAAGATAGTCATGCTCAAAAACAAGATTTAATAAACAAACTAAGCATACTAATATAAAGTCAAGAAACTAACAACCGGCAGTTCAAGAGCAACTTTATCAATATCCAACCTCATATGCAACCAAGACAGGAATCAATATCGCGATAGAGTAATAATAAGTCTACCTATAGTCTCCTGGCCGCCCATACAATCGAAGAACACAATCAAGTGAAAACAAAACCTCTGGCCGCCCATACAACCGGAGCGTACACTCAGCAAATAGCAAACAAGGGTGGAATCTAACACAAATGGATGATATGCTAAACTAAGTGTGATAGCAGTGTTGTATATTTCCCCCTATAGTACCCCAAAGGTCTAATAGAGGCAGGATCCATGGAAGGTAATCCCCCGAGTACCTCTACTCTGCCGTACACCCCCCTCTCCCCTTCGGTCACCCTTGGCCCGTAGCACTTGGTTCAGAATGGCAGGGTCCATGAAGGTCTACTTGTAGACCACATACTAAATCTCAAACCTCAATTTAACAGTCCGAGATGTCACCAGATCCAAACTAGTGACCAAATCTCGATAATGCATGTCTGGATCCTATCCAGGTCTAAATTAGTGAAATAAGTCTCAGAAAATCCCTTCAAGGGTGCCCAGGTATATTCGAGTCTAAAATAGTAGTAAATCAAGTTCGGTGCTCGGCTTTACTGAGTCTAATATCATTTGTCATCAATTCTTATGACCTTTATTGATGTGTATGCAGGTACTTTGGATAGAAGAGGAATAACAAGGATATGGACCCAAAAAGAGCAAAAAAGGAGCTAAGTGGGAAGAGTTGAGAAAAGCTGGAGAATCTACCAGGAGCTGCGGTGGCTGTGTGACACGCACAAGTTGAGGTGTGGTTCATACCTCCTCTGCATGAAGCTTCAAAGATGGCTGAAGATTCTGCTAAGGAGTGCGGTCGTCATATGATGCGCTCATCCCATGGTGCAAAATGCACCACCTTCGTACAAAGCTTACCTATGCGACTGTAGTCACTGGTCAATCTGAAGCAGGTGTGTGATGCGCACACTGCGATGTGCGAACTGCATGTCGCGTTGCACACCACCCGGAGGGCAATTTTTTCCTAAATTTATGTGACGATTTGGGAATGTATAAAAGGCAATTTTAGGCTTATTTTGTATGTACAATTTTTGCAGATAATATCAGATAGAGAACTTGGAGATATTTTTGGCTTGTAAACATTTTCTCCATCTCCATTGAGAGAGGGTTTCCAATCTAATCTTTTGGTTAACAAATTGCATGCCTAATTTGACTCTAGAACTTGAGAATCAACTACAACGAATGGGAATTTGATTTACCCAGCTGGTATATCTTCTCCCCCTTCTATGAGTGGCTAATTTCTCTTGTCTAGAGGTGTATTGATTATGGGTGCTTAGCTAATGGTTGTGGGTGTTTCTAATTCACTTTTATAATTGCTTATCTAATATGAGTCTAGTAATTTCACCATGTTTTAATCTAAATTTTGTGGTTGCAAACATGAACTTACCTTACTTGGCTATGTAATTGCTCGAGAGAGAATTTTGTAGTTGTGGATATATAATAGCTAGTAGGTACTTGGGAATCCACTTAGATTGGAGGCTAGATATAGCTCCAATCGCGGAATCTCCCATTTAAGGGTCAGAGCTAGAGACAGGACGACCTCCCCAAGCAAATGTTGGTTGGTTATTTAGCACACTTAGTGATGTTCTAACCGAAATCATCGGATATGTGGATTTTGATAGAGAGATAAAATTCCACACCCATAACCAATTCTACCCATGTTAATAGGTTAAAATTTAGGTGAATTAGTGATTACCCTATCTATAGCGAATTCCCCATCAGAAATGCACCCTTAGTCATCTAGTTCTTATTGGTACACCCATCTTGATTTTATAGCTTTTTATTGAATTGAGTTAGTAGTGACAAATTTCCCAATTCCCCCCATTTTATTGCTTTGGTGTTGTTGAACAACTACTCTCACTTTGAAATCGCTTCGCACAATCTCTCACTAGCTAAATTAGGTCCCTTAGGTATGAACCCGACATCCGTTGGGAGTTTATAAATTTTGTTTTGACTATGCGATTGTCGTGACCTCCTAGTTGGAGAGCACGATTTGAGTGTTTATCAAAAAATGGCGCCATTGCCGGGGACTTGAGTATTAGCTAGTTGTTGTGAAGTGAACTTGAGAGTGTTTGTTTTCTTTTACTTTTTGTTGTCTGTGTGTTGATTGAGTTGTCCAGCTATAGATGAAGCCGAGAACAATGAGAACATTGGAGGCTTCGAGAATGCCAACGATGCTAAGCCTATGATGCACAGAGGTGTAGGTGCAGTCCGCCTACCCCCACGGTGGGAAGTGACGTCTTTCATGTGACAAGCCCCATGCTCCATTTTATTCAAATGAAGGGGCTATTTAGTGGAGCTGCCCATGAGGACGCCAACCGGCATATTCGGAACTTCATGGATATTTTCCAACCATACATTATCCAAAATATCTCCCAAGAGTCCATCCGATTGCGCCTATACCCTTTCTCTCTGACGGGGGAAGCCACAACATGGTTGGAAGAATTTTCGGATGGATCTATCATATCTTGGGCTGAGTTGGTTTAAGCATTCACTTCAAGGTACTTTCCTCCGTCTCGCATGATGAAACTCTCACCAACTTCAAGCAACTTTCGGATGACCTCTTACATGAGGCTTGGTTGCGCTTCAAGAAAAAGCTTATTTTATTCCCGAACCATGAGCTATCGGACAATGTGTTGCTGCAAAACTTCTACTGGTCATTGAATTTCGTGAACAAAAGAATGGCTAATAGCCTTAGAGGTTGTATTTTCATGGACATGACATTCCCTATTCCTTCGGCTTTCTTAGAACGGACGACGAAAACATATCAAGCTTGGTATACCCGGGAGGCAGATGCACCAACCTCAGGAGTAACTTCCTCTATATTGGCGGATGAAATTCGAAATAGGGGAAAAATTCAAGATGAAACAATGGCCAAGATGATGAACCAAATTGATCTCTTGGCAAAGCATGTGATTAGTACTAAGAGGGTGAGTGTAGTAAACACCCGGTAAATAAGAGCCAGCGATTAAGAGCTTATGATTCCTGAGTATTATATCCCAAGGAAAGAGAATTAAGGTTGGAAACGAGATGATCAAGATAGGTATGACGAGCGATACGACCATCGAGTTGCTTATGCAAACCCAAGCAAATCAGATTCCCTCTCCCAACCAACCACAAGTAACCCCGAGCATTCCAATTTAGAGAATATTTTGTCCTTAGTGCTAAAAAAGTGGATACAACACACACCAGGGTACATGAGATCAAAAGCGAAAGCTCTCACTGCACAAAACTGTGAGCTCTCATTTAACCTCCATCAAGCAACTTGAAGCCCAAATCGATTATATTTTCATTCAAATGACTCCAGGGGTGAGGAAACAATTTCTTAGTGACACCACTATGAACCCTAAACATGACGGGCGCATCATGGCCATTGTTAAGTATTGGACAAACAACTGGTGAGATAAGAGAACCCATTACGAAATCGGTAGCACAACCAAAAGAGTTGACAGTTGAAACATGCAAGAAACTAAGAGATGACAAGGTGGTGCATGAGAATGTAATTGACACTCCAAAGGTAAGGAAAGAACTTGAAGCATCGAGTGCCCCAAGAGATGTTGGAAGTGATAAAGATAAGGAAGAGGTCAAGACCCCCGCCCCAAGAGATCATTGATGACAAGGTGGAACCTACTCTTGTACAAAGCATTCCGACCATAATAACCAAAGGACCCCTTCCGTATCCTCATAGGCTAAATAAAAAGAAGGAAGAGCAATAATTTAGCAAGTTTGTTGATATGTTCAGCAAGCTGTCAATAAATATTCCTTTCATTGAAGCTCTAATACAGATGCCTGGGTACTCCAAATTTATGAAAAGAGCTACTTAAGAAGAAGAAGGTGGTTAAAGTGGGCATGGTTGATATTTCACACAGTTGCAGCACAGTGATGATTAGCAATGTGGCTACAAAGAGGGACAACTCGAGAGCATTCACTATACCATGTACGATTGGTTTGTTTGTATTCTAAAGAGCCTTGTATGACTTGGGGGCAAGCATCAAATTGATGTCCCTTGTGATATTTCAGAAGTTAGGACTGGGCACCCCCAAGCCCACTTCTATGCGGCTACTTATGGCCGATAGGTCTATTAAGCGCCCTGTGGGATCTTGTTTGAGGTATTGGTGAAAGTGGAGAAACTAATTATTCCTTCAGATTTTTGTCATCTTGGACTGTGAGATAGATATAGAGGTGCCCATTATCTTGGGACGATCATTGTTAGCCACAGGGTGGGTTCTTGTAGATGTCAAACTCGGAGAACTCAAATTCTGAGTAGGGGATGCGGTAGTGACCTTCAATGTTTGTCAGCCTACTAGGCCTACGGATGATTTGAGATTCATATCAATGATAGATTTTGAGGAAAAAAAGGATGATATCCTTGAAGAGTGTGAAACATGCAAGACGCTCGCATTTGATTCATTGCAAGGTGAACAACATGATGACATCTCTAAAGTGTCGATGGAGCAATTTCCCTTATTGGAATGAGACCACGCCAACCAGATTAGCATGCCTTGAAACAACGATTAAGGAGTGAGGTACCATCGTCGAGCCACGACATAAAATCAAGCACTTCTTGGGAGGCAACCCAAGTGTCTTTTCTTTCACTTTCTTCACTCTTTATTGTTTTTGTGTTTTTAGGGAATTCATGAAGTGAAAAATGAACTTGAAGCATGAATTTTGGCTGAACTGTGTTGTGTAGAGGACTGTGCGGACTGCACAAGCAATTGTGCGTGTCGCACAGCCAACCGCACAGCAAAACAGAAAGCCTGGAGGAAATTTAGAAAAATACAGGTGACATGCGCTGAGCCATGTGAATCACATGAGCCTAACTACACATAGCACCTCCATCACACAAGGAAGTAGACGCCTGGGCGAACCCAGTCAAGAAAAGGGGGCATGTGCGATACGCCATGCGATGCGAACCACATATTGCGGAGCACAAAATTTAATTTTGATTTTTAAATTGACCTAACCCGTTGACGGACCCAACCCAGAGATGACCCAGCTTAATTTTCTTATTCCCTTCTACTTATACCCGCCTCTTTCACCACCTGCACTATATTCCTCTTCCAAATTTCAAAAATTATCTTCCAAAACTTCTCCTAAATCCCTCAAATTCCCCAATAACATTCTCCTCCCCTAACCCAACCATTTCTTTACCTACACCGCCGCTGCCACTTAGATACTCCGGTGAGGTCCACGTGGGTCACCATTGTTGGTAGTTCAAAAAGTTTCAATTTTCTCTCCATCCTTCATAATCTTCACTTGTGGTAAGTTCCCCGACGTTAAATAGTTGTTTTTATGATTGTTGGTAACTCATATTGTGAAGCATGCTTAGTAGATTGTTCATGTTGATTTTGGGCGAGATCCAAATATTTTGGTACCCCAATTTTGAAGGTGTAATGATGAATTCTCTTGATGTCAACTGGTAGATTATAATTCTTGACTATGCATGTTGATTCATGGAAATTTTTAGCCTTAATGTCTGTGTTGGGGGTGAAGTATGTGTAACCCACTCGAGGCTAACGAATGATTTGGCCCGGTGATAGATTGGGTGACGTCGTTCTTAAGGGAAAATCGTCATTTATCATGAAGTTTTGAATGAAAATTATTTGTTGAGATTGAATTTTCATGATTGTATACTGATGAGCTTTATTGAAAATCTATTTGGGATATATGATCTTGTGCGGGGAGGAGGTTAATTATTGGTATGCTTAATGGTGCTCATAGTTTCAAGGAGGGCTTGATGTTCCCAATGATAGACGGGGTAACGTCCATCTTATGGGAAATCATTGAGTTCCTTCCTTGACTCATGGTCGAGTTAATGGAAATTCGGGGAAGTCTGAGTACCCTGTAGTTTGGTCAAGATATCCCGTAAGACCTTGTCAAATATAGCCACTGCCTTGAGAGGCGAAGCACAGTGCGACGCACACTCCTGGTGGTGCGGTTCATACCTTATTCACACCACAAAGAAAAATCACTGGAAGAATCTGTCAGCTCATGCGATGGTATCTGCGATGCACACTTTTGTTGGTGCAATTCGCAGGTGAATCGCACAAGCCATCAACTCCCTCCTTTGCTTCTCACTTCACTGATCCCCAAATTTCTTTTAGTTGTATATATTTTTATTGCATGCTTCTAAATCCATTCGCAGGACTATGTCTCCTAACAAGCACAATCAGAAGAGACGCGTCCTAGAGCCCACTCCTACTACGGGAGTCTCCGAATATGAGGCAGGACATTATGAGTCAGGGGTTTGCTTTGCGCTTACGGGAATGAAAGCCTATTATCTTGAGTTCCAGAAGTGCCCATTCTTGGAGGAAAAGGGATTCAATATAGATGATTTCTAAGAAGTGTTCCCGAACATGCCAAAGCAATTTCGCATAAGGACTTGGGAACATTTTGCCAAAACACCAGGCCTCTACTTTCCTGAGTTGGTATGGGAATTCTATGCTTCATACAAGGCCATCTTTGACATGCTTAACCCTAAAGGCCCCCTAAGCAAGTCACCATGCCTCAGCTTAGTTTTGGTACGGGGCAAAGAAGTGAATATCACCCCAGAAGCCATTCATTCTATCATATGGGACGATGAACTAATCCCTAAATAAAGGTACATGGAACGTGTGGTGAAAAAGGATGAGGAATAAAAATGGGTTGCTAGTGTGATTGCGGAAAGAGAACCCCTTTGGGCCACTTAAAGGGGACTTATTTATCAATCGGATCTTAGATTCAAAGCGCGCATGTGGCTCGACTTTGTGAGCACCAGACTTATCCCGACTGGCCATACCACTAAAGTTTCCATTGAGATGGACATTCTCCTTGCATACATCATGAGAGGCCTCAGTGTGAATGAGGGTGAGATCATAGATGAATATCTCAAGAGAAAAGAATGACATGACTCCTCATCCATGGCATTCCCCTTGCTTATCAAGCTTCTATGCATACAAGCTGGATGTCCCTTGTTTCAAGGATTCGACAAGGCTAGGCAAGCTAAAGGTATGGTTTTCTTTGACACAAGGAGGGATAAATATGCTCCGCACTTCAAGAAGAGGCAACTTGAACAGACTTTTGAGGCCACCACACTCAGTACTCGAGGTAAAAAGATAGTGCATGATCAAGAAAGGAATTCACCCGCATCTCAAGGTGTATCAAGCACCGCCCATGGAGTATCAGGAACCAACCCTCCAGTTAATTTACTCAAGCTTTCTCAACTTACAAACAAAAATGAGAAATCTTTGCATAAGTTGGCCAGAGAAATTCCAGCTTTGATTCAATCTGCTATCAAGTCAGCCCTCAAACCGGTTGTGTCAAGTGTGAGCAAGCTATGTGCTAGAGTGGGAATTATGGATACTGAGGTTAATAGGGTCACACAAATGATTCCACCTATTGAAGCAAATTGGGATCTTAAACTACCGGTCCAAAACTTGAGCTCAACTCAAAGATGTACTAGCCCTCCTGATGATTGGTGCACAAATTTGGATTGGGCTAATGAAGAAGATGTGTCGGAGGTGCAAGAGAACGGGACACCAATAGAGCTTACTCCAGATACTACAAGGTCAGTAGACCACCATCAACCAATAGCCCCACCTCCACATGCAAGAGAATGGGGACTTAAGCAAAAATGGTTCTCATATCACGAGATGATAACTTGTCAGGACTGGTGGTTTGTGGAACCCTCAGGGTGTCTTCAGGTCTAATGGGATCCATCGATTCCTCCACTAGAAGGGTTTCATATATATCCAGCATATGCTCACATTCCACCACTGAAACCTCCAGCTCCACCGGCATCTTGACCTATTTATCTGTTCTATTCATGAAGGAGGCGCCGTCATCATCACTAGCCTAATCAGGGAGTTGGTGGCACTTATTTTTAATTGGCTATCTTCTTATGTATCGTGGGCTATGCTTGTTTTAAGCTTGGAGGGAGTCTATAACCATTAACATTCTAATGCTTGTTGTTGTTGACATTGCCCTTGTTGGGCCGCTAGATTATGTTTTCTTTTTCTTTTATTTATTAGATTATATTTTTGTTTACTTTGAGCTTAATTGTTCCCTCACCGGGCTTGATTTTTTTATTGATGGTATGCCGGGTTGGTCTTACATGCCCTATTGTTCCACTACCTGTGCCTTGAAAATGTGCTAAATGCCTATGCCAAGGCTTATTCTTGAATGATTCATGAGAGCGAAAAATTATGGATCATCTTGTTCATAGTAGTGTAGAAATAAACTCCGAGGGTTTTCTTAATACTACGGTTCTTTCCTTAAGAGCAAAAGTTTTGATTATTTTATTTTTCTTCTCTTTTGTTTTTGTTTGTCGAACCGGGTTGGTGTTTCCCTATGATAGATTGAGAGGCAACTCTTTTAAGGGAAAATGCAAAGTTTTAATTTAGAAATGAGTCCGTAAGTGCTTGTCACGAAATTGGCCCACCAAAAAATTTTCTTGGTAAATTTTTTTTTAGGAAAGGAAGAAGGGAAATTATTTTTTGAGGAAAAGTGTTCTCTTGTCATGACTTTCACACTCTTGCTTTGACTTGATTGACTCATAAACGAGTGTGTAATGAACTCGAAATAGCTTGTCAAAAGTCATTTGCCCCAATTGATTGTGGGACTAATGGATGAAGTCTTATGGCATGATGCCTTGTGCGGTGAGGCTATACCTTGATTCTTGTGCATAAGTGTCGTCTAGAACTTTCCCCGAATGTGATTCAAGGCGAAATTCTAGGTGTAACCAAGCTTTGGAAAATGACCTCAGGCCCTTTTTGATAGCCACTTCACTCAAATGACATCCCAATGACATCAAATCCTAGTGAACCCCTTTGAGCTTGAGACCATTGTTTGACACCTTTTTAACACCTTGACCTTTTTTGAACCTCTATCTTGGCACCCATCCTCCCTAATTGCTTGAAAATAAAATGTAGGCTAAAAGCCTAAGTTTGGGTGGGAGAACAAAAGATAACATAGGCAAATGCCTAAGTTTGGGGGGTGCATGTGATCAAATGAGGAGAAGAAAACAAATGCACTTGAAGTGCAAGGTAGCACCTTGATTTGAGAATTGAAAATCTCTCCAAAAGATCAATCCAATGAGCAAATTGAAAAGAAAAAATAGGTGCTACCAAGTGAAGGTGATATAAGGTGTGAATGATCATGAGGTAAAAAGGAGAAATCTTAGGTTGTGTGAGGGAGAAATAAGGTGAAGTTGACATTGAAAAATGTGAGCGGCATTTGAAATGAAAACAAAAAGCATTATGGAGGTGTAGTCACTTGAACCAAATGATATCCTCACTTTAGCCCTAGCCAATATTGTAACCCGCAAGTCCTAGGAGATTCCAAGCTTGGGTACCCTACATTAGTGGCGATTTACATGAAGGGAAAGCCTATGGCTCGATGCGCATGCACTTGAACTTCTTTGAGAGAGTGAGAGTGTTTTTGGTTCTCCCATAATCCCATATTTAGTGAATTGAATGATTGTGAGTGGGATTCTCTCTTATGGTGAGTGGCATAATGCACTCGAATTGAAACATGAGTCTATTTCAATTGAGGGGAACGAATAAGACAAGTTGTGTGGCGAATCTCGAGGTATACCTTGAAGGTCCATGCCAATGACTTGAGAAGCTTAAATGTCTTGCTATGAATGACAAAAATTCCCTTGAGTTTTGAATGAAATATGATATCCTTTTAACAAAAGGTTTTGAAATGAGCAATTGCCGTGAGCATGTGGTGGTCCTAATTAAGATAAGCATAGTAGTTGAGTCTTTTGTTTGAGTTGTTTGTTTGTTTCTTTTTCTTAAATTTTTAGTGTAGAGTAGTTTTTGTTCCTTAATTGAGCCTTAGTATATTCATTCCTTTTCGTGTGAGTATCTTGCTTAAGGACAAGCAATAGTTCAAGTTTGGGGGTTTGATAAATTGGTAATCTACAAAATTGTTGAACCTATATCCATGAATTATTGCTATGTTTTGAATCGATTTAGAGGTTCTTATGACCTTTATTGATGTCTATGCAGGTATGTTGGATAGAAGAGGAAAAACAAGGATATGGACCCAAAAAGAGCCAAAAAGGAGCTAAGTGGGAAGAATTGAGAAAAGCTGGAGAATCTGCAGGAGGTGCGGTGGTTGTGCGACACGCACAATATGAGGTGCGGTTCACACCTCCATCGCATGAAGCTGCAAAGATGACTGAAGATTCTGCTAAAGAGTGCGGTCGCCATGCGCACATCCCGTGGTGCAAAACACACCACCTTCGCACAAAGCTTACCTATGTGGCTGAAGTCACTGGTCAATATGAAGCAAGTGTGCGACGCACACACTGCGACGTACAAATCGCACATCGCATCACACACCACCCAGAGGGCAATTTTTTCCTAAATTTATTTGACGATTTGGTAATATATAGACTAATGAAAGAAGTTTTGTGATATGATGCCTTGTGTGGTGAGGCTTTACCTTGATTCTTGATCATAAGTGTCATCTAAAACTTGCCCCGAATGTGATTCAAGGCGAAATTATAAGTGTGACCGAGCATGGAAGATGACCTTAGGCCCTTTTTGATAACCACTTTGCCAAAATGACTTCCCATGAGGTCAACCCTAGTGAAACCCCTTGAGCTTGTGACCGTTCTTTGGCACCTTATTAACACCTTGACCTTTTTGGAACCTCTATCTTGTCACCCATCCTCAATAATTGCTTGAATAATGTAGTCTAAAATCCTATGTTTGGGGGGCGGTGGAATGAAGGATAACATAGGCAAATGCCTAAGTTTGGGGGTGCATGTAATCAAATGTGGAGAAGAAAAGAAGTGCACTCAAAGTGTAAGGTAGCACCTTCAGTTTGGATTGAAAATTTGCTCCAAAAATTCAATCCAATGAGAAAAATGAAAAGACAAAATAGGTGCTACCAAACGAAGGCGATTCAATGAGTTTGAATGATCATGAGTAAAAAGGAGAAATCTTGGGATTGTGTGAGGAAGAAATAAGGTGAAGTTGAAATTTTTAAATGCGAGCGGTGATTCAAAATGAGAATAAAGAGCATTAGGGAGGTGTAACCACTTGAACCAAATGAAATCCTCACATTATCCCTAGCCAACATCGTAACCTGCAAGTCCTTGGTGATTCTGAGCTTGGCTACCCTACATTAGTGGCGATCTACATGAAGGGCAAGCCTATGGTTCAACGCGTGTGCACTTGAACTTCCTTGAGAGAGTGAGAGTCTTTTTGGTTCTCCTATAATCCCGATTGTTTGTGAATTTAATGATTGTGACTAGGATTCTATCTTGTGGTGAGTGGCATAATGCACTCGAATTGAAACATGAGGTCTCTATTTCAATTGAGGGGAATAATGAGACAAAATGTGTGGTGATTCTCGAGGCAAACCTTGACGGTCCATGGTAATGACTTGAGAAGCTTAAATGTCTTGTTTTGAATGAAAGAATTCCCTTGATTTTGAATGAAAAATGAAGTCCTTTTGGAAAAAGTTTTGAAATGGCCAAATGCCTTGAGTTTGTGGTGGTTCAAATTAAGATGAGCATCACAGTTGAGTCTTTTGTTTGAGTTTTTTTTTATTCTTTTTCTTATATTTTTAGTATAGATTAGTCTCTTATGCCTTATTTGAGTCTAAAGAATAATTTATTCCTTGCCTTGTGAGTATCTTGCTTGAGGACAAGAAATAGTTCAAGTTTGGGGGTTTGATAAGTCGGTAATCTACCACATTATTGAGCCTAAATCCATGAATTACTGCTATGTTTTGAATAGATTTAGAGTTTCTTATGGCCTTTATTGATGTCTATGCAGGTAATTTTGATAAATGATGAGAAACAAGGAAATGGACCCAAAAATAGCTCAAAAGGAGTGAAGTATAAAGTGTTTCAAAAGACTGGAGATTCTGTCCTGAGATGCGGTGGTCGTGCAACATGCATAAAACGAGGTGCGAACTGCACCTCTTCTGCATGAAGTTGCAAAAGCCACTGAAGAATATGTTAAGAGGTGCAGTCGATGTGCGATGCGCACATCCCAAGGTGCAAACCGCACCACCTTCGCACGAAGCTCCCAAAGTAAGCTAAAGTCATTGGTCCTATTGAAGATGGTGTGCAACACGCATATCACGATGTGCAAACCGCACGTCGCGCTGCACACCACCCGAAGGGGAAATTTTGTCCTAAATTTTAGTGACATTTTGGGAAGAGATAAAAGGCTCATTTAGGCTCATTTGTAAATAATTCTACTTCAGTCCTAAATATTTTAGAAAGAGTTTTGCCTCAAGAACAAGTTTTCCTCTCCAAAGAGAAGAGGGTTTGAATCCATTCTCTTGGTTAAACATTTGTGTACTCAAATTGAGTTTGGAACTTGAGATTTAGCTCTAATGAAGTGGATTTTTACTTACTCAGATGCAGGTCAGCGCCGTTGGCACTGCCCGGGCATTGTTGGCACTGGAGAAAATCATAGGTCAGCGTCGTTGGCGCTGAACAAATTATGCTGCAGAAAACCAGCAACAACAATAACTTCCATGGGGTGTTCCGGGCACAATAGAAACCGGATACTCACAAACCAAATATTCTATTAGAGTGGAAACGACGTTCCGGACTCAACGAAATCAAAGTAACTTCTATATGAGTTCATTTCGAAAGAAATTTGACCCAAGTCAACACTAACTAATGCTAACCAAACATCCAAAAAGAGCCCGGATCATCCGGGACCCAAACCAACCAACTACCTAACACAAACTCGGCATTCTGGAGCTAACGGCGCTGACAGAATTTCCATCTGAGGCCATTTTCTCTGAATATTGACCAAATTCAACCAAAAAAGTCCAACTAGCTCGAAAACATAGAATGAGAGAGAATTCTAAGCTGAAAAGGTCCTGGATCCCGACCAAAGGTCCCACTAGACTATAGTCCACGATCCGGAGCTAACGGAACTATCAGAATTTGATTCCGATCATGTTCACCAAGAATGTTGACCGAAGTCAATAATTTCAAAAGCTTAAAGCTCTAAAACAAGGAACGGCCAAAAAGACCAAACAAATAGCCCGGGCACCAAACTACTGGTCCCAGCAAGCCATAAATGACTTGGGGCCATTACAAGTAAGCTCTAATAGTACAAGAAAGGCAAAAACGCATAAATGCCCGGAAGGGTCATTACATCATCTGCTACTAAAAAGACTTCTGTCCCCGAAAGTCATGAAAGACGAAAAGACTAGAGGTTAAAAGAATAGCGGATAAAAAGCCCGCACTACTTTCTTGGACAATCTGGGTAGCCTCCTCGATCGGACGGCACCCAACAGAAAATAACCAAAGAAGCAAGGCTATCAACACACAAAACTTGATTCTTCAAAACCACAACCAAATTTACCAGAAGGGCCGTCAACCCAAAACTCTAACTCATGAACGTGCTGATCTGCAAAACTCTTCTCTTCCAAACCGAACCTTTCTGCACCATAAACCAGAAGCTTCATATATAAGTAGAACACCCCAAACCTTCCTCGAAGCTTAAACTAACACACTGAGGATCAATAGTTACCACTTATACTCTACTACGAATGATTCAACCCTTTTTGCTTGAGCTCTTTCCAAACTATGTTTATAGTCTACTAGCCCTTGCCATCCAAAACACTAACCCGAAGCACGTAGTCGAAACTGTAGTAGCTTTACCCCAACTAGCCCACAACCCATGGACAAATACCTCAGCTAACATCAAACTCGATAATTGAACCCAACTGAACAACCCATATGAACCCGACTGAAGTTGCACACCAGGGTTAGGAAGGCCATATCTGAACAACCTGTGTTGACAGAGAAACTTTCAAACTGTAGAACGAACCCAACCTAGTTGAACCGTGGAAAGTCTGAATCAACTAGAAGCAAACAAACCAGGGCAATCCGCCCAACAAATCCAAACCAAAATCAAGATCCTTCAAGTAGTGTAATAAGCCTACCACAAAGTCTGTAGTCAGTAGCTAAGCTCCCAAACTCTAAGAAGCACCTGCTGCTAACCTGAATACTCGAACACCATTCGGATTGGAAATTGCTTTCCAATTCTCAATTGAGGAAGGAATCTACCATACCATGAATATCAAGTTAAAACACCCCAAAGGAAAAAGGAAGAGGTGCCTGGGCTTCAAAGTAGTTGTCTAGATATAGAATTTATTGCATACACCTTCAACTAATCCCTTTGGCTCAAATCAATCATTCTACTATATCAGCACACAAAAACACTATCTCTGAAGCATATAACACACCAAACTTCTAGTCAATAATGGTCAAATCTAACTATCACTGGAACCCCAGATAAAAGATAACACTAGAAGAATCATCTGAATAAGCTTTTCAAACTCTCAGCAATCGAGTAGTGACCACCAGTCTCTAAGCATCATTAGAACTTAAAATAGCATCACTATCCTCAACCCACGCAACTTGATAACATAAAGCACACACCGCTGCTGAATCTAGAACCTACGCTGCTGAGTATGTCCAACCATGGTAGAAGGAAATTCATACTAACTAGAACACCGCCAAAGTCTGGAATGTCCAGCCTAACTCAAGGGTTAGCCAAGGACTAGGTGTCCAAGGCCAACTGTCACCCCATAACGAAAAATGGGTAAGGTAAGTTGTCCGAACTCAATGCCTTCCAACCCAAGAAGCTGCAACCAAAATAACCAACCACGGACCATTTAGAGTAGTTTCCTAGCCCATGCTTTTGAAACCCAACTTTAAAATTGCCAACCCAAGCCTTTGTCGAACCCATATGCTGCCAATAAATCCTTAGGATCCGAATCCAACTTGGATCGAATATGCAAGTTGCAAAAACCGCAGCTGCTACTGAAATCTCAAACTAATCAAAGGAAAAATCACTGCATTCTATAACTGGCCGAATCAAATCACCAACACACGATCCCAAGTAAACCTTTGTCGTCACCTCATTCAACTACTGAAGCACATAAGCACAAACAAGGAGTCATCTCCCTCCTTTTTCAACTAAACAAAACCTTTCCATAGCATATACTGAACCTTACAAACTCTTTTTCAATTAAAATCTAGAGCCATTACGCTCCCATACTTACATTGCCAAAATTCAACAAGGCAGAAGAAAATGGGTTGGATGCCTGACTCACCCAATATGCTATGAATAAAACTCAACCATGAGGCTACGGTCAACACTTAGTTGAAAATACTAAAGCCAAAACTAAATCACAATGCCAAAATCAAAAGATCATCCACAGAACTATGATTGAATTTCATTTTGACTGGAACCAGGGAAAACGATAAGACAACCCAGTCAGACAAGAAACTAAAGGAGACTACGGGATCAACCCACATACCTGCCAACCTCCTAAACCAACCAACAAAGAGGGCCGATTCTAATCACCCAAAAACAAGACTAATCTATGCACACTAGCATAACCAACATCTCCCACTTAAGGCAAAATCTCAACTCCGACACAACTAGCGGTATCATATCGAACCAACACAAGAACCTTTAGCAAAAGCTAGGTAATAGCCTAGGCAACAACCATCTAGGACCACTCAAAAGGAAGACTTAACAAAATCCTAGAGCCACAATGAATAGGAAACAAACCCAACCAGAAAGGAGACTAATAAGAACTACCCACGAGCTACAACTTCGGGTAAACACCTAACAAGGATAACTCACCCCCATCCACTACTAAGGAATAAAATACCACGAAAACAATGCATAAAAGATATAATCCGGAAATCAAACAACTAAGCGAGTAGAAGGTAGGCATATAAGCAATTAAACAACAGAAAAGATAGAATCGCAATGTGAGCCAGACTATGACAAGTCGAAGATAACAAAACCTTTACCTGGAGCAACGATATTAGGATCCTCTACCTCTGGCCCACCAATAGGGGCATCAACCTAATGGTGTCTAACACTGGCCAGAGTAGTCAAAGCTAAAGGCTCTATTATCCCTCGACGAGGATAGTTTCTAGCATAATGCCCTATCACTCCATAACTATAGCAACCCAAAGAAGCTCTACTCCTACGCACGGTGCCTATCGACTCTTCACTGATACCTGAACCACCTGGCTTAAAGCTATCTCTAACCATCCGGTGACAACTCCCGCAACCTTGCACACTACCTCTCGCTACCTGGGGACCACCCCTACTACCCTATACTCCACCTCTAGCCGGTGGCACAGACGCCCTGGGAGATAACACCTGCTGGCCCTACGGACTGGAAGATGGAATTATGGGACAATCCCTAGCAAAGTGCCCATGTACACCGCACTGAAAGAAAATACCACTAGGTATATACAAGCATGGAGATTGCACTAAACCTGACCTGCCATCACAGACTACACAACCTAAAAGCAACCCTTAAGAAATATGACCCGTACCATGTTCGCTAAGCTCAATATTTCCTGTACCAGCAGCCTCTGAAACTTGCGGAGCAACTAAAACTGGCCTGGTAGATATGAAGAAATGAAACCTATCTCTGGTGGAGAATCCCCTACCTCGAGTCTGAGAACCTCAAAAACTATCCTGGCTATGACATTTCTTAGCACTACCTCTATAAGCCTCACGGCATAAACCCTCGATAGCCCAAGCATGATCCACTACTTGAAGGAAGGTAGTCCTAATTGTAACCAAGTGCTCGGTAGCCAAATAGAGCGGTGAAATCAAGCCCCAACAAAGCTCTGAACCCTATCAAATTTTGAAGGCACAGTCCTAGAAGTATGCCTAACCATCTCATGAAATCTCGCCTCATACTCCAATACCGATAAACAACCCTACTGAAGAACTGGTAGCTCAACCATAGTTGACGAACTGCTTGTAGAACCGAGTACTGAAACACCCATCGGAGGACTCAGAGTCCTAGCCACAGTGCCTTATAGAACTGGGGTAGCTGTGAATCCAATCGGAGGCTGGGCTGACCCCACACCTCCTATCTGATGCAATAAACCCTCAATCTGAAGTCCTGGTGCTGACCGAAGAACTGAGGTAACAGGCACAAAAGCCTCAACACTAATCACTATCGAACTCATCTTATGCATCAGAGAAGGAATGAAACAACCAAAGTTTAGAAGTCAATAGAGCCAGGAAAGCACAATAAGGAGCCAAGGAAATGAAAATTTTCCTGACAATCCCCTGTAGCCTCCCGCAGATAGGATACAGATGTCATCGTACCAATCTGTGAGACTCTACTTAGACACTTGCTTTTGTACCACGACACCGGTGAACCTAGATCTTTAATACCAAGTTGTCACGACCAAATTTCTTAGGTTATGATGGCACCTACAACCCCCCAGTAGGCGAACCAATCCCTGTAGCCTGGAATTATTAGTAATGGGCTACTACCTAACCAAAAATGCACAATAAGCAGAAATAAGTGGAAGTAGAATGTAAAGGTAGACAAAGCAGAAGCAAAACCCAAATATATACATAAAGAAAACTACACCAACTCCAAGACTTGGTATCGATAGTAGAGAAGCTTCTAATAGAATACAAGTATAGAAGTAACAAAATACAATATAAATCTGTCTCTAAAAGTACAAGGTGCAACAGTGCCAAACTATGAGATGTGGTTGAACCCCGGCCATCGGGAGCTCACCCTAGTCTCGAATATCTCAAAAGTTGCATGAATCTCCAATGCGATCAATGGAGAAATCTCACACTAATGTCTGGACCAAAAACCTGCAGAAAGGTAGTATGAGCACCAAGAAAATGGGTACTCAGTAGGCATAATCGGCCTACTGAGCGCATATAAGATATAAAAACAATAATAAGCAGAACACAAGAAAGTAGTCACAGAAGAAAGGAAGAAGAACAAGGAACTAGCACAAACATATACATAACACAGAAACACAAGTGTAAGGAAGAAGAACGCACCTGGAATCCTTGCAACAATAGTATATAAAAGGAGAGAGAGTGAGAAACATGGCGGTATACCGGTAACCTAAAGTAAAAGGAAAAGAAGGAAAGCAGTCTAACATACTCAAGATGGAATCAACAAGCATAAGGAAATCATAACACCAATTCAACTATAACATAGCATAAACATGAATCCACCTCTTAAGTACAACCCTATGGTGGAATAACTAACCCACAATAACCAAGAAATACTACTCAAATCCTGATAAGAATGTAAGCAAAAACTCACAATCTTCTCAGAAGGCCACATAAAATGTAACACCCCGTGCACGTATCCAGCTATCTAAGTTAAAATCTTAGAAAATTTCCATGTTTTCAGGAAGATGGCTCAAACAATGGTTCATGGATTAGAACCGTAGTCCATCCTATGCGCACGTCCTCCAAGTCTCAGAGGATCCCTAAGTTGGTCCCATAAATGACAGGTCGAGGAACGATCCGTCCTTCTGGATGATGGACTACCATTCCCAACTACCCTGATGCTCGTCCTTTAAAGTTTAGGAGTCCCTTCTAGTACCTAGGATCGATGGGTTGAAGGAAGGTCCGTCCTTCTAGACGACGGGTCCCTCGTTCCACCCTTTATCCCTAAGATCCAGCAACCCCTTTTTTTAAATGCCCAGAAATGACGGCTCCCAGGACGGTCTGTCTTCCTGAAGTACGGACCGTCGACCAAACCGTGGTCACTGAAGGTTGACGCTTTTCCAGCCTTTTCTTATTTAATTCCTTGGGGCATTTTGGTTATTTCCCACCCTATTATGTATTAAGTAAAGTCATTCTGACTATTTTAGAAGGGTTTTTACCCATATTACCCTAAGTACCTCTTAAGTTTATCATTCTTCACTCAAAAAGGAAAGTTGCTCTGAAGCTCAAGTATCCAAGCTACAAGTCAAGTCTCCTTATTCTTTTTCAATCAAGTGGGTAATCTTCCACCAAGGTATGTGGGTCTTTATCAATGGGTTTATTCCACCCTTGTGCCCAAAATCCCCAAGCCTTATTTTGAGATCATAAAACTATGAAATTAGGGTTTTAAACCAAAATTTGGGGAGAGTTTAAGAAATCAGTTCCTATGTTTAAATTCATGATTTCTTATTGATTACTCATGATTTGATTATGATTTCCTTTTCGGCTTTGAAAGCCCAAGCATGAAAGTTGATTTCTAGCATGATTCCATAAATTTACATATTTTCATGAGAAAGATATCATGATTAGATATCATGGCATTTGCGAACTTATGAAATTGCATGTATGATTCTTCAAGCATGAAGTTGGAACGAAAAACATGTTTTGAACTATGGCTAATCTAAGCCTTCAGATTATGACTTTTAATTGCATAGCATAGGTTATGTCTTTTGCTTTTCAAAATAGCCTTGGCATTACATATGTCATTGGTTTTACTTAGCTTTGGCATTATATATGTCATTGGGTTTTTAAACAGTTTTGACATTAGATATATCACCAAGTTATGAACTAGCTTTGACTTCAGATATGTCATTGGTTATGGATAAGCTTTGGCATCATATATGTCATTGGTATTATATAAGCTATATGTATGTTTTGGGAGTAGTATTAGAACCGAGTTGGATGGGTGAGAGTACCCATATGTCCCAGAACTACGTAGCCCCTATAGGTTTTAAGTCCCATGTTGGGCATCAGTTTCAGGTGATCACATTACAGTCATGCCTTTGTACCCCTGGCAAGGTACATTGGGTCCTTTCGATGGGAAGTATACATCAAATTCTATGTAGCTCATATGGTCTATGTTGGTTATAGAACCTCCCATAGAAACAATTTATGATTTACGTTGCATTTGACTTTTATGCAGTTTTCAGACTTATTACTTATGTTTATGTTACAGCTTATGATATATTAAGAGTTATTGCATTCAGTTATCTTTAAAAGCATGATTTCAGTTATTTATGTACACTTAGTATGTTTTCATCATGTTCATACATTGGTCACATACTTAGTACATTCCATAGTACTTACGCATATTGCACTACATCCTTTGATGATGCAGATTCAGATGTTCCTTCACAGCTTCGTGGCAAGAGTTCTAGGCCACTCTCTAAGTCAGCTTTGGTGAGCCCTCATAGTTCGAGGACTAGACTGTATTTCAGTTTTATGCTTCTTTTATGTATTATATTGTAGAGTTAGTTGGGGTGTTGTCCCATCAACTCTCTATGATAGTGTTAGAGACTTTCAGACATAGATGCTATGGGATAACTATTGAGTTGTACTTCTTATTCGACTCTCTTTTATATGATTATGTTTCCTATTTGGATTCTCATATGATGCTTCTGCTATGTCTTATCTCTTATTATGCTTGAGAATGCTATGACCAAGGGTTAGCTTAGGATTCTTATGGTCCAAAGTCCCGTGTTACGTCTAGGGGGTAACCTCGGGGCGTTAAGACTACAGATACAACAAATGATTATGACAGACTCTACATTTGGAAGATAGTCCGATTATATTGTGTTCCCTTTTCTATCATTTCGGATAGAGGTCCCCAGTTTACATCTCAGTTTTAGAGATAATTTCAGAAAGGTCTTGGTACTAAGGTGAAGCTTAGCATAGCTTTTCACCCTCAAACGGATGGCTAGACCAAGTGTACTATTCAAACTTTGGTGGATATGTTGAGGGCTTGTGTTATTGACTTCAAAGGAAATTGGGATGATCACTTACCTCTTATCGAGTTTGCCTACAATAACAATTTCCACTCTATCATCCAGATGGGTCCATATGAGAAACTTTATGGCCGGAGGTGTATATCTTCTATTGGTTGGTTTGAGGTTGGTGAGGCAGCCTTGATTGGTCCAAATTTTATGCACGAGACCATGGAGAAAGTTCAGCTTATTTGGGAAAGGTTGAAGACCGCTCAGAGTCGAAAGAAATCTTATGCGGATGTGAGGAGAAGGGATTTAGAATTTGAAGTTGATGATTGGGTTTTCCTTAAGGTGTCACCCATGAAGGGTGTGATGAGGTTTGGCAAGAAAGGAAATCTCAGTCCCCATTTTGTAGGTCCTTATCAGATTTCGAGGAGAGTTGGTAGTTTTCCTTATGAGTTGGAGTTGCCAGCGGAGTTGGAAGCAGTTCACCTAGTTTTCCATGTTTCCTTGTTGAAGAAGTGTGTTGGGGACCCAAGATTGATTGTTCCTTTTGAATATGTGGGTGTGAAGGATAGTATCACTTATGAGGAGGTTCCCGTGGATATTCTTGATTGTCAGATTCGGAGGTTACGGAACAAAAAAGCCACTTTGGTAAAAGTCCTTTGGAGGAATCAACTTGTTGAAGGTGCTACCTGGGAAGCGGAAGAGGCCATGAAGGCCATATATCCTCATCTCTTTCCTTACGATTTAGTTCCAGCTCGAGGTACTAGTTTCCTCCTTAGTATGTCCCTCCGATTCTACTCCGTCAGTTCCTCTCATGAGTTTAGCATGCTTTCATGTTTTACAAAGTTAGATTATCATGTTTTCAAGTTGAAAAGTGCAAGTTTTGTGATTACCCCTTGATTTCTATGTTTTGATGTTTGGTTGGGCTATTTTCCCTCAGTTTTCCTTGATGAGCCTTCATTTGAGGACGAATGATCCCAAGGGGGAGATATTGTAACACCCCGTGCACGTATCGAGCTATCTAAGTTAAAATCTCAGAAAATTTCCATGTTTCCAGGGATGAAGGCTCAGACGATGGTTCGTGGTTTGGAACCATGGTCCATCCTGTGCACACGTCGTCCAAGTCTCAGAGAATCCCTAAGTTGGTCCCAGAAATGACGAGTCGAGGAACGGTCCATCCTTCTGGATGACGGACCGTCATTCTCAACTACCCTGATGCCCGTCCTTCGAAGTACAAAAGTCCCTCTTCCAGTACCCAAGATCGATGGTTTGAAGGACGGTCCGTCCTTCTGGAAGACGGGTCCGTCGTTCCACCCATTATCGCTAAGATCCAGCAACCCCTTTTTTTAAATGCCCAGAAACGACAGCTCCCAGGACGGTCCATCTTCCCGAAATATGGACCGCTGACCAAACCGTGGTCACTGAAGGTTGATTGTTTTCCAGCCTTTTCTTATTTAATTCCCAGGGACATTTTGGTAATTTCCCACCCTATTATGTATTAAGTGAAGTCATTTTGACTACTTTTAGAAGGGTTTTTACCCATATTACCCTAAGTCCCTCTTAAGTTCATCATTCTTCACTCAAAAAGGAAAGTTGCTCTCAAGCTCAAGTGTCCAAGCTCCAAGTCAAGTCTCCTTATTCTTTTCCAATCAAGTGGGTAATCTTCCACCAAGGTATGTGGGTCTTTTAGCAATGGGTTTCTTCCACCCTTGTGCCCAAAATCCCCAGTCTTATTTTGAGATCATGAAGCTATGAAATTAGGGTTTTAAACCAAATTTTGGGGAAAGTTTATGAAATCAGTTCCTATGTTTAAATTCATGGTTTCTTATTGATTACTCATGATTTGATTATGATTTCCTTTTTGTCTTTGAAAGCCCAAGCATGAAAGTTGATTTCTAGCATGATTCCTTGAATTTACATATTTTCAAGAGAAAGATAGAATGATTAGATATCATGGCATTTGCGAACTTATGAAATTGTATGTATGATTCTTCAAGCACGAAGTTGGAACGAAAAGCATATTTTGAACTATGGTTAATCTAAGCCTTTAGATTATGACTTTGAATTGCATAGCATCCGATATGTCTTTTGCTTTTCAAAATAGCTTTGGCATTATATATGTCATTGGGTTTTTAAACAGTTTTGACATTAGATATGTCACCACGTTATGAACTAGCTTTGACTTCAGATATGTCATTGGTTATGAATCATCTTTGGCATCATATATGTCATTGGTATTATATGAGCTATATGTATGTTTTGGGAGTAGTATTAGCACCGATTTGGACGGGTGAGAGTACCCATATGTCCTAGAACTATGTTGCCCCCGTAGGTTCTAAGTCCCGTGCTGGGCATCAGTTTCAGGTGATCACGTTATAGTCATGCCTTTGTACACCTGGCAAGGTACATTGGGTCCTCTCGATAAGTACATTGGGTCTTATTGCCTTTGTACACCTGGCAAGGTACATTGGGTCCTCTCGATAGGTACATTGGGTCCCCCGTAGGCTCCACGACTACTCAGCAAACATGACCAGTCTAAAAGGATATCTCTATGTCCGGGATTCGCGGACATTCCCAAATAACCCACCGTCTATGTTCCAGAGTTAATGCAAGGCCACACAGGAAAACAAGGTTGATATACAATACTACACGAATACTACAATCAACGTACGAAATAAATGGACAGAAAATACAGACAAGGTTTGGGGTACCAGCCTATAACAACCAACCCAAGGATGCTAATTAATGCAGTTATAGCCTATATATGCAGAGTCTAGGTAGGAAAAGCCATAACCTACATGAAGTCCGACGAATAGCTGTGGGGACGGCGTCTTCCAGGCTCAAACATCTCCAGAAAGCTCCAAATCATGAAACCACTATCAATACAATAATCTATATGTCAAAACAAGACTAATGATCCCCATCTTGCTATAATAATAGCCGGGTCAAAATTTGGGTCACAAATGGGCCCGTAGGCCTCGCAACCCGAAACTGGAAATGAAAAATACGAAAGTGTTCCTTACCAGCCCAGGAGCACATGCTCAAAATTTGAGCGGAAACGGACAACAATTGGGGCTCAAAATAGCCCGCTCAAGTCAAGAATTAAAGAAGAAATTTTAAGGATTAACAATCGGAAATTGGGCAAGAAAGCTTACCATAAAGCGAGGAATTTCACCCGAACAACGAGTTTCACGAACCCACGATCATGCACTCACAAAAGGGGCAAAATCTACAACAATTTCCAAGCTTTAGAGACTCCCAACAATGGTGGTTTCTTTAGAAAACAAGAGAAGAACAAGTTGGGGAAGAGGACTTACCAATTGTCGAGGGAGCGCAGATTTTTGATGAGCAAAAGATTTCCCAAGTTCAAGAACTAATTTTGAGCAATTTTGTAGAGAGAATTTCAGTTTGGAGTTTGGAGGAAACAAGAATTTGAGCTGACAACTCGAATGAGGATAGATTTATAGGGGCTGAACGCATGTTAGTGTCGTTGGCGCTGCCCGGGCACCGTTGGCACTGGAAAATTCTGCTGCAGAAAACCAGATACAACCAAGACTTCTATGGGGTGTTCTAGGCACAATCGGAACCCGATACTCACAAATTAAATATACTATTAGAGTGGAAATGTCATTCCGGACTCAACGAAATCAATGAAACTTCCATACGAGGTCGTTTCGGAAGAATGTTGACCCAAGTCAACACTAGCTAATGCCAACCCAACATCTAAAATGAGCTCGGATCATGCGGGACCCGAACTAGACAACTACCTAACATAAACTCGGCATTCTGGAGCTAACAGTGCCAACAAAATTTCTATCTGAGGCCGTCTTCTACGAATGTTGACTAAAGTCAACCAAACAAGCCCAACTGGCTTGAAAACACAGAATGAGTGAGAATTCTAAGCTGAAAATCTCCCGGATCCCGACCAAAGGTCCCACTAGACCAAATTCCATGCTCCAGAGCTAACGAAACTGTCAGAATTTGATTCTGACCACATTTTCCAAAAATATTGACCAAAGTCAATGATTTTAAAAGCTTAAAGCTCTAAAACAAGGAACTACCAAAACGACCAAACAAACATTCTGGGCAACAAACTACCGGTCCCAGCAAGTCATAAATAACTTGGAATCTCTACAAGTAAGATCTTACAGTACAAGAAAGGCGAAAATGCATAAATTACCGGAAGGGTCATTACATACATTGAATAAGGTTTAATTTACACTCCTTAGGGTTACTTCAAGGTCAGTACTCATGGAATGGTGCTCAGGAACCATGAGTCAAAGCTATGACCTAGGGTTATGGGATATTTGGGTTGTTTTGTTATTGATGGTGGATGAGGTTATGTGGGTTGGTGTTGTCATGGTCTTTTATGTTATGAATCAGGTGTAAAATAAGGTTAGTGTTAGGTCACCCCACCATTTGAGGACTAGATATACATATGCCCTTTATGTATTTGAATGATTGCCTCTATAAGCTTGGAATTCTTCATTTAGTTACTAATCATAGTTCATACCCTCATTACTCTTGTATGTTGACCTTTAGAAGGATTATTTCTTCGTGGTAGTAATTGTAAGATGGAGGATAATGTATGTAATCTCAATCATGGAGATAATACATGTTTTCTTCAATGACATATTTGTTTTATGTGATGTATTCTTCTTATTTAATCCGTATGTTTTCATCAATATGAGATGATAGATTAGTGTTTACGTCATATGCTTCAATATCATGAAATATCTATGTGTTAGGACATATATGCTTCCAAAGATGAGTATGTAGATGTCTCTAAGACTTCCCCTATGTCTAGAATAGTGATACATTCCCTTCCTTAATCTTGTATAAACCTTCTAATACGTTCTTCCAATGTCATTCCTCATATAATAAAAGGGTCTCATGTTACAAAGCTTCCATACAAGGGACTTCAAAATGCATATTTACCCTCCATACTTAGTATCCTCACAAGTTATGTGTGGCTCTATGACTTTAACTCTCCCATAGTATATCCTTTTAGAGTTAATACCATATACCCTTGGTAGTCTAGATTGCACTGACTTATGGTATAATGTACATACATATCTTACGATAATTACCCTTTATGTATAATGTCCCCAAAATCAATGAACATTTCATGAATGCAGCCTTCAGTTATATGTACTCTAGATAGGGAAAATCCAAGGTATCATCTATAGACATGTACTCTCAAGACCAAGGTCTCATGATACTCACTCCCAAAGGAATCTGTCCTCCATGGCATATGTATACATACTTATAGTTTTGAATTTTTAAGATATACAAAAGCAGTTTAATTCTTCCACAATGTTTTAGAATCCATTACATATATATAATGTTTACAAGTTCCTAGATGCTTTTCCAATGTATCTAAAAGGTGCCTTTACTTATGATTGATATTTACAAAAGATGACAAACATATATTAATGTATCTTAAGCCAATAATGTTGTTTCTAAATACTATAGGGTACTAAGCCACATGTTTTGACTTAGTGTTTAAGTCCTATGAGCTAAGAGTTTTTAAAGGGAACATATGTTGTTTCTAAATACCATAGACTACTAAGCCATATGTTTTGACATAATGTTTGAGTCCTTTGAGCCATGAGTTTTGAACGGGACCATGAGCCAAGAATTATTAAACGGGTCAATGAGCCAAGGATTATGAAAAGGGACAATGACCCAAGAATGGTGATTTAATGAAGGGGGACAAAAGGCGTCCAAGCTTTATGTTTTCATGTTTTGGATATATCTTAGAAACTGAGAAGGTATTGGAAGAAGATCCTAATACCCATAGCTACACATTGCTAATATAGGGCTATAGTCGCCAGATGGGGCAAAGAAGCTAGATAGTTGAGCCCTCCACTTAATAGGCACATAGTTCTTAATCAGGTATCCCACTTATAAAAGACAAAGGACTCAAAGATATTTTTATATATAGAACATCATTAATCCGCATGACAATCATGGTGAAGACAACTCAGACGATTGGGCATTGACCTGTTGTCATCCCTACACATGGTGACTATTGTGTATTTAAAGGATGTCAATGACTAGAATCTCCCTATTAAAGATTGAAGATATGTTCAAGTTAAAGTTATGGTACTTATTTAAAACTTTTATGATTAGTGACATCGTTTTCATTATGCTTTACTTAGAGATTATTTATTATCAAATGTTATTTCCTTTATTCTCTCATATTCATTTTATTAGGCCATGGTATGTCCCGTTCTCCTATATGATGACTTTTTTCATTTTTCTTATGGTTTAATTATTTTCCTATGTTATTTTATCTACTTTACATATGAGTACTATTCTAGTTGTACTTACGCCCCTTTATTAACGTTGGGGGCATTGCATCTCACGATACAGGTTCAGGTGTTTATGACAATAGGTTTCCTTGATAGGTGTACCAATCTACTTTCAGTTGGAGATGGTGAGTCCTACTTCTTATCTGAGGCCAATTTATATTTTTGATATATTCAGATCTTTGGGTAAATCAAGGCCTAGTCCCAACATTTCTATTCTGAATCATGTTTTAGAGGCTTCATAGAATTGTATAAGTAAGTCATTCAAATAATTGGCAATCAACTCAGGTAATTTTAAATATGGATTTTCATTTATGTATATTTCCAAGGATTCATTACTTGTTATAAAAAAAGACTTTAAATTACTTGTACTTCTATGTTTTCGATACTTGATAAAGTGTTGCTCTGATTTAACTCATGCCTACTATAATGTTGTTGATGTGATGTCATGGAAATGTTGTATCTTTTTGTTCATATTAAAGGGTTTTCTCGGTCAGGTTAAGGAACTGGGTGCCAGTTCGGCAAGGCCTAGGTTCAGGCTTAACAAACAAGGTGAAAAGAGTACCATGAACTATGTGCTTCAGACATGATTTTTCTATCATATGCCTTCAACATTAGGATCACATAATCTGCCCTGGCATCTTAAGGTTCCATCATTTGTAAGGTCAAATATGGTGACTCTGTGATGGTGGATTCCCTCTTTGTACTAAAGTAACAGGAGGTCATCATGTTGTTTTGATTTCACTTTTTCTGCTAGTGATAACTTTCTGGTTTTATTAACAACTATTCCACCATTGTTGGTGTCCAAGAGTCGGACTTGTAATCTTTCAAACATGTGAATATATTCTGGCCATTTCCTTCATTTCTATTGAAAAATATGCTACACTGCCTATGGATATTTGGTTAAGGGTGCCACCTACTATATTATCTTTACCTAGGTGATAGAGGATGTTGACATCATAGTCTTTCAATAATTCTAGCCATCTCCTTTGCCTTAGGTTCGACACTTTTTGCTAGAAGATAAACTATAAGCTCTTGTGATATATGAAGATGGTGTTATAATTAGTCTGTCTTTTAGCTCTAGAAATATCTTATCACATGTATCCAACCACTGGAACTTAGTTACTTTGTATGTCAACCTGGTCAATGGGATAGAAATAAAAGAAAATCCCTCTACAAATCTCATTTAATAGCTTGTTAGTCCCAAGAAAATATGTACCTCTATAGGAGTGGTAGGTCGATCCCAACTCTTTAAACCTCTATCTTCTAAAATTCCAAAACTAGGATGCCTTCACTAGACACCAAATGGTCAATAAATGCTATCGAGTTCAACTAGAACTCACACTTGGAGAACTTATCCTACAAATGATTGTCTTTAAGTATCTGTAGTACTGCCCTCAGATGATTTATGTGGTATCTTTTATTGCGTGAATATATAAGGATATCATCTATGAATACAATTTTGTACATATCAAGGAAGGGTTTGAAAACCTTATTCATCAAATCTATGAAAGTTGTTGGGTCATTGATCAAGTGATGATAGGAAACTCTAAAATGCTCGTACTGAGTTCGGAAGGTTATCCTTAGAATATTTTCTTCTCTGATCCTTTTTTATGATAATTGGATTTCAAATCTATTTGAGAGAGGCATGGCATATTTACTTACCCATTCAAGGTTTTAAATGGTGTTATCTAAATGCCAGCATGGTGATTGAAACTATAGAAAATTAAACAAGGAATAATTAACCATCCAAATTATTCTTTTGAATTGAAGATGTATTTCCTACACATATACTCGAGCATTTGAAACTTACTCTTGGATTTATTCTTTTCTGAAATACTTTCTACAATGTGTTATGTGACTTTAACATCTTAATTAAAACCATGGAAAATAGAGCCTCATACTTCTGGGCTATTTCGGCAATCTATATCTTAGCATAATCATTTAACTTATTTGTGTCTTTAGCTAATCAAATAAGATAACGCAAGTCAATCCACAATCGACAAATCTTACATCGCTAGCTTATCCAATCACTTTTTCTTCAAAGCCTATGAATATGTAGATCACATTGTTTACTTTTGTACCCTATCATATCATCCTCCCCTTATCTTAGAAGTTGGGGTTTTATGCATGTGGATTATTTATTGTTTCATGGTCTATGCATGACCATCAATGGACAATACCTTTATCCTTTTTCTTCTATGGGATTGTTGAACTAAGAATAGCAAGGAATCGTCCTTTTTTCTAGGATATAACTGAGTTATTCTATATGGATACAATGCTTACATATACATATCATCATACTCAAGTGTAATGTATTAAATCAGTTGACATTACTAGTCTGGATGGGTCCTCCTTTAACTCTTTCCTGGATTTATTTGCTTCACAAGACTAATATTACGTAACTTAACTTTTTATTTACTACTCGTTCAATTTATAATATCGTTGTTCTTGTTCTAAAATCAAGTTCTTCGAGACCTTAACTTCCATTCATTCACCTAAATCTATCATACTGAAGGAATCAAATCACTCTTCAGTAATATTGTTAAAACTTTCAAAGAACTTCTCATGGTGAAGGAAAAAACTTATTGGTGTATAACCTTTATGATCTTATAGTCATATCTTTTTAAAATCTTGTTTAGGGATCTTATTATCCATATTCTCACTTCGTGAGGACTTTACTCGACTCATCTCTCCTTAACTATGAACTTTAGCACCAAAAAATCCCTCGCATTTGAGGATAAGCCATCGCAGGTACTAAACCCATCTAGGAGATCCAACCATTGCAGAAGTGGACATGATGTCATAGGTGAGATATCATAGGTTCAAACAATGATCATTTGTGCAGCCTCATGGGAGTGGAATTTCCTCTGCAAAAGTGGACTCTCCTGTTCCTTATCCACTCTGCAGAAGCGAACACTTCTCCATCGAAGTGACCTCATTGATAAAACTCAATTCTCAGAGGTGCGGTGTACCAGATATCAGTTGCACCAGCCAATAACTAAAAACAACACACTAAAGGAATCGACCCTCAAAACTCATCCATGATCTTCCGAATAGAAATAAGATATGCAAACTCCTCCTAAAATGCATTAAGGACCAGTTAGAAATATGAAATCACCGATATGAGTTGTCTTAACAAGATGTTGATCGTGGTCAACCCTACTTTCTCCATTCAACTAGTAACCAAGACAACGCTCCAAACCACTCCAAACCCCTTAATTAAGGTCCACGCAAAAGATTTGACCAAGTCATAAATCACCCCCTGAACCTAATGGAACCATCAAAACTCAAATTCAAATTTGTTAACCCAAAATATTGACTTTGATCAAACTTCTGATTTTCAAACTTTTAAAAATAATATTTTTCTCCAAAATACATTTGATCACCTGAGAAACTTATCACCAATCCCCGCATGTCATAAATATCCTAATAATTATATGGGAAAAGTCAAACAGGGGGTAAAATGGTCTAAAACACAAAACAACCATGTGGGTCATTATTACACATTTATCCATTCGAGTTCCAATCTTTACCTTCAGTACTAGTGTTAGATTGTTTGCTAGCTATGAATCACCTTTAAATATATCAATTTAAGATAGTTATGAATGAGGAAGATGGGTTTGTATTTATGACATTTTTGAATGAGGAAGATAGGTTTGCACGGAGGATGAAAATTTTTGGGTTGTTGTTGGTGAAATTGAAGTTATACTCGTACTCACCCTAGTAGGGTCATATGAGTGTCAATCTACCCTGATATGGGATATCGATATACATGGTTAATGGGTGATGTGTGAGATAAACTAGTATGTTCGAGAACATAGAGAGAAAGTAGAGAAATAAGTTACCATTATTCCTTCTGAAGTTGAATTTTAATTGTGAAATTCGAACCTCATATTTGAAAGAGTGATGTTTGAAATAATATAAGATTCGTTAGATGTTGCTTTTTTCAAGGTATTCTCATTTCTTTCCGTACATTTTACTTTTCCACTTTTTTTAAAAATAAACTCACTTTTACTTGTCCACTTTAGCATATCAAGAAAAAAAAATAAGTTTTCCTTATTTTACACTTTACATTAACTACTCATTCTCCAAATCATTTCTCAAGTTCATTGAAACTATACATTAGTTAATATGAATATGTCACGACCTCAATAGACGTGAGTGACACCCACACTAAACCCCCGGTGATAGAACTATCTATCCAAAAATGTAACCTTTATACTTGGCCAATTTTAAATGGAAGTATAACCAGAACCAACTTTAATTAAACAAAGATAGTCGAAACTAAATAAATATAAGTGCAGAATATACAACTACCTATTGAATTCTCCAAGAACTAAAAGTTATCGTGCAAGAACTCTAAACATAACCAATGTCTAAGATATCCAAAAATAAACCAAAATAATATAAGAGTTCCATCATCCAGAAGAAGGACACTGACTTGAGGAGGATCCACGACAGCATGAGAAGTAGTGCTCACCCTTAAATCATACGTCAGCCGCCTAGTCTAGGCGAGGTCGTGTATTAGCCTATGGAACATGGTCTGCACTCAACGAAAGAATAGTACAGGGTATTATTAGTACAAAATCACTATATACTGGTAGGTATCATAGGACGAATCAGTTTAGAACAAGTATACAATCAAATCAAAGAACAAGTAAAAGGCACTTCAATACCAAAAACTAATCAATTCAATTCAAGTCATCAACATTCATATCAAGTCCACATAAGTCACCACGTATCACCACAACCACTTAAGAATAACACTTTCATCAGTTATACCACATGAAGCTATGTTCACCTAAGTTTTACATTACACTTAACACCATTAGTTCACCGCAGTTTACGTTCCATCTCAGAGTATCTAACAAGAGGACAAATAAATATAAAAAGGGTATACACACATGATAAAGGGTTTTATTTCTACCCAACTATCCATGACCTACAAGGGCCACACCAGGATCCATGTACCATACGGGGTCATAGTACCCACCCCATAATAACAATAACGAACCTATGGTTCCAATTATATCTCTAACGATACATTGTAGTGCACTAATTACACATACACTTAATCCTTTTAGTTCTTTATTTAGTTTCACATATATTCTGCTTATTCGTATAAGCATAACATGAAGACAATCCATCGTTCAAACATCTTTGAATACCAATCACGATTCATATAACTTAACCACATAAATGTGCTAAAATAAGTCTCAACTCTAATTTAAACCATAACCTACCTTGACTATCAAATTACCAACCACACACTACTTTGCAACAACCTTTCCCTTCCTCAATGCATCAGAGCTTTCCATGTCTATAAACAACAATATAAGAGTAATTAATCATTTACTCTTCATTTTAGGCCTATGGAATATAACCCACTTATTCTACCCTTATTTGAGGTCTGTAGCATTCTCTAATGGTTAATTAATCATCAACTAGTTCCACAATATTCATATGATCAAAATTCAAGAGGTTTCTAATCAATTTTCCCCTCTTTAAGCCATTTTATGCTAAATATTACATCTTTATGGAACCCAATGTTCCCCATTAGTCCTAAGCATATGTAGAACCAATAATTTCATGCTAGAAATCATAAAAGAACATTGTAGGAGAAATTTTAGGTTAAATTATGTCTACCCATAGGGTTTTCCCCACTTTTCATACTTTCAGGGCTCTAAACCAATAATTCCACCATTAATCCTCAATCGCATGATCTCACTAGGATTAATGAGCGACTTACCTCAAAGAATAAAAATTCCCTAATTCTTTGGAAAATCTCCTCTTTGAGATCTAGAATGCAACTTAGAGTTTGTGGAAAATAATTCTGAAAAACTGACTTACGTTTTAGAAATTTGCCCTGTCACTCGTCACAACGGGCCGAGTCTCGCTAAGCAATCCATTGTGATGGGACCTGGCTTTCTATGGAAGTCTCTTGACTAATATAGCAGAAACTTTTCAACTATAGTGGCTTGTAATGGAAAGGCACCATCTCCTCATGGCAGTCTGCAATATGCAGAACATTGCCAACTCGCTCAAAACCCCTCATTTCATAACACACTCTGATATCTAGTTATCACAGACTAATCCTGACATGGTAACAATGAATCCAATTTTTATCTCAAAACTTCTTATGGGACCCTACAATAGTACACTATCCATAAATGGACACTATACTATTAAACATAGAAAATGAATCAACGATCGTTACTTATGCGCATAACACTATATTTTCATCAAAACTCATCCTAGCCTGAGATTTTATCAACTCTCATCTTAGGGACTTTTCTAGATAGGTACTTATGCCCTAACCTTACCATAACAATATAATAGGCCATTACATCAGATACCAATTAAACAATCGTTCATCCCCGAATGATAACTAGAAGAAAACATGAGAAAAAATTAGGATTACCTAAATCAATGAACAAGTGCAGATACTTGTTGCGCATGTCCTTTTCGATATCCCAAGTGGCCTCCTAAATAGGATGGTTCTTCCATTAGACCTACATAGAAGCAATCTCCTTAGTCCTCAATTTTTGAACATTTCTATCAAGAATAGGAATCTTTTTTTCATAAGAGTGTTTTTCATCCAATAGGACAGAATCCCAACGAATTATGTAGTCACCATCTCCGTTGTACCTTTTAAGCATGGACACATGAAATACAAGATGAACTCCAAAAAAACACATAGGCAATGCCAATTTATAGTCCACTAGCCATATACTCTAATGTATCTCAAAGGGTACAATGTATCTTGGACTTAGTTTCCCACATTTACCAAATCTCATAACACCTTTAATGGGTGAAACCTTTAGCAAGACTTGCTCACCTTCCATGAAATGCATATCTCTCACCTTCCTATCCCCATACTCCTTTTGCTAGCTTTGAGCCACTAGAAGCTTCTCTTGGATGAACTTCACCATTTCAATAGAGTGTCTTAGAAAATTTGTACCCCATGACCTTACTTTAAATAAATTGAATCAACCAATGGGAGATCTACATCTCCTCACATATAATACCTCAAACAGAGCCATATCTATGCTCGAATGATAACTATTAATATAAGAAAATTCAGAAAATGACAGATATTGGTCCCAATTACCCCTAAAATCCATCACACAAGCCTAGAACAAGTCCTCCAACATCTGAATTGTACACTAAAACTGTCCATCAGTCTGAGGGTGAAAATTTGTGCTTAGGTCCAACCTAGTTCCAAACTCCTCACGCAGTTTCTATAAAAAGTTAGAGGTAAACTGGGTGCCTCTATCCGAGATAATAGAAATAGGCACCCCATATAATCGAACCACCTCTTTAAGGTAAATCTGCGCTAACTTAGCCGTATTGTAGGTCACTTGAATAGGAATAAAGTGCATAGACTCCATCAATCTATCCACAATAACCCATATCGAATCATACATCCCCAAGGTCTTGGGAAGGCCAACCACAAAATCCATGGATATTCTCTCCACTTCCATTCAGGAATGAGAATTATTTGAAGAGTACCACCAGGATTCTGGTGCTCATATTCACTTGCTGACACTTAGACACAAAATCGACTATGTCTCTTTTCGTTTGACCCCACCAATAGTTTTTCTTCAAATTATGATACATCTTGGTCACAACAGGATATATGGAATATTTCAAACAATGAGCCTCTGCTAGGATAGTAGGAATCAAATCATCAACACGGGGAAAAAAACTCACCCTTTAATTTGTAAGACCCCATCATCATCAATTATGACCTCTTTGGCCTTACCCCGCAATACTTTATCACAAATCTTGCTAAAATTTATATTGCCAAATTGCTTACCCTTAATCTAACCAAGAAAAAAGGACCTCACCTCAACACATGCTAATAATCCACCCCTCTCAAACACTTCTAGTCCCATGAATCTGTTAACCAAAGTCTGAATATCTTTAGCGAATAGAGGTCTAGTAGCTTTCAAATAGGCCAAGCTACCTATGCTTTCACTCATTCTTCTCAATGCATCGGCCACTACATTAGCCTTATATGGATGGTACAAAATGGTAATGTCATAATCCTTGAGCAACTCCATCAATCTTCGCTTCCTTAAGTTCAAGTCTTTTTGAGTGAAAACATGTTGCACACTATAGTAGCCGATGAAAACTTCATAACACACCCCATACAAATAATGTCTCCAAATATTAAGAGGAAACACCACAGCAACAAACTCTATGTCATGAGTAGGATAGTTCTTCTCATGCACTTTTAGTTTTCTCGAAGCATAAGCTATAACATTCTTTCCGTGCATTAACACACCACCTTAACTAGATCATGAGGCATTACAATACACAATAAAATCCTTACCTTCTACTGGAAATCAAGAATAGAAGTAGTAGTCAACAAAGTCTTGAGCTTTTGGAAGCTCCCCTCACATTTATCTGACAAAAGAAAAGGTACCTCCTTTTGAGTCAAGTGGGTTAGATGCGTAGCAATGGATGCAAAACGCTTCACAAATCTGCAGTAGTAGCTAACTAACCCCATGAAGCTATGAATCTCGATCACTAAAGTAGGCCTAGCCCAATTCTTAACTGCCTCACTTTTTTTTAGGTCTACCATCACCCCCATTGTTAAAACCACATACCCCAAAAAGGACACAAAAGACAACCAGAGTGCCCACTTGGAGAATTTCATGTACAACTCCTTTTCCATCAACAAAGACAACATAATCCTAAGATAATTTTCATGCTCATCCTTACTCTTAGAATACACTAGGATATCATTGATAAACACAATAATAAATGAGTCTAGATAGGGATTAAATATCCTATTCATCAAACTCATAAAAGAAGCTGAGGAAATAGTCAACCCAAAAGACATCACAAGAAACTCATAGGGTCTATACCTGGTACATAAAGAAGTCTTATGAATATAAGAAGGCCAAATTTTCAATTGATTGTATCCTGACCTAAAATCAATCTTAGAAAAAACTAATTCACCCTGGAACTGGTCGAATAAGTCATCGATACAAGGAAGAAGATATTAATTATGGATTACAACTTTATCGAATTATCGATATTCTATGCATATACGTAGACTACCATCCTTCTTCTTAACAAACAACACCAGAGCACCCCATGGAAAGGCACTCAGATGAATGAATCCTCTATTCAACAACTTCTTTAATACAGCCTTAAGCTCTCTCAACTCAGCCAATGTCATTTTATATGGGGTAATAGAAATGGGGTAGGTATTCGACTCTAAGTAAATACAAAATTCAATATATCAATCTAGTGGCATGCCTAGAAAATCCAAAAGAAACACCTCTAGGAATTCACACACCATAGGAACTGACTCGATAGTAGGGACCTCTACACTAGTGTTCCAAAGAGGAGACAAGAATGCCAAACACCACCTTCCTATCAAACTCTAAGTATGAAGAAAAGACTACTATAATTACCCCCCTACTCCAGTCTATCCAACCCAAGCATAGTCACAGTCATTGTCTTATCATGACAATCTAATATCGCTCGGTGCAGAGACAACTAACCCATTCCTAAGATGATATTAAAATCCACCATGTCTAGAATCACTAACTTATCCAATCTTTTCCCCCCACAAACATGACAGGACAAGCATGAAAAACTCTATCCACAAATACAAAATCACCTACTAGAGTAAACATATTTGTATGATATTCAAGTATTTCACAAACTATGTCTAATCCCACAACAAGAAAAATAGATACATATGCAAAAGTAGAGGTAGGATTAAATAAAATTGACGCCAAGCAGTCTCAGACAAGAATGCTATGTATGATCACTGCATCAGATACCTCTGCCTTTGGTCTACCTAGAAAGGCATAAAAGTGGTTCCTACCACCCGCCTGTGCGCCATCTTTTTTGGGCTGATTCCCACCTCTACCAATAGTATTATCACCTCGGTTAGGCTGAGTGCCACCCTTACAAGCTGTGTGACCACCCCGCTCGCCATACGAGCGATCTCTACCATTCCTATTATCCCCTCTACCTGCTGAAGATTTGGGAGTCTATTGTTGGATTGACTATTGAAATCAAGGATAATTCCTTCTAATATGACTGACCTTACCTCACTCATAGCAAGAATGATCCAAAATAGGTTGATGTACTGGAGGAAATAAAATGTGATAACCAACAATATATGATGAAGGCTGGCCGGCCCCAGATTGACCCCCAGAAGACACAGGCATCACAGACTAGATAGAATATGAAGGGTATCCCTACAAATTCTGACCCTTGAAATATTGATTACTGAAGCTTACTCATGTCCGGGAGTTCTATAAAGCGATATTTGAGTAACCCTCTTATTTCACACCTTCAACATTCATAACAAACTTAATCACCTCCTGGAAAGACCTGCCATAGAATGCTACATGTAGAGGTATAATCTGAAGCCTTGTGTTCAGCCCCTTTACAAACAGAGAATTTGTTCCACTTTACTACTGATAAATTATGTCGATAACGAGCTAAAGCTTGAAATTGAGCCTTATAGGCTACCACTGAAGAATTTTCCTACTTAATATTAGCAAATTCATCCCCTTTTTATCCCTCATAGTACGAACGTAATTCTCTAGATACACTTGGTAAAATCAACTTCAACTTATTGGGAGTGCCCCACTAGGCCTACCCTCCACAAAATCCCTCCACCACATCTTGACATCTCCCTACAACTGGAAGGTATTAAATTTGACACCATATCTTTCATCTATTCTCATCATGCACAGTCTCTCATGACAATCAATAATGAATTCATAAGCATCCTAAGACTCTGGCCCAGGAAATACTGTAGGTTTCATCTTCACAAACTTGAAGAAGAGATCATGCCCCTCACTTGTTATTACTGGACCTATGACTGGTAGAGGAAATATACCTACATTTGATGTCTCATCAATCCAAGGAGCCACATATGCACTATGTTGGGTCACTGGATGATATATAGCGGGCAACCTAGAAGTAGTCCTATTACATACCAGTCCACTCAGAAAACTCAAAACCTAATAGATCATATCGGAAGACAACTGAATAGGTGGTTCACCTCCCTGAACTAGATGAGCCTCCTCATTCTGAACCTGAAGTTCTTCATCCTCTACAACCTTAAGAAGACCTTATGTGAGGGAAGATATGCTGACCTTTCATAAGTTGGTGTTATGGCCTGAGCTCCACCCCTGGTAGGTATGCCTTTCCTTTCCCTAGAACTCTCTCTTACCCTACCTCTATCGTGAACCACAACTTCAACAGTTGGTTCCTGTACCTTCTCTCTAGCCTTTAAAGAGCGTATTCTCACTATCTATAAGAATAAGAGTGAAAGAGTCATATACAAATTTGGATCAACAGATACATGTGGAACGAAGTTGTGTTTTCATAACATCCTGTAACTTCCCGAAGAAATGTATAGATGTCTCCATACTGTTCTGCAATACTGTACTAGAAATGTTATTGTATAACAAGATAAACAAACTCAGTGCTCTAATACCAACTTTTTCATGATCCAAATGGCCGTGAGTGGCACCTACACTAAACCTTGGGTGGGAAAACCATCCAACTCAAAACATAACCTCTATACTTAGCAAATTTTAAACAAAAGTATAAACAGAACCAACTTTAATTAAATGAAGATTGTTGAAACTAAAACCATAAGTGCGGAATATCAACCTACCTTTTACATTCCCCAAGAACTAAAAGTTATCATGCCAAAACACTAAACATAACCAATGTCTAAGATATCCAAAAATAAACTAAAATAATAAAAGAGTTCCATCATCTAGAAGAAGGACAATGACTTGGGGAGGATCCACGGTAGCCTGAGAAGTAGTGATCAACCTTGGATCATAATTTCAGTCGCCTAGTCTAGACGAGGTCACATCTCAGGCTATGGAACATGGTCTGCACTCAATAAAAGAAGGGTATATAGTAGTATCAGTACAAAACTACTATGTACTGGTAGGTATCATAGGCCGACCTAGTTTAGATCAAGTATAGAGTCAAATCAAATAACAAGTAAAAGACACTTCAACACTTAATATATATTTTAGTCAACAAGTAATTAATTCAAGTCAAGTCATCAACATTCATATAAAGTTCACATAAGTGCCCGAGTATCACCACAATCACATAAGAATAATAATTTCATTAGTGATATCATATAAAAAAAAATTCACCTAAATTTTACATTGCAATTAACACGATTAGATCACCTTAATTCATTTTCCATATCACATTATCTAACAAGTGGACAAATTAATATAAAAAAGGTGTACACACATGCTAAAGGGTCTTATTTCTGCCCAATTAGCCATTACCTGCAAGGGACACACTAGGGTCCATGTACTATACTGTAATGATTATTTAGGTCATTTTTCCTATTTATATAATTTTCCCATGTTTTGAGATTTTCCATAGTGGCTACAAGTTATTTACGACTTGTCGAGAGTGAGGGTTTGGTTCTCGGACAGTTTATTTGTGTTAAAAGCCCAATTCCCTATTTTGAAATTCTTAAAGCTGAAAGAGTTGAATTTGGTAAATATTCAGAGTAAACAACCTTAAATGAGAATTTTGTTAGTGTCATAAGCTTTAGACATGAACTTTGGGCTAGAGTGACCTTTGGTTTTTGTCCCGAGACTTCAAAACTTATTATGGGCTATTGGTTGGCTTTTTGCTATAATGGAGGTTTTGGGCATGCAGAACACTTTTCATTGAGACAATCTATGTTAGAAATTTTGTCAATTTTGTTAGGTTCAGAATATCATTTTTGGTAGGGTAACATAGTTTATTTCGTGCACGAGACTCCAGATGAAACCCAAAGGTTCATCCAAGCATTTTGAAACTCAACAAAATATTTTCTAGTTTTATGTTGCTGGTGCATCTGCTTTGGAGACCCTTTGGATGCTTTTCTGAATATTGCTTTTGGTAAAGGTCTGCTTTTGCAGACACTGCTTTTGCAGAAAAGCTCCACTTTTGTGGAGGTGTAGGTGAATTGTGACCTCTACTTTTGCGGAGGATCTATCGCTTTTGCAGAGGTAGTTGTATATATGAATCCTCTTAATTTTTAAATCATTTATTCAAAAAAAAAAAACCTCCATTTTTGGGAGCTCAAGATGATAGAAACTTTGTAGAATTGCATGGTAAAGCTTAGGGTCATTTATTCTTAGTCCCTGATCATCCTCCCAGTATTTATTTGATAGTTTTCGGGCCCTTCTTCGTTAAATTCCCATTTTCTTATTTGGCTTTCTCTAGAATTTAGGGGCTTATTTTGGGCTCAAATTTAGAATGGAACATGCTCAATCTTTGGTAATGTAATACTTGTCCCATGAGGGACACAATTGCGGGTTTTATTCCCAAATTCCATAAGCAGGCCCCATGGGTGACTTTTGACCCAATTTTTAGCTTGAATTTTGAAGTCTTATTATGGGTATCATTTTTCATATTTTAATGCTTAGATTATTATTTTGATAGCATAGCAGCGATTGGAGGCTTCTCGGAAAGGAAAATCTCCATAGTAGTGGGTTTGTGAGGGCGTGATCGTCCTCCAGGTAGGTTGCGAATTACTTACTTCTATACTTTTCTTGATTAAGGTGTTAGTATGGTAATTTGCTAATTGTTGGAGGGTGTATTTGTCATGACTCGATTTGTCGGTCATGATGGCACCTACAACCCCCCCAGTAGGCGAACCAATTCCCGTAGCCTAGGACAGTTAGTAATGGGCTACTATCTAACAAATAAGGGAACAAGACGAAGAGGATAGATAACAGGGATATAAATATATACATAAGCGGAAACTAAACCGAACCCCAAGACCTTGTATCATAGTATAAAGCCGAAACTACTTACATGGAGTGCAAACGATCCAAAACAATATATACAGATGTCTCTGAATGGTAATAGAGTACATAAAGCAAAAGATAAACTAAAGCTAAGCTTCGATCGCCAAGAGCTCACCCTCAGTCTGAAGTAGTCCCCAACAGATCTCCAAGCACGAATCACAGCGATCTAACGACGATGGCCCCCGCTAGGATCTGCACCCAAAGATGCAGGGGGGTAGGGGTGAGCACCAAATGCGAAGCATAAGGTACCTAGTAGGTATCATAGGCCGACTGGGCACATATACGATAAAAGCGTAGTAATAGACAGAATAGAAGCAAGCAGTCACAGAAATCAATGAAAGGTACACAGGAACTAGCCCAGAGGGAAATCAACAGAACCACATGTGAGGCCAGTAAGCAGAATATACACACCATAGGCACAGGTGGAAGTAAGTAATAACGCACCTGGGGTCCTTGCAATAACATTGTATACAAAATAAGTTTACGAAATGGACGGTATACCGGTAACCTCAAGTGTAAGAAGAGGGAAAGAGTAATGAGAGACATGCTCAGGGACATGAATCAAACTCAACTAATCATATCAATCTAAAATCCAGAAACTAACAGTCTAGCAGTAACCAGTTTCATACTTAACCGTAACAGGGAATAATTCTGTAAGTAAATAGCGAGAGTCTACCTACAGTCCCCCGGCCGCCCATACACCCGAGGAATACAAAAAAGTAAAAACAAACCCTTCGGCATCCCATACTACCGGAGCGTACAATCAACAAACAAAAAACCATGGTGGAACCTCAAATAATGAATGATATGACGCATGAAGGTCTCAAGTGAAATGGTATCTCTGTATGTACCTCCTCCGGCGCCGGTCCGGCCCAGCAGGTAGGTTCCATGGAAGGACACTGCCCGTATACCTCTACTCCGCATTATACCCCTCCTCCGGCACACGCAGCCCAAAGCCCCTGGCCCGGATGGCAAGGTCCATGGAGGTCCCAGACCCCATACAAAAACTCAGTATCAAACATGTCATCCAGAAACAAGTCTGATATCAAGATAGAGACCCAGTCTCGAATATGCATGCCCAGACCCTGTCCAGGACTAAAGTAGTAGGAAAATGTCTCAAAAACCCCTCCAAGGGTTCCCGGGAATAACCGGGTCTAAACAGTAAAAAGTCATCTCAGGTGCTCGGTCCGACCGAGGCTAAAAATCATCTCAAGTAGCAAGAAAACTCAACTAGCACCCCGGCCTTGCCGAGTCTAGCGTTAACCGTAAAACTGATGATTTAAAACATAATTTTATTTTCTTTTACCCAGGAAATTAACAAGTTAAATCAAACCATTTCCAAATTATTTCCATCAAAAAATGGGCCCCCCGGGCCATGTAAGGTTTAGAAAATAGTGTTAGTAGGCCCGAAGCCAAAACCATAGTAAAACATGGATAAAACCTCTTTATATGCATGGAAATGGTATGATCACACACAATAGCTACCCAGCAGCTCATAATCAACCTATCGACCCTGCACAGGCCCACAACTACTCAGCAAGCATAACCAGCCTAGAAGGATAATTCTATGCCCGGGACTCGCGGACGCTCCCAAAATCCCACCTTCTATGTTCCAGAGTCAACAAGGCCTCACAGGACCACAAGGGTAAATAAAATATATCGGCTAATACTACAAGCAACGGAGGAACAAAAGTAGGCGGACCTGAATAAAGCGGTCGAGGTCTGTGGTACCAACCTAATAAACCAACCCAAGGATGCCCATTAATACAATTTTATCCTATATATGCGGAGTCTAGGGAAAATAAATCGTAACCTACCTGTCGTCCGATGACAAGATGCTAAGATGATGTCCAAGCTCGAACCACTCCGAGAAAATCCAAAACTAAATCAGAATCGGATTTGGGCTTGAATAACTTGACGGAGATAATCAAAATATATTTTCCACTAAAAATTTCCTTCACGGTTGGAGTGCGTAGATTACAGAAAGTATATTGAATTTATTTTCATAAGCCAATTCAAACTCACGATGCAGAAGCTAAAGAGAATAGGTTACTACACATTCTTAAAATCCTTCACAATATATATACAACAAACAAGTTAGGTAGATAAGCTATAATTGGAATGACACCACTATAGTTAGTGGATTGCTGGCCACTCCCTCCACCTCCACGTGGAGTGGAGGTGGCAGTACTAAAAATGTTTTTATCCCGTTATGTATATACTCGGGTATTATATAATTTCATGGTAAAATAAATATAACTTTTTGAATATATCATAATTAATAGAAAATCATTTCAAATAAAACCTACTATATTATAATAATAATTTTTGACATAACTAAATTTACTATCTCCGTTAAAATATTATGGTGTATAAAAACTTTATAAAGTAAATACATATACAATTATATCGTAACAAAATATTTTTCGTAAACTTTTAAAATATTTTAAAAAGGTTATAATAATATAACCTTTTACCAAATTCCACTTTCAAATAAAATATTTTCAAATACACGTGATGGTAATAAAATTCTTAAATTTAAGTTTGCAACTCACCATCGCACGATTTAGATGCTAAAGAACTCTCTTGGAACCCTCCCTTATGTTTTATCACTATTTCGGAACTGAAATGGCGTTTTAAAACGTGAAGTTGAGGCTTAAATCGAGTTTGACCCGACCCGGTTCGCAACCCGTTTTCTGCCAGATAGTCCGAGGTAAAACAGTCATAACTTTTTACTCCAAGATCAGTTGGATGTGAGGTTTTGTGCGTTGGAAACTAGACTGGTAGACCTTCGATTTGGTATTTCGGGGGACTTCTAACTCTTTATATGTTGAGAGAAAAGCTCCGAGACATTTTACCCAAAGTTCAGAAAATTTATTAAAGAACTTACGATAACTTTTGCCGACTTGCTTGACTTCAAAACTTATAATGCGACCAAAACAAATGGACCCGACACCAAAATACCGGTCCTTACAAGCCTTAAGTGACTTGGGGAAGCTACAAACAAGCTCTAACGGTTCAAGGAAAACGTATACGTGGAAATAACCGGAAGGGTCATTACATCATCCACTACTAAAAAGGACTTTCGTCCTCGAAAGTCAAGGTGAAGGGGGTACCTGAAGGCCCAAACAGCTGCGGATACTGAGCCCACATATCTCTCTCGGTCTCCCAGGTAGCCTCCTCGACTGGACGGTGCCTCCACTGAACCTTAACAACCGGGATCTCTCGATACCTCAATCTCCTGACATCTCTGGCCAAAATAGCTGTCGGCTCCTCAACAAAGGCTAAACCCTCATCCAACTGAACTGAATCCCACTGCAACACAAGAGACTCAACTGGGACATACCGACGCAACATCGAAACATGAAATACAGGATGTATAGCTGAAAACATCGGAGGCAAGGCTAACTAATAGGCAACGCTACCAACCCTCTGAAGAATCTCAAACGGCCCGATGTACCTGGGGCTAAGCTTGCCCCTCCTACCAAATCTCACCACGCCCTTCATGGGTGATACACGGAGAAACACCAAGTCACCGACACTAAACTCCAAGGCACGAAGCCGACGATCAGCATAACTCTTCTACCTGCTCTGAGCTGCCCGAAGTCTGTCCTGAATCACTCGGACTCGGTCTAAGGAATCTCGAAGAAAATCTTCGCTCTGTGGCTCAGAACTAAAACCATCAAACTAACCTACCGGTGATCTGCAACGCCTGCCATACAAAGCCTCAAAAGGTGCCATACTGATACTCGAATGGAAGCTGTTATTATAAGTAAACTCTGCCAAGGGAACAAACTGATCCCAAGAACCTCCAAAATCAAGAACACAGGCCCGAAGCATGTCCTCAAGAATTTGAATGGTCCTCTCGGACTGGCCATCTGTCTGAGGGTGGAAAGCGGTACTAAGATGAACCTCTGTACACAAATCTCCATGAATAGCCCTCTAGAACTGAGATATGAACTGAGTGCCACGGTCTGAAATAATAAAAGCTGGGACCCCGTGCAACCGTCCAATCTCACGAAGGTAGATCTGAGCTAACCTCTTTGCGCCATAGAAGTCTGAACCGGCAAGAAATGTGCTGACTTAGTCAGCCTATCAACAATCACCCATATGGAATCAAACCCATGAGAAGTACGAGGCAAACCAATAACGAAGTCCATAGTAATCCCTTCCCACTTCCACTCAGGAATGGGAAGTCGCTGCATCAAACCACCAGGTCTCATATGCTCGAACTTAACCTGCTGACAGTTCAAGCACTGAGATACGAACTCCGCTATATCCCGCTTCATACCACTCCACCAGTAAAGCTGTCTCAAGTCTCTATACATCTTTGCTGTGCCAGGGTGAATGGAGTATCTAGTACAATGTGCCTCATGAAGTATCAACTGAATCAAATCACTAATCCTCGGAACACAAAGGCGACTATCAAACCTCAGAACCCCATCTGAATATAGAGTAGCCCGACTGGTCTCACCCTGAACAACCCTATCACGAAGGTCACACAACTGCTGATCCTCAAACTGACGCCTCTGAATCTGATCAATCAAAGTAGAACGAACCTCGACACTGGCGAGAACTCTGCTAGGATCCGACAAGTCAAGCCTAACCAAACGGTTAGCCAAGGACTGGATGTCCAAGGCCAACGGTCGCTGGGAAACTGAAAGAAAAGCTAGGCTACCCATACTCACTGCCTTCCGACTCAAGGCATCCGCTACCACATTTGCCTTGCCCGGATGATACGGAATAGTGAAGTCATAGTCCTTCAGTAACTCAACCCACCTCCTCTATCTCGAGTTCAACTCTCGCTGACTCATGATATACTGAAGACTACGGTGATCGGTGAAGATCTCACAGTGAACTCCATATAGGTAATGCCTCCAGATCTTGAGCGCGAAAACTACCGCTGCCAACTCTAAGTCATGAGTGGGGTAGTTGCGCTCGTGAACCTTAAGATGCCTGGACACATATGTTATTACTCGACCCTGCTGCATCAACACACAACCAAGACCAACCCCAGAAGCATCACAATACACGGACAAGATCTGACCCTCAACCGGCAAAGTCAAAACTGGAGCTGAAGTCAATAAGGCGTTAAGCCTCTGGAAGCTATCATCACACTGGTCCGACCACTGAAATGGGACATCCTTCCTAGTCAGCATAGTCAAGGGTGCTGCTATGGAAGAAAATCCCTGAACGAAGCGTCTGTAGTAACCTGCTAACCCAACAAAGCTGCGGACCTCAGTAACAGTAGTAGGTCTAGGCCACTCACAAACCGCTGAAATCTTTCCCGGATCAACCCTAATCCCATCCTTAGACACCACGTGCCATAGAAATGCAACTGACTCAAGCCAAAACTCGCACTTTGAGAACTTGGCATAAAGCCGATGATCTCTCAAAGTCTGGAGTATAACCCTTAAGTGCTGCTCATGCTCATCTCTACTATGCGAGTATACCAAGATGTCGTCTATAAAAACTATCACAAATGAGTCCAAATACGGGCCAAGAACCCTGTGTATCAAGTTCATAAAGGCTGCGGGGGCATTAGTTAACCCAAAACACATCACCAGGAACTCATAATGGCCATAACGTGTCCTGAATGCTGTCTTAGGAATGTCCTCCGCCCGAATCCTCAACTGATGGTAGCCGGACCTCAAATCAATCTTCGAAAACACGATTGAACCCTGAAGCTAGTCAAACAAGTCATCAATCCTCGGCATCGGATACCTATTCTTCACTATCACCCTATTCAGCTACCGATAATCAATACACATGCGCATCGACCCATCCTTCTTCTTCATGAAGAGAACAGGAGCACCCCACAGTTACACACTAGGTGTAATAAACCCCTTAGCTAACAGATCCTGGAGCTGCTCCTTAAGCTCCCTCAACTCAGCAGAAGTCATACGGTAAGGAGAAATAGAAATAGGCCTAGTGCCCGGCTCTATCTCAATAGCGAAATCAATATCTCTCTCAGGTGGAAGGCCTGGCAGGTCGGTAGGAAACACATCGAGGAAGTCTCTAACCACAGGAACAGACTCAGGAGAAGTGGGGTTAGCACTAACATCTCGGACATATGCTAGATAAGCTAAACACCAACGGGGAAATCAACTTCCTAGCTTAAAGACAAGAGATGAACCCCGATGGTGCATGGCTAACAGAACCCTGCCACACAACCGGGGATACACCGGGCACAGCTATGGTAATGGTCTTGGCATAACAATCCAAAACCACATGGTGAGGGGATAACCAGTCCATGCCCAGTATCACATCAAAATCTAGCATATCAAGAATCATCAAATCGCCCCAAGTCTCTGAATCACCAATAGATAGCATACAAGATCTCACAATCCGATCCACTACTAAAAAATCTCCTACTGGGGTCGAAACAGAAACAGGAACAAATAATGGCTCACTAGCCAATCCCAAACAAGGCACAAAGTAGGCAGATACATATGAACAAGTGGATCCAGGATCAAATAAAGCCATAGAAGACTGATGGCACACAAAAATCGTACCTATAATCACAGCATCTGAGGACTCTGCCTCTGGTCTCCTAGGGACCGCATAAAACTGACGACGACCTCCACCTGCCCAACCGCCATCCCTACCACCTTCTCTGCCGCGTGGAGCACCACCTCTACTCTGACGACCACCCCCTCTAGCTGGGGGCTGAACTACTCCTAAAGGCTCGGCCAACTGAACTGTACCCTGCTGAAGGCAATCTCTAGCAAAATGACCGATCACACCACAAGTAAAACAAGCCCCTGGCGGCCTACTCGGTTGAGATGAACCAGCAGATCTTGCATAACCACCACGGCCTGATGCCCCAGAAATTGTACCCCTCGAAGATTGGCCGCCATAGCCCTGATGGCTGCTCTGACCCTGCTCGAATTGAGTACTACCGAAAGTCTGAAGGGAAGCCTGAACCGGTCGGCTGGACTGACCATGGTACTGCTGTGGCTGATAACTCTGGCTCTACTGGCCAGGACCTCTACCACCATATCTGGAACCACTGTAGACACCCTGATGCCGAGGCCTCTTATCTCTGGACCCCTGATCATGTCGCTGTAAGTCCTTAATAGTGCAGGCATAGTCTACAATAGCCTGGAATGACCCACCACTGGCAATCAATATCTCAGCTGGCTGCTTGATCTCTGGCCTCAAACCCCATCCAAATTTGCGAATCCTATCTGCCTCGGTAGGAATGATCATAGCTCCGAACGGTGCTAGCTGATGAAAGCGGGTCTCATACTCTGAGATAGTCGTAGACCCCTGCACAAGGTAAGTAAACTGCTCCCTGTGACGCTCCCGATCACTCTGGGGTAGGAACTTGGCCATAAGGGCCTCATAAAACTCAGACCAGGTCAAAGTAGGTGACGACGGTGGTCTACAAGCAACCTGGGCCTTCCACCATAACTTCGCTGGGCCCTCCAACTGATAGGTAATATAACCAACCCCGTGAGTCTCCAACAAACCCAAATGATGCAACATCTCCTCACAAGTAGTAATAATGTCATGTGGATCCTGTCCAGAAGTACCAGCAAACCTCGAAGGTGCTAACCTCAAAAACCTACCCAACGCTTTCTGCTCTGACTCTGTCATAGCTGGGCGAGGATCAAGAGGTTGTGCAACCGATGGAACCAAAATGACCTCCGCACGGGGCTGCCCCCTGAGCGGGTGTCTGCACCACCTCAGAAGGCCGCTCTCCAATCATACCTAGAAGCTGTAATAGTAATCCCCGAATATCTGGAGACTGAGCTGCGGCTGGAGGTGGCAAAGAGGTGGGAAATGGAGCTGGTACTGAAGCTGGTACTGGAGCGGGTACTGGAGCTGGTGCTGGAGCTGGTGGTACCTGGGCTGCCCCCTGATCCACATGCTGCTCGGGCTCTATCTCCACCCTAGCAGCTCTAGCAGGTTCCACTGATCGAGGGCGTCCTCGACCCTTAGCTGGAGTGGGAGGCTCATCTCCGCGTGATGCGGATGATCTCGTACGAACCATCTGCGGAAGGATGAAGTAGAACAAATGAGATTTCCAGAAACTTTCAAGGGTTCTACGCATGACACAGAAGCAATGAAAGGGTCAAATTTCCTAAATTGCCACTTAGCCTCCCAAAGATTGAGTACGGACGTCTCCGCCCCGATCCGCAGGACTCTACTAGACATTGGCTCCTATACCGATGACACCGGTGAACCTATAGCTCTGATACCAAGTTGTCACGACTCGATTTCTCGGTCATGATGGCACCTACAACCCCCCCAGTAGGCGAACCAATTCCCGTAGCCTAGGACAGTTAGTAATGGGCTACTATCTAACAAATAAGGGAACAAGACGAAGAGGATAGATAACAGGGATATAAATATATACATAAGCGGAAACTAAACCGAACCCCAAGACCTGGTATCATAGTATAGAGCCAAAACTACTTACATGGAGTGCAAACGATCCAAAACAATATATACAGATGTCTCTGAATGGTAATAGAGTACATAAAGCAAAAGATAAACTAAAGCTAAGCTCCGATCGCCAAGAGCTCACCCTCAGTCTGAAGTAGTCCCCAACAGATCTCCAAGCACGAATCACAGCGATCTAACGACGATGGCCCCCGCTAGGATCTGCACCCAATGATGCAGGGGGGTAGGGGTGAGCACCAAATGCGAAGCATAAGGTACCCAGTAGGTATCATAGGCCGACTGGGCACATATATGATAAAAGCGTAGTAATAGACAGAATAGAAGCAAGCAGTCACAAAAATCAATGAAAGGTACACAGGAACTAGCCTAGAGGGAAATCAACAGAACCACATGTGAGGCTAGTAAGCAGAATATACACACCATAGGCACAGGTGGAAGTAAGGAATAACGCACCTGGGGTCCTTGCAATAACAGTGTATAAAAAATAAGTTTACGAAATGGATGGTATACCGGTAACCTCAAGTGTAATAAGAGGGAAAGAGTAATGAGAGACATGCTCAGGGACATGAATCAAACTCAACTAATCATATCAATCTAAAATCCAGAAACTAACAGTCTAGCAGTAACCAGTTTCATACTTAACCGTAACAGGGAATAATTCTGTAAGTAAATAGCGAGAGTCTACCTACAGTCCCCCGGCCGCCCATACACCCGAGGAACACAAAAAAGTGAAAACAAACCCTCCGGCATCCCATACTACCGGAGCGTACAATCAACAAACAAAAAACCATGGTGGAACCTCAAATAATGAATGATATGACGCATGAAGGTCTCAAGTGAAATGGTATCTCTGTATGTACCTCCTCCGGCGCCGATCCGGCCCAGCAGGTAGGTTCCATGGAAGGACACTGCCCATATACCTCTACTCCGCATTATACCCCTCCTCCGGCACACGCAGCCCAAAGCCCCTGGCCCGGATGGCAAGGTCCATGGAGGTCCCAGACCCCATACAAAAACTCAGTATCAAACATGTCATCCGGAAACAAGTCTGATATCAAGATAGAGACCCAGTCTCGAATATGCATGCCCAGACCCTGTCCAGGACTAAAGTAGTAGGAAAATGTCTCAAAAACCCCTCCAAGGGTTCCCGGGAATAACCGGGTCTAAACAGTAAAAAGTCATCTCAGGTGCTCGGTCCGACCGAGGCTAAAAATCATCTCAAGTAGCAAGAAAACTCAACTAGCACCCCGTCCCTGCCGAGTCTAGCGTTAACCGTAAAACTGATGATTTAAAACATAATTTTACTTTTTTTTACCCAGGAAATTCACAAGTTAAATCAAACCATTTCCAAATTATTTCTATAAAAAAAGGGGCCCCCCGGGCCATGCAAGGTTTAAAAAATAGTGTCAGTAGGCCCGAAGCCAAAACCATAGTAAAACATGGATAAAACCTCTTTATATGCATGGAAATTGTATGATCACACACAATAGCTGCCCAGCAGCTCACAATCAACCTATCGACCCTGCACATGCCCACAGCTACTCAGTAAGCATAACCAGCCTAGAAGGATAATTCTATGCCCGGGACTCGCGGACGCTCCCAAAATCCCACCTTCTATGTTCAAGAGTCAACAAGGCCTCACAGGACCACAAGGGTAAATAAAATATATCGGCAAATACTACAAGCAACGGAGGAACAAAAGTAGGCGGACATGAATAAAGCGGTCGAGGTCTGTGGTACCAACCTAATAAACCAACCCAAGGATGCCCATTAATACAATTTTATCCTATATATGCGGAGTCTAGGGAAAATAAACCATAACCTACCTGTCATCCGACGACAAGCTGCTAAGATGATGTCCAAGATCGAACCACTCCGAGAAAATCCAAAACTATATCAGAATCGGATTTGGGCTTGAATAACTTGACGGAGATAATCAAAATATATTTTCCACTAAAAATTTCCTTCACGGTTGGCGTGCGTAGATTACAGAAAGTATATTGGATTTATTTTCATAAGCCAATTCAAACTCACGATGCAGAAGCTAAAGAGAATAGGTTACTACACATTCTTAAAATCCTTCACAATAGATATACAACAAATAAGTTAGGTAGATAAGCTATAATTGGAATGACACCACTATAGTTAGTGGATTGCTGGCCACTCCCTCCACCTCCACGTGGAGTGGAGGTGGCAGTACTAAAAATGTTTTTATCCCGTTATGTATATACTCGGGTATTATATAATTTCATGGTAAAATAAATATAACTTTTTGAATATACCATAATTAATAGAAAATCATTTCAAATAAAACCTACTATATTATAATAATAATTTTCGACATAACTAAATTTACTATCTCCGTTAAAATATTACGGTGTATAAAAACCTTGTAAAGTAAATACATATACAATTATATTGTAACAAAATATTTTTTGTAAACTTTTAAAATACTTTAAAAAGGTTATAATAATATAACCTTTTACCAAATTCCACTTTCAAATAAAATATTTTCAAATACACGCGATGTTAATAAAATTCTTAAATTTAAGTTTGCAACTCACCATCGCACGATTTAAATACTAAAGAACCCTCTTGGAACCCTCCCTTATGTTTTCTCACTGTTTTGGAACTGAAATGGCGTTTTAAAACGTGAAGTTGAGGCTTAAATCGAGTTTGACCCGACCCGGTTCGCAACACGGTTCGCAACCCATTTTCTGCCAGACAGTCCGCGGTAAAACAGTCATAACCTTTTACTCCGAGATCAGTTGGACGTGACGTTTTGTGCTTTGGAAACTAGACTCGTAGACCTTCGATTTGGTATTTCGGGGGACTTCTAACTCTTTATATATTGAGAGAAAAACTCCGAGAAATTTTACCCAAAGTTCAGAAAATTTATTAAAGAACTTACGATAACTTTTGCCGACTTGCTTGACTTCAAAACTTATAATGAGACCAAACAAATGGACCCGACACCGAAATACCGGTCCTGATGAGCCTTAAGTGACTTGGGGCCGCTACAAACAAGCTCTAACGGTTCAAGGAAAACGTATGCGTGGAAATAACCGGAAGGGTCATTATAGTATTATCGTTTGGATAATTGGATTCAGGTAATGGTGATCGTTATAGCTCATTTTGTAGCTTAGCGTAGAACTCTGGTTGAAATACTTAGTCTAGATGGTAGTATCTAGTTTAGGGATTCGCTTTAGTTTTATAGTACCTCCTTATGATTCAAGTTAGTGGACTTAGCTTAGATTTGGGTAGTTTCTTGCTTTAGGTGGGTTCCCGGGTGAATTTATTGTTATCTTAGCAGCTCCGACCTAGGCCTGCTTGAGAATGTAGCATTTTCTTAGTGACTAGACCGTGGGTTTACTTTATTTGGACTTAGTTACTTGTATTGATTTGGGTTTCCATCTCTTTAATAACCGTTTTACTTACTTATTTTGACATATTGAATATTGGTATAAAATATGATTTTCGGCTAAAAAGTGGAATTTTTGAATATTTTAAGGGATATGGTTTTCTTAAAGGAAAAATATATTGTTTTAGTTCCGGTTTGAGTCTAGGCATACATATTTACATCTAAGACTCAATTTGAGTACGGGCTTGTATGCTTACATTTAAGCCCCAATTCGAGTCCGAGCGTGCATTACTACTATTTTAGTCTTGGTTTGAGTCTGGGCACACTATATTTTTGATTTTTCACCCAAGAGTCTGGTTTGAGTCCGACATTTCATTCACATTGCATTTATCTCATATCACATATCATGGAACAATTTGCATTTAGTTACTGGTTCAACATGGTTATTAATTAGTACTGGTTGTTGTTTATTTCATCCAGGCTTATGGGGCGTCGGTTAGATTTATTGATTGTTGTGTGTATCTTCTTAGCTTATGGGGGTCGAGTTAGGTTGTAGCTAGGTTATTTCTTTATGCTTTTCATATTATTTATTTAATTATTCATCTTGTTCTTACCTAGCTATGACATGTTGCTTTACTTCTGACCCGCTCTTTCACCCACTCTTTCCTTACCTTTAGTATACTCCCATCTATTATACTTATATCTTATTTGAGCTAAATCGTCCTATGATGAATACTAGGTACCGCAAGTTTTGGTACTCATACTACACTTTTGCATCTTTTTTTATGATGCAAACCCTAGTATGAGTCATCACCACTAATGATGTCCTCGTGCGGAGTTGCTGATTTAGGAGATTCAAGGGGAGCTTCTGGCATTTGGAGCTAGTTCATTTATTTCTATTTTGGGATTAGTCCCTTTTTGTATATTCAGAGACTGCCTTATATATTTTGTATCTATCTAGTACTCCCTATATTATAGTAGGTTTTGTACCGACTGATTCTAGTTCTTTGGGCATTCCTTGTACATTTTGTTCCTTTTCCCTCCCTTCGTATTTATATCTATCCATGTTCCACTATTTTTCCCCTTTTTTTTTAGCAATTGATTTTATGACATTTATCCCTTTTTCATGTTAGCTTGTTAGTTGTCATTCTGGGCTAAGGGTTTGGCTTACCTAATAGTGATTATAGTAGGTACCATGATGACCTGAGAAATTGGATTATAACATATTGGTATCTGAGCCTAGGTTCACTGGTCTCATTGGCATAAAAGCAAATATCTGGTAGAGTCCTTCAGATTTGTATGATAACATTCGTATCCTATCTTTAGGAGGCTATAATCATTCATAGGAAATCCTATCTCTTTTATCCTCTATCGTGCATTCTTAGATTTTATCAACTTCTAAATATTATTTGCTTCATTCTTTCTTAGATGGTTATGACGAGGGCTACAATAGCTGTGGGCAAGGCCTCTGTATTGGCAATGAGGGCTCTAGTTAGGGGTAGAGGTAGATATTGACCCCAAGGTTGAGGTTGGGCACAAGATGCAGCACCAGCTAGAGGTCAGGCAAGATAGCCATCATCAGAGCATGGATATAATCAGAAGCCTGAAATTTTCGATAGCCTGTACCATAAGATCAACCACCTTAGAAGCTAGTGTGGCAGGGACCATCCTAGACTTCACCCTAACTTGCAGCTTTAGCGTCACTTTAAGCAGCCATCAGTCATTTACTGACTGTATTAGGAGGTAAACCACAAGCTTCAACTCCAGGTATTCAGGGTGCGAGAGCATATATTGCAGTTGCGGATCCCTATATTGAGGTACCACTAGTACCATTAGCTTCTCCATCGATACACCTCAGTAAATGCTGGGCCAATTTCTTAAATTGGCAGCTCCGAAGTTTTTAGGAGTCCCAGGAGAGGATGCGCACGTGTTTCTTACCAATTGTCAAGAGAGGCTACATAACCTTAGCTTAGTGGACTCTCATGGGCTAGATTACACTGCTTTTCAGCTTGATGGACCAGCGAGATAGTGGAAGAGGGCATATATTAAGTGCAGATAAGTTGGGTCCCCTTCTTTGACTTGGGCATAGTTCTCTGTGGCTTTCTTGGGGAAATATATGCCTCACAATGAGCATGAGAGAATGAGGGATGAGTTTTCAAGACTGGATCAAGGTTCTATGTCAGTGGGCGAGTACGAGTCGAGGTTCTATGAGCTATCCAGACATGCTACTACGATTCTATCTACCGAGCATGAGAGGATGCGTTGTTTCATCAGAGGGTTGAAATTTTAGCTTTACCTAGCTACTTAGAGTATGGTGTCTTTAGGCCAGTCATTCTTGGATGTTGTTCAACACACCCGATCTATTGAGGACATTCATCGTGAGGTCTATAGAGGTAGCGATAAGAGGCCATGCCGTCAAAAAAGCTATAATAGTTCGTAGAGGTTTCTAAGGTAGAGGGTTGGCGCAATAGTACTTTTAGTCTAGCAGGCACGTGCAGGATGCACTTTAGCTTTCTAGTGGTAGTCAACTGATAAGTCGGTAATCTACAAACTTATTGAACCGATATCCATGAATTATTGTTATGTTTTGAATTGATTTAGAGGTTCTTATGGCCTTTATTGATGTCTATACAGGTACTTTGGATAGAAAAGGAGAAACAAGGATATGGACCCAAAAAGAGCCAATAAGGAGCTAAGTGTGAAGAGTTGAGAAAAGCTGGAGAATCTGCCAAGAGATGCGGTGGTTGTGCAACACACACAAGATGAGGTGCGGTTCGCACCTCCTCCACATGAAGCTTCAAAGATGACTGGAGATTCTGCCAAGGAGTGCGTTCGCTATGCGACGCGCACATCCTGTGATGCAAAATGTACCACCTTCACACAAAGCCTACCTAGGCGGTTGAAGTCACTGGTCAACCTGAAGTAGGTGTGTGACACACACACTGTGACGTGTGAACCGCATGCCGCATCGCACACCACCCGGAGGGCAATTTTGTCCAAAAATTATGTGACAATTTGGGAACATATAAAAGGAAATTTTAGGCTTATTTTAGATAGAAATTTTTAGTAGAGAACTTGGAGATACATTTGGCTTGTAAACACTTTTCTCTATCTCCATTGAGAGAGGGTGGGTCTAGTAATTTTACCATGTTTTAATCTAATAATTTGTGGTTGCAAACATGAATTTACCTTACTTGGATATTTAATTGCTCGAGAGGGAATTTTGTAGTTGTGGATGTGAAATTGCTAGTGGGTACTTGGGAATCCACTTAGATTGGAGGTTAGACATAACTCCAATCGCGGAATCTCCCATTTAAGGGTCCGAGCTAGAGATAGGACGACCTCACCAAGAAAATGTTGGTTGGTTATTTAGCACACCGAATGATGTTCTAACCGAAATCATTGGATATGTGGATGCTGATCGAGAGATAGCATTCCACACTTATGACCAACGCTACCCATGTAAATAGGTGAGAATTTAAGTGAATTAGTGACTACCCCATCCTATAGCGAATTCCCCATTAGAAATGCACCCCTAGTCATCTAGTTATTATTGGTACACCTATCTCGATTTCATACTTTTTATTAGAATTGAGTTAGTAGTGACAATTTTCCCAATTCCCCCCATTTTATTTTGTTGGTTTTGTTGAACAATTACTCTCTCTTTGAAACCACTTCGCACAATCTCTAATGAGCTAATCAGGTCCCTTGGGTATGACCCCGACACTCGTTGGGATTATAAATATTGTTTTGACTATGCGATCGCCGTGACCTCCTACTTGGAGAGCATGATTTTAGTGTTTATCAAAAAATGGCATCATTACCAGGGACTTGAGTATTAGGTAGTTTTTTATTGTTGTTGTGAAGTCAACTTGAGAGTGCTTGTTTTCTCTTACTTTTTGTTATTTTTGAGTATTGATTGAGTAGGCCGGCTATGGAAGAAGCTGAGGACAATGAGAGCATTGGCAACTTCGACAATGCCAACACTGCCGAGCCTATGATGCACGGAGGTGTAGGTGCAATCTGCCTACCTCCCACGGTTGGGAATGTTGTATTCCATGTGACAAGCACCATTCTCCATTTGATTCAAATGAAGAGGCTAGTTAGTGGAGCTGCCCATGAGGATGCCAATTGGCATATCCAGAACTTAGTGGAGATTTTCCAACCATACATCATCCACAATATCTCCCAAGAGTCCATCCAATTGTGCCTATTCCCTTTCTCTTTGATGGGGGAAGCCACGACGTGGTTTGAAGAATTGTCGGATGGATCCATCACATCTTTGGTTGAGTTGGTTGAAGCATTCACTTCAATGTTCTTTCCTCCATCTCACATGATGAAACTCTGAGACGATATTACTAACTTCAAGCAACTCCCCGATGAGACCTTACATGAGGTTTGGCTACGATTAAAGAAGAAGCTTCTCTTGTGTCCCAACCAAGAATTGTCAAACAATGTGTTGTTACAAAGCTTCTACCGGTCATTGAATTCCTTGAACAAATAAGTGGTTGATAATCTTGGAGGTGGCACCTTTATGGACCTTGAGTTTCACATTGCCTCGACGCTATTAGAATTAATGACCAAGACCAATCAAACTTGGCATATGAGAGAGGCAGAGGTGTCAACATCGGGAATGCCCACAACAATCTTGACCAATGAAACAAGGAGAAAAGATGAGGAGTGAGATGAAGCCTTGTCTAAAATGATGAAACAAATTGACTTGATGGCCAAGCATGTGTTGGGAGCTGGTGTTAAGAAGGTGAATACAGTGAGTACACCAGAGATTGAGGTGAATAATGTTGAGCTTATGACTGAGATTGATGGTAAGTTAGTCTACATGTTTGTGGGTTCTCGCCCTGGGTATTATCGCCTGAGGGAGGAGAATAAAGGTTAGATTAGAGACAAAGAGAGGGATGGAAATTGGCATGAAAAAGATAAAGATGGTGATCGCTTCAATCATCGAATCTCGAATCCTTACACCCCCCAAACAAATCTGATTCTCTCTACCAATCGAGCACAAGTGATCCCGGCCAATCTAAGATGGAGGACATGTTGTCCTTGGTTCTTAAGAAGGTGGATAACACTAACTCAAGAGTAAGTGAGCTAAAGAGGGAGGTCTCTACACTTCACCAAATGGTGAGGTCCCATAGTGCCTAGATCAAACACATTGAGGCCTAAATTACCCACCTATCAAGCCAAATAAACCCACGAATGAAGGGAACTCTTCCTAGCGACACCGTCAACAACCCCAAAAATGAATGAGGATATAGGTAATATCATCGTGCTGCAATGTTAAATCTAGCGCTGCTTGGAAGGCAACCCAAGTTTCTTTCTTTGTTTTGGTTATTGTTTGTTTTTTTTGATGTTCTGTAAGGAATGCATGGAATGGAGAACTCACGAAGGGAAAGCAAGGGAAAGAGGTGTCGTGCGGAGGACTGTACGAACCGCATGAGTAACTGTGCATGTCGCACAACCAACCACACACCAAAATAGAAGGCCTGGAGAAAAAGTGAAAAATGGAGGTGACATACGATGGGCAATGCGGGCCGCACAAGCCCAAGTGCGTGTCGCACCTCCATAGCATAAGGAAACAAATGCCTAGGCAAACCCAGGGGAGAAAAAAAGGCGCATGTGCGATACGCCATGTGGTCCGCACCTTTCCTGGTGTGAATCGCATTTCGCGGTGCACAGGAGGTAAATTTGAATTTTTAATTGACCTAACCCATTGACCGACTCGACCCAGAGATGATTCGGCCGACTCTCCTTCTTCTTTTTCTTTTAAATCTGCCTCTCTCTCTCTTTTTTTTTCCACCATCTTTCTCCACAACTCTCACAATCCTTCACCAAAATTCTCTCCAAACCCCTCAAACTCCCACAAATCATTCTCCTATTCTCACCCAATCTTCTCGACCACTTCTCCAAGTCGCCACAGTCATTCTCCGGGAGGTTTTATTGGTCACCATTATTGGAATTCAAAAAGCTTCGATTTCCATTCTTCCCTTCATAATATTCACTTGTGGTAAGTTACCTGATGTTAAATAATTGTTTTTATGATTGTTGAGAACTCATATTGTGAAGCATGCTTAGTAAACTAGCCATATTGATAATGGGTGAGATTTGAAAATTTTGGGTCCCCAATTTTGAGCTGTTGTGATGAATTCTCTTAATGTCAACTTGGTAGATTGTAAATATTAACTATGCATGTTGATTGGTAGTAATGTTTAGCCTTATTATTTGTGATGGAGTGAAGTCTGAGTAACCCACTTGTGACTAGTGCTTGATTTGGCCCGATGATAGATTGGGTGACGTAGTTCTTAAGGGCAAGTCGTCATTAGTCATGAGGTTTTGATTGATAATTGATAATTGAGGTTGAATGTTGCTGATTGTCGGCCCATGATTCTTATCGAAAATCTAGTTGGGTTAGATGATCTTGTTTGGGGAGGGAGTTAGTTATTGATATGCTATTGGTGCCTATTATTGCAAAGAGGGCTTGATGTTCACGATTATAGATGGGGTAACGTCCATCTTAAGGGAAGTCATTGAGTCATTTCTTGTTGATTGTGTGTTAATGGAAATCCGGGGAAGTCTGAGTACCCAGAAGTTATGGTCTTATTGAACCTATATCCATGAATTACTTCTATGTTTTGAATTGATTTAGAGGTTCTTATGGCCTTTATTGATGTCTATTCAGGAACTTTGGATAAAAGAGGAGAAACAAGGATATGGACCCAAAAAAAGCCAAAAAGGAGCTAAGTGTGAAGAGTTGAGGAAAGCTGGAGAATCTATCGAGAGATGTGGTGGTTGTGTGACACGCACAAGCTGAGGTGTGGTTTGCACCTCCTCTGTATGAAGCTGCAAAGATGACTGAAGATTTTGCCAATGAGTGCGGTCGCCGTGCGACACGCACATCTCGTGATGAAAAATGCACCACCTTTGCACAAAACCTACCTAGGCGGCTGAAGTCACTGGTCAACCTGAAGTAGGTGTGTTACCCGCACACTGTGACTTGCTAACCACACGTTGTATCACACATCACCCGGAGGGTAATTTTGTCCCAAAATTATATGACGATTTGGGAACATATAAAAGGCAATTTTAGGCTTATTTTGGATAGAATTTTTTAGTAGAAAATTTCAGTAGAGAACTTGGAGATATTTTTGGCTTGTAAACACTTTTCTACATCTCCATTGAGAGAGGGTTTTTAATCCAATCTTTTAGTTAACAAATTGTGTCCCTAATTTGACTCTAGAACTTGAGAATCAACTACAATGGATGGTAATTTGATTTACCCAGCTGGTATATCTTCTTCCCCTTCTATGAGAGGCTAATTTCTCTTGTTTAGGGGTGTATTGATGATGGGTGCTTAGCTAATTGGTGTGGTTGTTGCTAAATCACTCTTATAATTGCTTATCTGATGTGGGTATAGGAATTTCACAATGTTTTCATCTAATAATTTGTGGTTGCAAATATGAATTTACCTTACTTGCCTATTTAATTTCTCGAGAGAGAATTTTGTAGTTGTGGATGTGAAATTACTAGTGGGTACTTAGGAATCCACTTAGATTAGAGGCTAGACATAACTCGAATCACGGAATCTCCCATTTAAGGGTCTGAGCTAGAGATAGGACGACCTCCCCAAGCAAATGTTGGTTGGTTATTTATCACACCAAATGATGTTCTAACCGAAATCATCAGATATATGGATGTTGATTGAGAGATAGCATTCCACACTTATGACCAACGCTACCCATGCCAATATGTGAGAATTTAAGTGAATTATTGACTACCCTATACTATAGTGAATTCCCCATCGAAAATGCACCCCTAGTCATCTAGTTCTTATTGGTACACCCATCTCGATTTCATAGTTTTTATTTGAATAGAGTTAGTAGTCACAACTTTCCCAATTCCCTCTATTTTATTTTGTTGGTTTTGTTGAGCAATCACTCTCTCTTTAAAATCGCTTCGCACAATCTTTAATGAGCTAAATCAGGTCCCTTGGGTATGACCCTGACACTCAGTGGGATTATAAATTTTATTTTGACTAAGCGATCATCGTGACCTCCTACTTGGAGATCACTATTTGAGCATTTATCATCAGCTTGGGAACAATGGTCAAAGCTCCGGTCAGCCATTACGGGGTTCATATTCTGGTTTTTTAGACCATGGTGGGCATTTTGGGTCAACAGATGCTTACATTAGGGTAGAGCTTCTCAGGGTTGTTATGATTATGGGGAGTTTGGTAACTTTGTTAGAGATTATCCTAGATGTGGGATGCCCGATCCTTAAACAGCTGCTCAGCCTCATATCGTAGTGGTTCCACCTATCAGAGGTGGTTCTTAGGGTGGTAGAGGTACTCATGGAGGTATTCAGCTAGATAGGATAGGTGGTTGTACATGTACTCAACCCAATGAGAGACGCAACCAGTTATATGCCATTCTAGGTAAATGAGAGGTCGAGTCTTCAGATTCCGTGATCACTGGTACAATTTCAGTTTGTTGTTATCCAACATCTTTTTTATTTGATCTAGACTCCACTTATTCATACATGTCTATATACTTTGCATCTTTGTTGGGGTTGACTGTGAGCCTCTACCTATGTCTGTGCATGTAGCTACTGATGTAGGTGATTCATTAGTAATGGATCGGGTGGTTAGAGCTTGTGTGGTGACTATTCAGGAGTATGACACTTGGGATGATCTTGTGGTGCTTGATATGGTATATTTTTTATGCTATCCTAGACATGGACTGGTTATTCTCTTATTGTGCAGTCTTAGATTGCTTTTCCAAGATCGTTATCTTATCCATGCCTATCATACCCTAGGTTGTGTAGCAGGGTTACTGTTAGCCGCGCGCCATCTAGGATCATATATTATATTTGGGCTAGGAGTTTAGTGTTGAATGGGTGTTTGGCCTACCTTTCTTATGTTTATGATGTTAGTGCCAACATACTTTTGCTTAATTTTGTCCCTGTGGTCCATGAGTTTGTGAATGTCTTTCCTACCAACTTGCCTAGCCTCCCTCCTGAGAATGTTGTAGACTTTGCTATTGATATCAACCTGGGCACGAGGCTTATTTCTAAAGAGTAAGTATCTGATACATCTTATTAATGACCTATTTGATCAGCTTCAGGGTGCAACCATATTTTCTAAGATTGACTTAATATTTGGCTACCATAAGTTGAGGATTCATGTGGTGGACATCTGTAAGACAACCTTCAAGACTCGCTACGTCTATTATGAGTTCATGGTGATGTCTTTTGGTTGTAACAATGCTACAAGAGCATTCATGGATTTGATGAACTGCATGTTCAGTCCATATTTGGACTCCTTCATGATAGTGTTCATCGATGACATTCTTGTCTACTCGAGGAGTAGGGAGGAACATGAGTAGCATTTGAAGGATTGTGCTCTAGTCTTTAAGAGATCAACGACTTTATGCGAAGTTTTTAAAGTGTGAGTTCTGGCTTCAGTCTATAGCATTCTTGAGGCACTTGTTGTTCGAGGATTGTATTATGGTATTTATCAAAGATTGAGGCAGTTTGCGATTGGGCTAGGCCAACTTCTCTGACTGAGGTTCATAGTTTTATTTGGTTGGAATGTTACTACAGATGATTCACCGAGGGATTCTCTTCCATTATAGCGTCTTTGACTAGGCTGACTAGGAAGGATATCCCATTTTAGTGGTCCGACGAGGGTGAGGTAAGCTTTTTGAAGCTCAAGGCCTAATTGGCTTCAACTCCCATTTTGAATCTTCAACTTGAGGACTAGGGGTTTATAGTCTATTGAGATACTTCAGGTGTTGCTTGGGGTTCTGTTTTTATGAAGCAGGGCTTTGTGATTGCATATGCTTTTAGGCAGTTGAAGGTACACGAGTGCAACTACCCCACCCATTACTTGGATTTGGCAGCAATAGTCTTCATGTTTAAGATTTAGAGGCATTAGCTTTGTAGTGTTTATTGTAAGATATTCACCGACCATCATAACCTACAATACATTTTGAGCTAGAAGGATCTTAATTTGAGGTAGCATTAGGTGATTAGAGTTTCTGAAAGACTATGATATTTCCATTTTGTACGATCCGCAAAAGGAAAATATGGTGGCAGATGCCTTTATCCGAAAGGCAGTGAGTATGGGGAGTTTGTCTTTACTATCAGTTTCAGAGATATCGTTGGCCTTGAACATCCAGTTCTTAGCCAATATATTAGTTTGGCTTGATATTTTCTGACCCTGGGAGGATTTTTTCTCAAGTTTAGGCTCAGTCTATGTTGCTAGATTAGATTCTAGATCGGCAATTTGAGGATAGTCAATTATGTGAGCTTTGAGATCAGGTGTTGAGAGGTGAGGCCAGGATGTCTTTTTTACAATAAGAGGGTGTCTTGAGATTCGAGGGATGTATTTTCATTCTAAGGATTGGTGACTTAATTTAGTTGATACTGTGAGAGGCTCAATGTTCTAGATATTCCATTCATCTCGGGGAAGCTAAGAAGTATAAAGACTTGAGGCAATATTATTGGTAGAGCAGGATGATAAGGAATATAGTTGAGTTCATATCTCAGTGCTTGAACGGTCAGCAGGTGAAGTCCAAGCAGTTGAGTACTTGTGGTTTGCATAAGAGAATACCGACTCTTGAGTGGATGTGGGAGAAGATTATTATAGACTTTGTGATTTAGTTGCCGCGTACTTCCCAAGGTTTTGATAGCATTTGGGTCAATATGTATCGATTGACTAAGTTTTCTCACTTCCTAACTGTTTAGTCTTCCTATAGTGCCAAGAGATTAGCCCAGATTTATGTGAGAGAGATAGTTCATCTTTATAGTGTACCAGTGTCCATTATTTTAGATAGAGGTACTCAGTTCACCTCTCACTTTTTGGGGTCCTTTTAGGAGGGTTGGGTACCTGGGTTGATCTTAGAATGATGTTTCAACCCTAGAGAATATGCTCCGTACTAGAGAATATGCTCCGTACTAGTTATTGATTTTAGCATATGCTCCGTACTAGAGAATATGCTCCGTACTAATATGATCTTATAATGATGTTTCACCCCTAGAGAATCTGCTCCGTACTCGAGGGCCTTTCAGGAGGGTTCAGGTTCTAGAGAATATGCTCCGTACTAGTTATTGATTTTGTAAGTCAGTAGGACCAGTTTCTAGCCTTAGCAGTGTTTTCTTATAATAACAACTACCATTCAAGTATTCAGATGGATCCATTTTAGGTGTTGTAAGGTAGGCAGTGTAGGTCTCCTGTTTGGTGATTTGAATCTTTTGAGGCTAGGCCACAGGGTAAGAACTTGTTGCAGGAGTCCTTGGATAAAGTTCGGGTGATTCAGGATAGACTTTGGGCAACTCAGAGTAGGTAGAAAAGATATGCTGACCATTGGAACCCTACTTTATAGTTTGGGGTTGGTTACCATGTGTTCCTTCGAGTGTCGCCCATGAAATGATTGATGAGGTTTAGGAGGAGGGGCAATCTTTGCCATATGTATATCAGGCCATTTTGAGATTTTTTCAGCGAGTTGGTGATGTTGCATATAAGTTAGCTTTGTATCCAGATTTTTTGGCTATCCATCCAATTCTCCATGTATCGATGCTCTGGCATTATATTACAGATGAGTCTCACGTTCTTCAGCGGGATTCAGTTCAGTTGGATGATCGTTTGAGCTTCGAGGAGGAGCGTTTGGTTATTTTATCTTGGGATGTTAGATAGTTGAGATCTATAGAGATTCCAGGGGTTAAGTTGTATTGGAGACATCATCTCATCTAGGAGGCCACCTGGGAGACCGAGCGTGATCTGTGGGCCTAGTATTCTTACTTATTCCAGCCTTCAAGTACCTCTCTTTCCTTAACTTTCAAGGACGAAATTCCTTTTCGTAGTGGATGTTGTAATGACCCTTTAGGTAATTTTTCCTATTTTCGTGCTTTTCCCATGTTTTGAGCTTTCCCACGGTGGCTACAGGTCATTTATAACATGCCCGTATTCGCATTTTAGTTCTCGGACAATTCATTTGTATTTTAAGCCCAATTCGCTATTTTGAAACTCCTAAAGCTGAAAAAGTTGACTTTGATCAACATTTAGAGTAAATAATCTCAGATGAGAATTTTGTAAGTGTTGTTAACTCCGGACCGTGGACTTTGGGCTAGAGGGACCTTTTGTTAGAGTCTCAAGGCTTTCAGACTCGATTTGGGATATTGGTTGCCTTTTGGCTAAAATAGAGGTTTTGGGCGTGGGGCCTACTTTTCATTGAGACGATCTCCGTTGAAAATTTCATCAATTTTGTTGGGTTCAAAATGTCAGTTTTGGTAGGGTAACATAGTTTGTTTGTGTGCATGGGACACTACATGAACCCTGAGGGTTCATCCGAGCATTTTGAAACTTAGCAAAAACCTTTCTAGTGTCATGTTACTGGTGCATCCAATTTTGTGACCCTTTGGTCACTTTTGAAGTAAAGGTCTGCTTTTGTGGATGCCCTTTTCTGGGCCCTTTTTCTGTTAAATTCCCATTTTCATCTTTGGCTTTCTCTTAAATTTGGGGGCTGATTTTTGGCTCAAATTTGGAATGGATTATGCTTAATCTTTGGTCTTGTAATTCTTGTCCCACGAGGGACACGTTTGCCAGTTTCATTCTTGAATTCCATAAGCAGGCCCCTCGAGTGACTTTTGACCCAATTTTCAGCCCATATTCTGAAGTATTTATATAGGTATCATTCTTCATATTTTAACGCATGGATTAATGGAAGCATTCAGAGTCTTCTCGAAAAGGAAAAGCTCCAGAGTAGTAGGTTTGTGAGTGTGTGATCGACCTCCAGGTATGTTACAACTTACTTACTTTTAGATTTTCCTCAATTAAGGTGTTAGTATGGTTATTTGCTAATCGTTGGTGGTGGTATTGCGGTCTGGATAATTGAATTTAGATAATGGTGATCCTTGTTGCTCGTTTTGTAGCTTATTGTGGAACTGTGGTTGAAATCCTTAGTCTAGGTGGTAGTATCTAGTTTAGGGCTTGGATTTAGTTGTAGATTTAGTTGTATAGTACCTCCTTAGGATTAGAGTTAGTGGCCTTAGTTTAGCTTCAGGTAGTTTCTTGGTTTAGGTGGGGTCCCAGGTGAATTTATAGTTATTTTAACAACTTCGACCTATGCCTACCTTAGACTGTAGCGTCTTCTTAGTGAATAGAAAGTGGATTTACTTTATTTGGACCTAGTAGCTCGTTTTGATTTGGGATTGCATTTATTTAATGGAGTTTTTACTTACTCATTTTGACATATGGATTATTGGTTTAAAATAAAGTTTTCGGCTAAAAAGTTGAATTTTGGAATATTTTAAGAGATATGATTTTCTTGAAGGAAAAATATACTTTTTAGTTTCGATTTGAGTCCGGGCACGCATATTTACATTTAATCTCCAGTTCCAATCTGGGAATGCATGTTTACATTTAAGCCTCAGTTCGAGTTCGGGCATACATATTTACATTATTAAGTCCCAGTTTGAGTCTGGGCATGCATTACTATTGTTTTAGTCCCAGTTTGAGTCTGGGAACACTATATTTCTGATTTACACCCAGGAGTCTAGTTCGAGTCCGGTACTGCATTCGCATTACACTCATCTCATATAGCATATCATAGAACATCTGGTATTTCCTTAGTAGTTCAACTTGATTGGTAATTAGTATTGGTTTTTGTTTGTATCCTCCAAGTTTATGGGGGCTCGGTTGGATTTATGATTGTTGTGTGTACCTTCTAGGCTTATGAGGGTCCAGTTAGGTTGTATCTAGGTTATTTCTTTACGCTTTTCATTTTACTTATTTACTTATTCCTCTCGTTCTTACCTAGCTATGACCTATTAATTTACTTTTGACCCGCTCTTTCCTTAACTTTAGTATACTCGCATCTATTATACTTATATCTTGCTTGAGCTCAGACGGTCTGTGATGCCTACTAGTTCCCGCATATTTTCGTACTCATACTACACTTTTGCATCTTTTTCTGTAATGCAAACCCTATTACAAATCATCGATGTTGACGCCGTCCTCGTGCAGAGTTGTTGATTTAAGAGATTCAGGGTGAGCTTCTAGCGTTCGGAGCTGGTTCCTCTCCTTCTATTTTGGGATTACTTCCCTTTTGTTTATTCGGAGACTGCCTTGAATATTATGTATCTATCTAGTACTCCTATGTTGTAGTAGCTTTTTCCCAACTGATAGCAATTCTTGGGGTATTCCTTGTACATTTTGTTCCTTTTCCCTCCCTTCGTATTCTATGCATGTTCTGCTATTTTCCCCTTTTATTTAGCAATTGATTTCCAGCATTTATCTCGTTCTCTTGTCAGCCTTTTACTTGTCGTTCAGTTCACCTACTAGTGGGTTATAGTAGGTGCCATCATGACCTGAGAAATTGGGTCGTGATACGTATTGGCTCGTAGTACCCGCTCCATAATAATAATAATGAACCTATGGTTCCAAGTCTATCTCTAAGGATACATGGAAATGCATGAATTACACGTACACATAATAATTTCAGTTCTCTATTCAGTTTAACATATACGCTGCTTATTCATATAAGCCCATTATGAAGATAATCCATCGTTCAAACATGTCAGAAGATGTCACAACCCGATTTCTCGGTCATGATGGTACCTATAACCCCCCAGTAGGCGAACCAATCCCCGTAGCTCAAAACTGTTAGTAATGGGCTACCTTCTAACAGTTTAGGTGGAAGAACAAATAAATAAGCGGAAGCAAGGGAACGATATGAAGAAAAAAGATAACTAGAGAAGTATAAATCCAAAGCGGAAGCTAAACCACCCAAAACTTGGTATCATAGCGTATAAGAGCCCTATCTAGATAAGGAGTACAAAGGATCCAAAAGTAATATACATACACCATGTCTCTGAAGCTATAAGAGTACAAAATATACAAAAAGATAAACTAGAGTCAAGCCCCGGTTGCCAAGAGCTCACCCTCAGTCTGGACGTCACAAAAATAGCACCCCGCATGAGTCTCCGGCGCTCTAATAGCGATGGCCCACACTAGGATCTGCACAAGAAGATGCAGAGTGTAGAGTGAGCACCAAATGTGAAGCATAAGGTATCCAGTAGGTATCATAGGCCGAATGAGAATATATAAGGTAAAAGAGCAATAGCAGACAAAATAGAAGTAAACAGTCACAAAAATCAACGAAAAGGTACACAAGAACTAGCACAGAGGGAAGACAACGGAAAGCAACATACAAGGCTAGCAAGTAGAACATATACACAATAGGCATGGGTGAAAATAAGAACGATGCATTTGGGATCCTCGCAAAAATAATATATATGCAGCAGTTCTAAAAATGGACGGTATACCAGTAACCGCAAGAATAAAGTATGGGAGAAAAGAATAAAGGTAGACATGCTCAGAAAACAAGAATTAATAACCAGCCAAAACATACCAATTTCGAATCCAAAAGTAATAGCCTAGAAGTAACCAAATTCCATACATATAACCGTAATAGAGAACAATTCCGAAATAAAATAACGAAAGTCTACCTACAGTCCCCCGACCACCCATACAGCTGAGGAACGCAATCAAGTGAAAACAAACCCTCCGGCATCCCATACTACCAGAGCGTACAATCAACAAACAACAAACAAGGGTGGAATCTCAAAACAATGTATGATATGATGCATGATAACCTCATGGTGGAAAAGAACTTTGTATGTACCTCCTCCGATGCCGATTGGGCCCAACAGGTAGGTTTCATGGTAGGACACAGCCCGTATACCTCTACTCCATCGTATACCTTCCCCCCTGCACATGAAGCCCAAAGCCTCAGGCCTAGAGCAGCGAGGTCCATAGAGGTCCCGGGACCCCATACTAAAACTAAGAATCAAAATGTGTCCTCCAAAATCGAGTCTGAGTTCAAGCCAGTGGCTATGTCTCAAATATGCATGTGTAGACCATGTCTAGGACTAAAGAAGAGAAAAGATGTATCAAAAACCCCTCCAAGGCCGCACGGGCATAACCGGGACTAAAACAACAATAAAATATCTCAGATGCTCAACCCAGTCGAGCCTAAAGTCATTTCAAATTAGTAAGAAAACTCAGCTAGCACTTTGACCCGATCGAGTCTAGCAATAGTAGTAAGATCATGATAAAAACCATATTTTAAATCTCCTTTTTACCCCAAGAAGTTCCACGTATCAAGTCAAATTATTTCCAAATCCAATTTAATTGAAAATGGACCCCCAGGGCCATGCAAGTTTATTAAAACAGTCCCAGTAGGCCCGAACCCAAACTGCAGTAAAATATGGGAAAATCTCTTTATATGCATGGAAATTATATGATCAACACACAATAGCCGACCAACAGCTCACAACAACCTATCGGCCCTGCACAGGCTCCCGAAGCTACTCAACAAGCATAACTAGCCTAGAAGGATAATTCTATGTCTGGAACGCTCGGACATTCCTATTGATCCCACCATATATGTTCCAGGGTCAACAAGGCCTCACAGGACCACAAAGGTAATAATAAGAGTACTACACACAACGAAGGAAAGAAGTGGGACGGATCATGAAAAAGTGGTCAATGTCTGTGGTACCAACCTAATAACCCAACCTAAGGACACCAACTAGTATAATTTTACCCGATATATGCTAAGTCTAGGAGCTTAGACCGTAACCTACTTTTCATCCAAGGAAACGCTGCGGGAACAAAAATATTCGGGGCAGAGCTTCTCTGAAAAGCTCCGAACGAGAATCAAACTATCAATTTCATGAATAAAATGTTAAAATGAGTCTAACAATACTCATATTGCTACAATTGTAGGCGGGTCGATATTCGGGTCAAAAGCGGGCCCACGAGGCCCACACCCAAAACTAAAAATGAAAAGAACCAAGATGACCCCTACGATGCCAAGAAGGCATGCTCCAAATTTGAGAACAATTGGCCAAGGGAAGTGCGCCAAAACAGCCTGCAAAAGTTGGGGTTTAAAGAATAAAATTTCAAAAATAAAAATGTAAATTAATCAAGAATTACTTACCATAAGGATGAAATTCAAGCCAAGACGAAGAATTCTTCACCCTCACGAGCATGCACAAGCTTAGAGGCAGCCACTACCACAAAATCCAAGCTTTGGATATGAGCATCAATGGAGAAATTTTAGCGAAAAGACAAAGAAGAAAGTTAGGGAACAAGACTTACCAAGATAGGAAGGAGCACGGATAATCGACGAACAATTATTTCCACAAGGCTTAGAACTGAATCGGAGCAAATGGTGGTGAGAATTTTGAGTTTTAGGGTGAGAAAGGTGTGGATAAATGGCTGGAAAAATGAACATTCAGCAATTTATAGCTGCTGGAAAATGGCCAGCATAATCGGCACTGAAGGCCTTCCACAGGCCAACGCGATCGCGCTACCTAGGTGCCGTTGGCGCTGAAGGCTGGCTTGCAACTATTTTTCTGCAGTTTTTGAAAACTCTCTGGGGTATTCCGGGCACAATCAGAACCCGATATTCAAAAACCATTAATGCTAATAGAGTGAAAATGACGTTCCAGACTCAATGGAATCAATGAAACTTCCATACGAGGTCGTTTCGGAGAAATGTTGACCCAAGTCAACACTACTGAGAAGGAACTCAAAGGCTCAAAATGAGTTTGGCTCAACCAGAACCCAAACCAACCATCTTCCTAGCCCAAACACAAAATTCTGGAGCTAATCGAATCGTCGGATTTTGAATTCGACACTCCGATCATGAAAACTGAGAGAACAACACAAAACCCATACTGAAAGTTCTCAGGCCTAAACTAAAGGTCCAACTAGACCAAACTCAATGCTCTGGAGCTAACGGAACTATCAAAATTCAATACCTAGCACGTTGGCTAAGAATGTTGACTAAAGTCAATGATATTCTAAGTTTAAGCTCTAAAATAGGCAAACGGTCCAAACAACCAAATGAACGACCAGGGCACCGAACTACTGGTCCCAGTAAGCCATAAATGACTTGCCGCCGCTATAGAAAAGCTCTAACAGTATAATAAATGCGTAAACGCAAAGATGACTGGAATGGTCATCACAACATCACTACTAAAAAGACTTTCTTGCTCGAAAGTCAAGAAGAAGAGAGTACCTGAAGGCTCGAACAACTGCGGATACTGAGCACACAACTCACTCTCGGTCTCCCAAGTAGCCTCCTCGACCAGACGGTGCCTCTACTGAACTTTCACAATTGGAATCTCCCTAGACCTCAATCTCCTGATATCTCTGGCCAGAATAGCTATCGTCTCCTCAACAAATGACAAGCTCTCATCTAACTGAACCGAATTCCAATGCAACATATGAGACTCATCTGGCATATACCGGCACAATATCAAGACATGAAAAACTGGATGAACATCTAAAAACATCGTAGGCAATGCTAATATATAGGAAACACTACCAACCCTCTGTAGAATCTTAAACGACCCAATAAACCTGGGGCTATGCTTGCCCCGCCGACCAAATCTCACCACGCCCTTCATGGGTGATACTCAAAGGAAAATTAAGTCACCAACACTGAACTCCATGCCACGAAGCATACGATCAGCGTAGCTCTTCTGCCTACTATGGGCTGCTCTAAGTCTATCTTGAATCAAACGGACTCGGTCCAAGGAATCTATAAGCAAATTTGTACTCTGCGGTCTGGATTCTAACCTGTCAAACCAATCAATCGGCAATTTACAATGCCTACCATACATAGCCTCAAATGGTGCCATGCCAATGCTCAAATGGAAACTATTATTATACGCAAACTTGACCAATGACACAAACTGATCCCATGAACACCCAAAGTCAAGAACCCAAGCGTGAAGCATGTTCTCAAGGACCTGAATAGTCCTCTCAGACTGGCCATCTGTCTGAGGGTGGAAAGCATTACTAAGCTAAACCTATGTACCCAAATTCCTCTGTATAGCTCTCTAAAACTGAGATGTGAACTGAATGCCGCAGTCTGAAATGATAGAAGCTGGGACCCCGTGCAACCGAACAACCTCACGAATGTTGATGTGAGCTAAACTCTCCGTCCCTAAGAAGTCTAAACCAGCAAGAAGTGTGCTGACTTATTCAGCCTATCACCGATCACCCAAATGGAGTCAAACCCACGAGAAGTACAAGGCAAACAAACAACGAAGTCAATAGTATTACCTTCCCACTTCTACTAAGGAATGGGAAGTCGCTGCATCAAACCACCCAGTCTCATGTGCTCGAACTTAACCTGCTAAAAGTTCAAGCACCGAGATACAAACTCTACTACGTCCCGCTTCATACCACTCCACCAGTAAAGCTGTCTTAAATCTCTATACATCTTTGTCGCACCCAGATGAATTGAATATATCTGGAACAATGGGCCTCACGAAGTATCGACTGAATCAAATCACTAACCCTCGGAACACAAAGTCGACCATCATGCCTCAGAATACCATCAGAACCCAAAGTAACTCGGCTAGCTTCACCCCAAACTACCTGATCATGAAGGTCACATAAATTCTTATCCTCAAACTATCGACTCTGAATCTGATCAACTAGAATAGAGCAAACCTCAATACTGGCAAGAACTATTCTCGGATCCGATAAGTCAAGCCTAACAAAATGGTTAGCCAAGGACTGGATATCCAAGGTCAACGGTCGCTCAGAAACCGAAAGTGAAGCTAGGCTGCCCATACTCACTGCCTTCCGACCCATGGTGTCTACTACGACGTTTGCCTTGCCTAGATGGTATAAAATAGTGAAATCATAGTCCTTCAGCAACTCAATCCATCTCCTCTGCCTCGAGTTCAGCTCATGCTGACTCGTAATGTACTGAAGACTATGATGGTCGATGAATATCTCACAATGAACTCCATATAGATAGTGCCTCTAGATCTTGAGCGCGAGACTATCGCCACAAACTCCAATTCATGAGTGGGGTAGTTGCGCTCGTGAACCTTCAGATGCCTCGATGCATATGCTATCACTTGACCCTGCTGCATCAATACACAACCATGACCGACCCCTAAAGCATCACAATACACGGAGAAACTCTGTCCCTTAACCAATAAAGTCAAAACTAGATCTAAAGTCAATTAGTCCTTAAGCCTCTGGAAGCTATCCTCGCACTGATCCGACCACTGGAATGGGACATCCTTCCTAGTCAGCATAGTCAAAGGTGCTACTATCAAAGAAAATCCCTCAACAAACCATCTGTAGTACTCGGCTAACCCAACAAAGCTACGGACCTCAGTAGGAGTAGTAGGTCTAGGCCAATCATGAACCATAGAAATCTTACCTGGATCAACTCTAATCCCTTCCTTAAAGACCACGTGTCCTAGGAATGAAACTGACTCAAGCGAAAACTCACACTTTGAGAACTTGGCATAAAGTCGATGATCTCTCATATTGTAAAGTATATTCCTCAAGTGCTGCTCATTCTCTTCCCTACTCCTCGACTATATTAGGATGTCATCAATGAAGACTATCATGAACATATCCAAATACGGGATAAGCACCCTATGCATCAAATCCATAAAGGTTGCGGGGGAATTAGTCAACCCAAAAGACATCACCAGGAACTCATAGAGGCCATAACGTGTCCTGAATGCTGTCTTAGGAATATCCTTCCCCCTAATCCTTAACTGATAGTAGTCGGACCTCAAATCAATCTTCGAAAACACGGCTAAACCCTGTAGCTGATCAAACAGGTCATCAATCATCGGCGTTGGCTACCTATTCTTCATTGTCACCTTATTCAACTGCCGATAGTCAATACACATCTGCATCGACCCATCCTTCTTCTTCACAAACAGGACATAAGCACCCCAAAGAGACACGCTCGGTCTAATGAACCCCTTAGCTAACAAATCCTGGAGCTGCTCCTTAAGCTCTCTCAAATCAGTAGGAGCCATATGGTAGGGAGGAATAGAAATGGGCCTGGTGCCCGGCTCTAACTCAATGGAAAAATCAATGTCTCTCTCAGGTGAAAGGCCTGGCAAGTTGGTAGGAAACACATCTAGGAAGTATCTAACCACAGGAACAGACTCAGGGGACATAGGGTCAGCACTAGCATCTATGACATATGCTAGATAAGCTAGATTTCCATGAGAAATCAACTTCCTAGCTCATAAACAAGATATGATCCCTGATGGTGCATGGCTAACAGAACCCTGCCACATAACTAGGGACACACCGGACACGGCTATGGTAACGGTCTTGGCATAACAACCCAAAACTGCATGGTGAGGGGATAACTAGTCCATGCCCAGTATCACATCAATGTCTAACATATCAAGTATCATAAGGTCAGCCCATGTCTCCAAATAACCAAGACATATCACACAGGATCTCACAATCCGATCCACTACTAAAGAATCTCCTACTGGGTCAAAATAGAAACAACAACAGATAATGGCTCACTAGCTAACCCTAAAGAAGGCAGAAAGTAGGCAGATATATATGAACAAGTGGATCCAGGATCAAACAAATCATAAGCTGGCTGATGACATACAGAAATCGTACTTGTGATCACAGAATCTGAAGCCTGTGCCTCCGGTCTCCGAGGGACCACATAGAACTGACGACGACCTCCACCTACCCGACCGCTATCCCTACCACTTGCTCTGCTATTTCAGGCACAATCCTTAGCCTGACCACCAACCCCTCTAGCCGGAGGCTGAACTACTCATAACGGCTCGGCCAACTAAACTGTACACTGCGGGGGGCAATCTCTAGAAAAGTGACCAACCACACCATAAGTGTAACAAGCCCCTGATAACCTACTCTGTCGGGATGAACTAGCAAAACCTGAATGGCCACCACGGCCTCATGCCCCAGAAGTTGTACCCCTCGAAGACTGCCCGTTATAGCCCTGATGGTTGCTCTGACCCTGCTCAAACTAGATACAACCAAAAGTCTGGAGTGAAGCCTGAACCGGTCAACTGGACTGACCCTGGTGTTGTGGCTGATAACCCCAGCCCTACTGGCCTGAACCTCTGCCACTATAATTGGAACCACTGTAGACACCTTGATGTTGAGGCCTCTTATCTCTAGCCCCAGTGTCATGACGACGCGAATCCTCAACTGTACGGGCATAATCCACATTGGCCTGGAATGATCGACCGCTAGGAACCAGTAACTCTGCAGGCTCTCTGAACTCTCTCTATAGCCCCCAAACAAATCTACGGACCCTGTCCGCCACAGTAGGCATAATCATGGATCCAAATGGAGCGAGTTGATGGAAACAGTCTCGTACTCTGAGACAGTCATAGAATCCTGAGAAAGTCTAGTGAACACCTCTCTCCGACGCTCTCTATCACTCTGTGGAAAGAACTTAGCCATAAAGGCCTTATAAAACTCGAACCAGGTCAAGGGAGGTGATGTAAAAGGCCTGCAAGAAACCTATGCCCTCCAACATAACTTCGCTGGACCGTCCAGTTGATACATAGTATATCAAACCCCATGAGTATCCAATAAGCCCAAATGATACAGCATCTCCTCACAGGTGGTGATAAATTCATGTGGGTCCTGACCCTGTGTACTAGTAAATCTCGTTGGTGCCAATCTCAAAAACCTACCCAAGGCCTTCTGCTCCATCTATGTCATAGTAGGGCGAGGAGAAAAAGGCTGGGCAACTGATGGGACTGGAACAACCTCAGCTCGGGGAGCTGCAGTAGCAGGCTGCGCTCCTGAACTCTGAACACCCAGGGCATCCCCCGTGCAAATATCTAGGCTGTCTCAGAAGGACGCTCCCCAGTCATACCCAATAGCTAAAGTAACAAACCCTGAATATCTTAAGACTAAGCTGGGGCTGAGGCTGGCACAGAAGCTGGTGCTAGAACTGGTACTGGAGCTGGTGGAACCTGGGCTATCCTCGGGTCCATATGCTGCTGCTCTGGATCTAACTCTGTCTTGTAGTCATACTCTGGCTCTACCTCAACACTAGAAGTCCTAGCTGGTGTCGCTGCTCTGGAGAGACCTCTACCCTTACCCTTGCGACCACCCCGTCCCCTAGCTGGAGTCTGAGGTGCAGGGGCAGGAGGCTCTCCTCCACCTGAAGCTGACAATCTCATACGAACCATCTGCAGAAGAGTGAACCAGAACAAATGAGATTTCCAGGTACTTTCAAGGACACTACGCACGAAAGAGAAGCAAGAGAATTCTATTTTTCCTAAGATGTCACTACAGCCTCCCGAAGATTGGGAACGGACGTCTCCGCCCCAATCCGCAGGACTCTACTAGACATTGGCTCCTATACTGATGACACCGGTGAACCTAGAGTTCTGATACCAAGTTGTCACAACCTGATTTCTCGGTCATGATGGCACCTACAACCCCTTGTAGGAGAACCAATCCCCGTAGCCCAAAAAGGTTAGTAATGGGCTACCTTCTAATAGTTTAAGTGGAAGAACAAATAAATAAGCGGAAGCAAGGGAAGGATATGAAGAAAATAGATAACTAAAGAAGTATAAATACAAAGTAGAAGCTAAACCACCCAACTCCTGGTATCATAGCATATAAGAGCCCAATCTATATGAGGAGTACAAAGGATCCAAAAGTAATATACATACACCATGTATCCAAAGCTATAAGAGTACAAAATATACAAAAAGATAAACTAGAGTCAAGCTTCGGTTGCCAAGAGCTCACCCTCAGTTTGGATGTCATAAAAATAGCACCTCGCATGAGTCTTCGGTGCTCTAAAGGTGATGACCCACACTAGGATCTGCACCAGAAGATGCAGAGTGTAGAGTGAGCACCAAATTTGAAGCATAAGGTACCCAGTAGGTATCATAGGCCGACTGGGCATATATAAGACAAAAGAGCAATAGCATACAGAATAGAAGTAAACAGTCATAGAAAACAACGAAAAAGGTACACAGGAACTAGCCTAGAGGGAAGACAATGGAAAACAACATATAAGGTAGCAAGTAGAACATATACACAACAGGCACGGGTGAAAGTAAGAACGACAAACCTAGGATCCTCGCAAAAAACAATATATATGCAGTAGTTCTAAAAATAGATGGTATCCCGATAACCTCGAGAATAATGTATGGGAGAGAAGAATAAAGGTAGACATTCTCCAAAAATAGGAATTAGTAACCAGCAAAAATATACCAATCTTGAATCCAGAAATAACAGCCTAGCAGTACCCAAATTCCATACTTATAACCGTAATAGAGAATAATTATGAAATCAAATAATGAGAGTCCACCTACAGTCCCCCGGTCGCCCATACAACCGAGGATTATAATCAAGTGAAAACAAACCCTATGGCATCCTACACTATCGGAGCATACAATCAATAAATAACAAACAAGGGTGCAATCTCAAACAATGTATGATATGATGCATAATAACCTCAGGGTGGAATAGAACTCTGTATGTACCTCCTTCCATGCCGATCGGGCCCAGCAGGTAGGCTCCATTGAAGGACACAACCCATATAAATCTACTCCACTTTATACCCTCCCCCTCGACACATGCAACCCAAAGCCTCAGTCCTTGAGCGGTGAGGTCCATGGAGGTCCTGGACCCCATACTAAAACTCAAAATCAAAGTGTATCCTCCAGAATCGAGTTCGGGTTCAAGTCAGTGGCTAAGTCTCAAATATGCATGCCTAGACCCTGTCTAGGACTAAAGCAGTGAAAAGATGTCTCAAAAACCCCCTCTAAGGGCGCCCGGGCATAACCGGGTCTAAAACAATAGTAAAATATCTCAGATGCTCGACTCGGCCGATCTTAAAGTCATTTCAAATCCGTAAGAAAACACAGATATCACTCTGACCCGGCCGAGTCTAACAATAGTAGTAAGATCATGATAAAAACCATATTTTAAATCTACTTTTTATCCCAAGAAGATCCACGTATCCAGTCAAATCATTTCCAAATACAATTTCATTGAAAACTTTCCCCCGGGGCTATGCAAGTTTAAGAAAATAGTCCTAGTAGTCCCAAATCCCAAACCATAGTAAAATGTGGGAAAATCTCTTTTTATACATGGAAATGATATAATCAACACACAATAGCCGCCTAGCAGCTCACAATAACCTATCGGCCCTGCACAGGCTCCCGAAGCTACTGAGTAAGAATAACTAGCCTAGAAGGATAATTCTATGTCCGGGACTCACGGACATGCCCAATGATCCCACCGTCTATGTTCCAGAGTTAACAAGGCCTCACAGAACCACAAGGGTAATAATATCAAGTAATAAGAGTACTACACACAACAGAGGAAAGAAGTGAGACAGATCATGGAAAAATGGTCAAGGTCTGTGGTACCAACATAATAACCCAACCCAAGGATGCCAACTAGTACAATTTTACCCTATATATGCTAAGTCTACTAGTTTAGACCGTAACCTACCTATCGTTCGACGACAAGCTGTGGGAACGAAGATATATGGGGCCGAGCTTCTCCGAGAAGCTTCGAATGAGAATCAAACTATCAAATTCATGAATAAAATGTTAAAACGAGTCTAATGATACCCATGTTGCTACAACTGTAGTCGGGTCGATATCTGGGTCAAAAGCGGGCTCGTGAGGCCCACACACGAAACCAAAAATGAAAAGAACCACGACGACCCTAACGATGCCAAGAAGGTATGCTCTAAATTTGAGCATAATTGTCTAAGGGAAGGGCGCCAAAACAGTCCACAAAAGTTGGGGTTTAAAGAATAGAATTTTGAAAATCAAAACAGAAATTTAGCAAGAATTACTTACCACAAGGATGGAATTCAGGCCAAGACGAAGAATTTTTCACCCTCACGAGCATGCACAAGCTTAGAGGCAGCCACTACCATAAAATCCAAGCTTTGGATATGAGCATCAATGGAGGAATTTTAGAGAAAAGATGAAGAAGCATGTTGGGGAAGAAGACTTACCAAGATACGAAGGAACACGAATAATCGACGAACAATTAATTCCCCAAGGCTTAGAACTAAATTGGAGAAAATGGTGGAGAGAATTTTGAGTTTTAGGGTGAGAAAGGTGTGGATAAATAGCTGGAAAAATGAACATTCAGCAATTTATAGCTGCTGGTAAATGGCCAGCGCCATCGGCGCTGAAGGCCTACCAAAGGCCAGCACGATCGCTGCCTGGGCTCCGTTGGCGCAAAAGGCTGTCCTGCAACTATTTTTCTGTAATTTTTTAAAACTCTCTAGGGCGTTCTGGGAACAATCGGAACCCGATATTCAGAAACCAATAATGCGAATAGAGTGGAAACAACATTTCGAACTCAACAAAATCAATAAAACATCCATACAAGGTCGTTTCGGGGAAATGTTGACCCTAAGTCAACACTAATGAAAAGGAACTCAAAGGCTCAAAATGATTCTGGCTCACCCGAAACCCAAAGCAACCACCTTCCTAGCCCAAACTCAACATTCTGGAGCTGATAGAATTGTCAGATTTTGAATCTGACACTCAGATCATCGAAAGTAACCCGAAATTACACTTTTAACTCCAAATGGCATGAACATTGAGAGAACAACACAAAACCCATATCGAAAGTTCTCAGGCCTCAACTAAAGGTCCAACTAAACCAAACTCAACTCTCCTAAGCTAACGAGACTGTCAGAATTCAATTCTGAGCACGTTAGCTAAGAATGTTGACTAATGCTGAAGGCTGGCCAGCAACTATTTTTCTATAATTTCTCTAACACTCCACGGGGTGTTCCGGGCAGAATCAGAAACCGATATTGAAAAACCAATAGTTCTAACAGATTGGAAACGATAATCTGGACCTAACAGAATTTACAAAACTCCCATACGATGTCGTTTTAGAGAAATGTTGACCCGAGTCAACACTAACAAAAATGAACTCAAGGGCTCGAAATGAGTGTGGCTCACCCGGAACCCAAACCAACCACCATTATAGCACAAACTCAACATTCTGGAGTTGATGAAATCATCAGATTTTGAATCTAACACTCCGATCATCAAAAGTCACCCGAAGTTGCCCTTTCAACTCTAAATAGCCTGAAAATTGAGAAATCAACACAATACCCACTCCGGAATTCTTAGACCTCAATAAAGGTCAAACTAGACCTAACTCATTGCTCCGGAGCTAACGAAACTATCAAAATTCAATTACAAGCATCTTAGCTAAGAATGTTGACCAAACTCAATGATATTCTAAGTTTAAGCTCTAAAATAGCAAACGGCCCAAACGATCAAACTGTGATGACCCTTTCCGTCATCTTTGCATTTATGCATTTATTGCACTATTAAAGCCTTCCTATAGAGGCCCTAAGTCATTTATGGCTTGTTGGGATCAGTGTTTTGGTGCCCTGGCCGTTCCTTTGGTCATTTTGACCGTTTGCCTATTTTAGAGCTTAAACTTAGAATATCATTGAGTTTGGTCAACATTCTTAGCTAACATTCTCGTAATTGAATTTTGATAGTTTTGTTAGCTCCAGAGCAATGAGTTTGGTCTAGTTTGACCTTTAGTTGAGGCCTAAGAATTCCGGAGTGGGTATTGTGTTGATTTCTCAATTTTCAGGCTATTTAGAGTTGAAAGTGCAACTTCGGGTGACTTTTGGTGATCGGAGTGTCAGATTCAAAATCTGATGATTTCATCAACTCCAGAATGTTGAGTTTGTGCTATAACGGTGGTTGGTTTGGGTTGCGAGTGAGCCACACTCATTTCGAGCACTTGAGTTCATTTTTGTTAGTGTTGACTCGGGTCAACATTTCTCTAAAATGACCTCATATGGGAGTTTTGTAAATTCCGTTAGGTCCAGATTATCGTTTCCAATCTGTTAGAACTATTGGTTTTTCAATATCGGTTTCTGATTCTGCCCAGAACACCCCGTGGAGTGTTAGAGAAATTATAGAAAAATAATTATTGGCTAGCCTTCAGCGCAATCGCGCCAAGGCCAGCGTGATCGCGCCTCAGCGCCTACTAGCCTTTAGCATGATTGCACCAACAACATGATGTCGTAGAGGCATCTGCCACCTCTTCAATGCTGTTGGCGCTGGCCTAGTGCCGATGGCGCTTGACATTTTCCAGCAGCAAAAGCTGGGAGTTCATTTTTCCAGCATTCTCTCTCATTTTTTCTTACTCTAAACTCTAAATTCTCTCCAACAATCTACTCTATATTGATTCCAAGCCTTGGGAAGTCGATTGTGGGTGTATTTTCCATACTTCTTCGTCGTTTGGTAAGCTCCCTCTTCTCTTGAAATTTCTTAAAACCTCCATTGATGCCCTTCACTAAGGTTGAGTATTTGCTTATGAATTCTGGCCATCCAGTTGGAGCATGCTCGTGGGAGTGGTAAATTATCCTTCTTGACTTGGGTTTTCACCTTTGTGGTAAGTACTTTTTGCCCAATTTCTGTTTTATTTTCCGAAATTCCATTCTTTAAACCCCAACCTTTGCGGGCTATTTTGATGCTTTTTTTCCTTGGCCATTAGTGCTCAAATTTGGAGCATGCCTTCATGGCATTGTTGGGGTCATCGTGGTTCTTTTCATTTTTGGTTTCGGGTTATGGGCCCCGCAAGCCTGCTTTTGACCCGGATATTGACACGGCTACAATTGTAGTGTTATGGGTATCGTTGGACTCGTCTTAACTTCTTATCCATGAATTTGATAGTTTGATTCTTGTTCGGAGCTTCTCGAAGCAGCTCGGCCTCGGATATCGTCATTCCTGCAGCTCATCGTCGGATGATAAGTAAGTTAGACCTTAACTCCGTAGACTTCTCATATATCAGGTAAAATTGTACTAGTTGGCATCCTTGGGTGGGAGTTATTAGGTTTGTACCATAGACCTTGACCGCTTTTCCATGATCCAATCCGTTCTTTCCTCCGTTGTGTGTAGTATTCTTGTTAATTGATATTATTACCCTGGTTATGCTTACTGAGTAGCTTTGGAGCATGTGCAGGGCTGATGGGTTGATTGTGAGCCACGGAGTGGCTATTGTGTGTTTGATCATTCCATTTCAATGCATATAGAGGGGTTTTCACGCATTTTACTACAGTTTGGCTTTGGGCCTTCCGGAACTGATTGCTAAACTTTGCATGGCCCGGGGGGCCTGTTTTTGACGGAAATGATTTGGAAATGGTTTTGAATTGACTTGTGGATCTTCTTGGGGTAAGGAAAGTTTTAAAAGACATTTTTATCTATAGTTTCACTTTTCTGGGCTCAACGGGGTCGGGTTCCTTACTTTTATACTAAAGCATCCGGGGTGTTGCTGGAATAGCTGGAGCCGAGTACTAGAGCTTTTGGGCTTATTGTTTTAGACATGTATACCCTTCAGGAAGCTTTACGTAGGGATTTTTTTGAGGATGTGGGGAATCTAGTATGTTTTTTAGGGGCCTCCATGGACTTTGCCATTTCGAACTAGAAGTTGCGAGTTGCCAGTGCCGGAGGGAGGGTATACAGTGTAGTAGCGGTATACGACTGGGACCTTGCATGGATCCTGTTTAATGGGCCTTATAGGTCATCATAAGCGGGTGACATACGGTACTTTGATCACTTTTACTTTGAATGGCACCATATCATTCACATGCGTGAGGTACCACCCTTGTCTATTGATTGTTGTTTATACGCTCTGGTAGTAAAGAATGTCGGAGGGTTTGTTTTCACTTGTTTGCATTCCTCAGTTGTATGGGCGGCCGAGGGACTGTAGGTAGAGCCTTATCATTATTACTTCTATCTTAAGTGTGAGATTGGTTACAGCGGGGCTGTTGGTTTCTGGAATGAGATTATCGTGAATATTGTGGTTAGAGCTTGATTACAGCGGGGCTGTTGGTGACTATTTGTGATGATTAGTATGGTTACTGGTTATTGTTTCCGAGCATGTCTACTTTATACTTCTCTCCCATTCTTTATACTTGAGGTTACCGATATACCGTCTATTTCTAGACTTATGCATATATACTATTGTTGCGAGGATCCCAGGTGCATCATTACTACTTTCACCTGTTTTTGCCATGTATAAATTCCATTTGCTAGCCTTGCTTGTTGCTTTCTATTGTCTTCCCTCTGGGCTAGTTCCTCTGTACTTTACCATTGATTGTCGTGATTGTTTGCTTCTATTCTGTCTACTATTGCTCTTTTACTTTTTATGTGCCCAATCGGCCTATGATACTTATTGGGTATCTTATGGTTCGCATTTGGTGCTCACCCTACCCCCTGCATCTTCAGGTGCAGATCCTGGTGTGGGCCATCATTGTTAGAGCGCCGGAGACTCGTGCGGGCAGCTGTTTTGGATCATCCAGGCTGAGGGTGAGCTCTTGGCGTTCAGAGCTTGACTTTAGTTTATCCTCAATTTATTTTGTACTCTTGTAGTTTCGGAGACATCATGTATATATTATGTTTGTACCTTTTGTACTCTTGTTGTAGTTCGGCTCTTATACTCTATGATACTAGGTTTTGGGATGGTTTAGCTCCCGCTTTGCTTTTATATTACTCCGGTTATCCTGTTTATTCATCTTGTTCTCTTGCTTCCACTTATTTATTTATTCTTCTGCTTAAACTGTTAGAAAGTAGCCTATTACTAACAGTTTTGGGCTACGGGGATTGGTTCGCCTTCTGAGGGGTTGTAGATGCCATCATGATCAAGAAATTGGGTCCTGACACAAACGAATGACCAGGGCACCGAACTACCGGTCCCAGCAAGCCATAAATGACTTGGTGCCACTACAGAAAAGCTCTAACAGTACAATAAATGCGTAAATGCGAAGATGACCTGAAGGGTCATCACAAAAGATCAATCACGTATCAGATAACTTAACCACAAAAATGTATTAAAATAAGTCCAACTCCAATTTAAATCGTAACCTACCTCGACTGTAGAATTACCAACCACACACTTAGTAATAGACCTGCCCTTGCATAATGTTTCAAAACATTCAAAGTCTATAAACAACAATACAAGAGTAATTAATCATTTCTCTTTATTTCAGCCCTTGGGAATATAACCCACTTATTCTAGTCTTATTTGAGGTCGGTAGCATTATCCAAGGGTTAATTAATCATTAACTAATTTCACAATATTCATATGATCAACATTCAAGAGGTTTCTAATCAATTTTCCTATCTTTAAGCCATTTTTATGCTAAAGATTACATCTTTAAGGAACCCAAAAATTTCCATTACTACTAATCATGTTTAGAACTACCAATTTTATGCTAGAAATCATAAAAGAACATCATTGGAGAAATTCTAGGTGAAAGTACATCTACGCATAGTGTTTTCCCCACTTTTCATACTTTCAGGGCTCTAAACCCACAATTCCACAATTAATCCTCAATCTCATGATCTCACAAGGATTAATGATTGATAAACGAAGCGGTTTACAGAGTGACTTACCTCAAAGAATGAAAGATCCAATTCTTGGTAAAGTTGCTTCTTGGTGCTCTAGAATGCAACTTAGAGTTTGTGGGAAATAACTCTTAATAACTAACTAAAGTTTCAGAAATCTGCCTCATCAGTCCTCATGATGGGCTGATTCTCGCTACGACGATCCGCTATGATGGGACCTGGCTTGTTATGACGGTCCCTTGACCGCCACGACAGAAACATTTCCAAATGGAAGCTTGTAATAAGACTCCATCTTGCTAAAGAGGTATGCAATATGCAAAACGTCACCAACTCGCTCAAATTCCTTTATTTCACAACACACTCTAATTTTCAGACGTCACAGACTAATCTCAACACGATAACCATCATAATTGGAGTTCTATAACCCGATTTCTGTCCCAAATATTTCTATAGGACCCCACAATAGTCAACTATCAATTAATAGACACTACACTATCAAACTCTGAACCACAAATCAAGGATCGTTACTCAAGCGCATAACATTACTTTTTTGTCAAAGCTTACCCTAACCTAAAATTTTATCAACTCTCATCTTAGAGACTTTTCTAGCTGGATACTTATGCCCTAACTTTACTATAACAATGAAACAGGTCATTACAGAACATTATGATAAAATATACACTTTATTTATCATATTTCAAGTGGAATGCAACATACATTGTAGATAAGTAAATGCGAAAAGAGGAAGTAAAATTGAAATTCTTTGGAAAAACTTAGCTAGGCATTAAATAACACGTGTAAAAAGGGAACCTGATGCATATCCCACCTCTCCACATGATTTCTGCCTCTACATCAATATATTATTTTTTTCTATTGAATTTTTCAAGGGTTTAAAATATGTGAGTTTAAAAATTTATCAAAGATTTGTATATTCAATCTTATCGAGACGAGAAAAATTGGAACCTTCCAACGTTGCTTAAAAATTAGAACTTATAGGAAAAGGTAAGAAATACATATAAAATAATTAAATTTTGCTTTGTTTGGTATATTATGATAATACCCACACACTTAAATTCTTCTTTTATGTTTTATAATATAAGCACAATTACATATTAGTAACAAGTATTTGTTATGCTGACAATTAAAATAACATTTTGAGAACAAAGTATGGTAGTTGATCGGCTAGCAAATTTTGGAGTTTCAATGAATAGAATTACTCTTCAAATACATCAAGACCTCCCTTTTCTTTCTGGACCACCTGTTGTATGAAGACAAAGACATATAAAAAATACCCTAAAGCATGAACTCTACCATGATAATTGGAGAATCAAGCTCTGGTATCAAATATTACTTTTTATACTAATTTTAGTTTTTGTACTTCTCCAACATTGAGGGCTACCATATTTTATCTAATCAAACACTAGTAGCGTGTAATAGCTTAGCTAGCACAATGAATAGGGGCATAATACCTCTACTCCTTGTTTTATATTTTTGATGAATATGAATGAAAATCATTTGCACAAAAAAATGGAAAAACACTACTAAAAAGAGCTCAAAAAGAGATGGACAGAAAAGCGACGGACAGCGTCGCTCAAGAAAAGCGACGACTAAAGCGACGTTGTCCGTTGCTTTTCTTATTTTTTTTAAAATTTATATTTATTTATTTTGTAAAAGCGACGGACAGTGTCACTTTTTACATCACTTTTTTTGCGAATTTTAGCACCTACCTGCTGGGCTGGATCAGCGCCGGAGGAGGTACATACAGAGATACCATTTCACTTGAGATCTTCATGCATCATATCATTCATTGTTTGAGGCTCCACCCTTGTTTGTTGTTTGTTGATTGTACGCTCCGGTAGTATGGGATGCCGGAGGGTTTGTTTTCACTTGTTTGTGTTCCTCGGTTGTATGGGCGACCAGGGGACTGTAGGTAGACTCTTGCTATTTACCTACAGAATTGTTCCCTATTACGGTTAAGTATGAAATTGGTTACTGCTAAACTGTTATTTTCTGGATTTTAGATTGATATGATTAGTTGAGTTTGATTCATGTCTCTGAACATGCCTATCATTACTCTTTCCCTCTTCTTACACTGTTATTGCAAGGACCCCAGGTGCGTTATTTCGTACTTTCACATGTGCCTATGGTGTGTATATTCTGCTTACTGGCCTCATATGTGGTTTTTTTGATTTCCCTCTGGGGTAGTTCTTGTGTACCTTTCATTGATTTCTGTGACTGCTTGCTTCTATTCTGTCTGTTACTACGATTTTATGTTATATGTGCCCAGTCGGCCTATGATACCTACTAGGTACCTTATGCTTCGCATTTGGTGCTCACCCTACCCTCCTGCATCTTTGGGTGCAGATCCTAGTGTGGGCCATCGCCGTTAGATTGCTGTGATTCGTGCTTGGAGATCTGTTGGGGACTACTTCAGACTGAGGGTGAGCTCTTGGCGATAGGAGCTTAGCTTTAGTTTATCTTTTGCTTTATGTACTCTATTACCATTTAGAGACATCTGTATATATTGTTCTGGATTGTTTGCACTCCGTGTATGTAGTTTCGGCTCTATACTATGATACCAGGTCTTGGGGTTTGGTTTAGTTTCCGCATATGTATATATATACTCATGTTATCTATTCTCCTCATCTTACTCTCTTACTTTTGCTTATTAAACTATTCTCCAGCTTATTTGTTAGATAGTAGCCCATTACTAATTGTCCTGGGCTACGAGAATTGGTCCGCCTACTGGGGGTTGTAGGTGCCATCATGACCGAGAAATCGGGTCATGACAAAAACTATTCAAAACTATCAGAACTATTTACAATTGTGCCTAAAATGGGTTTATAAACATTCCCAAAATGTCACATAAATTTGGACAAAAATTCCCTTTAGGTGGTGTGCGGAGCGATGTGCGGTACGCACGTTAGTATGTGTGCATCACACACCCTCTTCGTTGATCCAATGACTCAGGCTAATTGGGAAGCTTCATGCAAAGTGGGGTGCGATTCGCACTAGGCATTGTGCGAATCACACAGCTCTTGCACCCCTTAGCAGATTCTTCAGTTGATCTTCACGATCCATATGGTAGAAGGTGTGTTCCGCACCAAGGCAAGTGTGTGTCGCACGAGCACCATATCTCTCACTAGAATCTTCATCTTTTTAGATCACTTCACACTTTACTCCTTTTTTTGCTCTTTTTGGGTCCATTTCCTTTTTTTCTATCTTTGATCACAAGTACCTGCATAGACATCAATAAAGGCCATAGGAACCTCTAAATCTTATCAAAACATAGAAATAATTCATGAGTAAAGGCTTAAAAAGTTGGTAGATTACTGACTTATCAAACTCCTAAACTTAAACTATTGCTTGTCCTCAAGCAAGATACTCACAAGGTAAGGAATGAATTATGCTCTAGAACACAATCAAGGCACCAAAGACTACTCTATTCAGAAAAAAAATGAAAAAAAAGAAATAACAAACAAAATACTCAACTATTGTGCTCATCTCAATTTGCACCAGCATATCATCAAATCAATAGATCATTTCAAAACCTTTTCCAAAAGGACTTCATTTCTCATTTAAAATCAAGGGAATTTTGCCATTCAAAACAAGATACAAAGCTTCTCAAGTCATTTTCATGGACCATTAATGTTTGCCTCGCGATTCACCTCACAACTTGTCTTATTAATTCCTCTCAAATGAAATAGATACTTCATATTTCAATTTGAGTGCATGATGCCACTCACCGCAAGAGAGAATGCTACTCACAATCATGCAATTCACAAAACAAATTGATTATAAGAGAACTAAGAAGACTCTCACTCTCTCAAGGAAGTTCAAGTGTACACATATCGACCCATAGGCTTTCCCTTCATGTAAATCACCACTAATGTAGGGTGGCCAAGCTCAGGATTACCTAGGACTTGCGGTTACGATGTTGTCTAGGGCTAAGGTGAGGATTTCAATTGGTTCAAGTTACTACACCTCCCTATTATTCTTTGTTATCATTTCAAACACCACTCATATTTTTGAGTTTGACTTCACCTTATTTCTCCCTCACACAACCCAAACTTCTCCTTCTCAATCATGATCATTCAAAACTCCTTGTATCACCTTTGTTTGGTAGCATCTATTATTTATTTTCATTTTTGCTCATTTGATTGAACTTTTTTGGAGAAATTTGTAATTCAACGTAAGGTGCTACCTTGCACTTGAAGTGCATCCTTTTTATTCTCAGTATTTGATCACATACACCCCCAAACTTAGGCATATGCCTATGTCATCTTTTCATTTCCCCCCTAAACTTAGGTTTTTAGCCTACTTTTCATTTTCGAGCACTTAGGGAGGATCGGTGCCAAGATAGAGGTTCCAAAAATGTTAAGGTGTTAAACAAGGTGCCAAAGAAAGGTCACAAGCTCAAAGGGGTTTACTAGGATTGATGTTGAGGGAAGTCATTTGGGTGAAGTGGTTGTTCAAAAAGGGCCTAAGGTCTTTTTCCAAGATCGATCACACCTAGAATTTCGCCTTGAATCACATTCAGGGCAAGTTCTAGACAAAACACATGCACAATAATTAAAGTAAAGCCTCACCACACAAGGTATCATGCAACAAGACTTCTTTTATTAGTCTCAAGATCAATTGGGATAAATGCATTTAGACAAGCTATTGCGAGTTCATTACACACTCATTTAGGAATCGATCAAGCCAAAATTAGAGTGTGCAAGTTTTTACAAGAGAATGCTTTCCTCAAAATTTCATTTTCCCCCTTTTCTTTCTTTTTCAAAAATGTCTTGCCAAAAAAAAATCGATGGGTCCAATTCGAAACAAGCACACTATGGACTCAAATTAAAACTAAAACTTAGCATTTTCCCTTAAGCTAGTCATTTCTCAATCTAACATAGGGAAACACCAACCCGGTTCAACACAAAATATAAAGAAAAAGAAAATAAAGACAAAAATTTGCTCCTTAGGAAATAATTGTGGTATTAAAAAAAACCTCGGAGTTTATTGCTAAACTGCTATTAACAAGGAGATTACCAAATTTAAAGCAACCCCAAACACAAACGGAGCATTTTCCTCAATGATATTAGATAGGATATAAGAAGGTACTCCCTAGGGCATGTGTGTGAAATGCACGAAGGTTGGTGCGACCCCACATCAATCACACAAACAAATAGGGTATTAAAACCATGATTCTACTTGTTGCATGTGAGAAGGACATGCGATAAGCACTCTGAAGTATGCGACTCGCGCCACAAGTCTCATGGTTTCTTGAAATTTCAGGTAACTTCCAGTGTTCTGTGATATGGTGCGAGACTGGTATGCGATGCGCATAATCGCTCATGCGACCGCACACCAATCACATGTCGTGGAGCGCAAATTCCCAGCTTTTTGTTTTGACTATGCGATCGGTTTTACGATGTGGACTTTATGACGTGCAATCGCATGGTGCATCGCATGTCCTAATATCAGCTCAAAAATCCTTAGATTGGTACTTAATTCCAAAGACAACAAAAATAACACACAAAGTAATGCCAAAAAGTAAAAAAAATAGAAGATAAAAATCAAAATGCTTGGGTTGCCTCCAAATAAGCGCTTGGTTTAACGTCACATGTCGACAAGGGTACCTCTTATTCAAGGCTCGTCAAGGTATATGTCTTCAAGAAATGCCACTTCCTCTTAGATGCCCAAGTACTTCTTCACTCACTGCCCATTGACCTTGAAGTTTGAACCATCCTCATTTTCCAATTCTATGACTCCATTTGGGAAGACTTGAAGGACTTTGAAAGGACTCGACAATTTGGATCTCAATTTTCTTGAAATGAGACTGAGCCTAGAATTGAATAAGATCACCAAATCTCCATGGTGGAACTCCCGCTTTAGGATTTGTTGATCAGGATAGTGCTTCATTTCGGCCTTGTAGATTGAGGCGCTTTCATAACCCGCATCCTAAATTCATCCAATTCATTGAGGCCTTCCATTCTAGCATGAGCGGCTCTTTCCCAATCAAAGTTTAGCTTCTTAATGGACCACATTACCTTGTGTTGAATTCAACCAGCAGGTGACAAGCTTTGCAAAAGACCAGTTGGTATGGAGACATACCAATCGGGGTCTTGTATGCTGTCCTATATGCCTATAGTGCATCATCTAACTTTCGGGCCCAATCCGTTTGATGCACATTCACCGATTTTGAAAGAATAAATTTGATTTCTCTGTTGGACACTTCAACTTGTCCGCTTGTTTGAGGATGGTAAGTGGTGTCCATTTTGTGATTGACTCCATATTTCTTGAATAGTGCACTAAACAACTTGTTGCAAAAATGTGACACACCATAACTAATGATGGCACGGGGAGTACCAAACCAAGCAAATATATGCTTTTTAAGAAAGGTTGTGACGCTTCGTCCCTCATTATTTAGAAAATCCACAGCCTCAACCCTCTTGGACACGTAATCCACATCCACTAGAATGTAGGTGTTCCCATGTGAATTTACAAAGGGTCCCATGAAATTGATACCCCCATACATCAAACAATTCTACCTCAAGGATTTAATTCAATGAAAGGTCATGTCATCGAGATATGCCCCTTATGCGTTGACACCTATCACACTCCTTCACTAAGTCATGGGCATCCTTAAATAGAGTCGGCCAATAAAATCCACATTGTAACACCTTCACAGCTATGTGCATACCCTCATGGTGGCCACCAACGGTTGAGGAGTGGCATGATCTAAGAATAGGCATCATCTAAATTTTGGGGATGCACCTACATATCATTCCATCGGCGCAAATCTGAAAGAGGTAAGGCTCGTCCCAATAGTACTTTTGGGCATCATGTAAGAACTTCTTTTTCTAATGCGAATTCAACCCCTCCAGAAGTAAAACAATTACCGAATAATTAGCAAAGTCAGCAAACCATGGGGTTAGATCGTGACATACAGCCAAGATGCACTCGTCGGGGAATGAATCATTAATTTCAACTTCTCCCAACGTGCCTTCCCTCTTCTTCCAATCGCGATAAGTGATCAGCTACTTGATTCTAACACACCATCATATCCTTTACTTCAAAGTTGAATTCTTGAAGAAGTAGTACCCAATGGATTAATCGAGGCTTGGCATCCTTCTTAGTCATCAAGTATCAGATCGCAGCATGGTCGGGGTGCACAACCACTCGGGTCCCCAAGAGGTATGCTCAAAATTTCTCAAAGGCAAACACCACAGGCAATAATTCTTACTCCATCATGGTGTAATTTGTTTGGGCTGTGTTTAGTGTCTTTCTTGCATAATAGATTGGGTGAAAAAGTTTCTCCTTTCCTTGGCCGAGCACCACCCCCAAACCCATGCCACTAGCATCGCACATGAGCTCAAATGGCTTTGACCAATCCGGTGCGATTATGATGGGGGTGGATGTCCATTTGTCTTTGAATGTGAGGAAAGCCTTCATGCAAGTTTTATCAAAGTTGCACTTGGCTTCTTTTTCGAGCAACTTGCATAGAGGGTATGCCATCATCGAGAAATCTTTTAAAAAATGCCTATAGAATCTGGCATGACCTAGGAAACTCCTTATTCCCTTCAGAGTTTTTGGAGGGGGTAGATTGGATATGACTTCAAGTTTTGCTTGGTCAACCTCAAGCCCCTTCTCAGAAATTTTATGTCCCAAAACTATTCCCTCTTTAACCATTAAATGACATTTTTACCTATTAAGCACCAAATTTGTTTTCTCACATCATTTAAGCACTTCTTTCAAGTGATCTAAAAAATCACTGAATTTATCCCCAACTACCGAGAAATCATCCATAAAGATTTCCATGGTGTCTTCTACCATATCCGAGAATATAGACAACATACACCGTTGGAAGGTAGCCGGGGAGTTGCACAATCCAAAGGGCATCCTTTTAAAGGCAAACGTTCCATAGGGGCATTTAAAGGTCATCTTCTCTTGATCTTTCAGGGAGATTGAGATTTGGTTGTAGCCAGAATAGCCATCGAGGAAGCAATAAAAACCACGACCAGCCAACCTATCTAGCATTTGATCCATGAAAGGAAGAGGAAAGTGGTCCTTCTCCATTGACAAGTTCAAATTTCAGTAATCCATGCGCACCCTTCAACCGATCACGGGTCTGAGAGCGATTATCTCATCTTTATCATTTGGCACAATGGTGATTCCACCCTTCTTCGGCACACATTACACCAGATTGATCCAAGTGCTATTGGAGATGGGAAAGACCACCCCTGCATCCAACCATTTAATAATATCCTTCTTCACCACCTCTTGCATAGGTCGGTTTAGCCTGCGTTGGTGCTCAATGAATGGGATGCATTCCTCTTGAAGGTTTATTTTGTGCGTGCATATCCCTGGAGGTATGCCTATGATGTCAGCAATGGTCCACCCTAGAGCATGAATGTACTTCTTCAACACTTTAAGCAAATCTTTCACTGGCTTGTCCCTCAGTTTGTTGGAAATGATGACCGTCAAGGTCTCATTAGAACCCAAGTAAGCATACTTTAAGTGGGATGAGTTCCAATGTGGGTGGTTCAATAATTGAGTGTTTGGATGGTAGGGCTTGACTGTTCTTTAGATTGAGATCGAGCTTCTTAGGAGGATAGGAGTAGAAACCCATTCTCACTAATGCACAACGGATCTCGTCATATTCTTCTATTCCCTCGCCATCATAATTTAACAACACCACTTCTAACGCTTTATCCATGAACCCCTATTTTACATGTAGGTCAACACTTTATTTAATCATGCCAATTGCAAAAGCCATTTGAAGGTCACTCGGTTGTTTCATAGACCTACTCAAGTCAAAGGTGGCTACCTCCTCATTCATGGAAAATTTCAACTCTCGCGAGTCCATTTTGCTCAAGGTACGCCCTATTTTCAAACTAGAATGCCCCAAAATAATGGGTATCTCAAAGCTCCCTTTGCAATCCAACACAACTAAATCTATGGGGTATACAAGCTAACCCACTTTAACTAAAATGTTGAATCCAACCCCCACGGGGTGCTTCACCGACCTATCCTCCATAAGGAACTGTATGATTGTGGTAGTGGATTGCTCTGACTCTAGTCGTCTAAAGGTGGCTAACGACATCAAGTTGACACATGCTTTTTCATCATATACCAACCTTGTAGACTTGTGAACTCCACTCAAATCACAAATAATGTGTACACCCGACATCACTACATCATTAGAGAAATCGCCCGATAAAATTTGACTACTAAAAAAGGGCATTTGAACAACCCCGAAGTCCTCTAAGTTACATGTAGTGCATAGTTCTTTCACAAAATTGGCATATTCAAGCATCTTGTTAAAAGCAGTACTTGCGGGAATGTTGATGGTGATTCTATTCAACATGGATTCAAAATCCCTTGGAGTGTCATCCACTTTCTCTTGCATTAGACGTTGAGGAAAGTGAGGAGGACATGTAGGGAAAGGCTTGAAAACTTTAGGCACCTTGCTATCACAATGTATAGATTTGGTCAAACAATTTCCCCATGCTCTCTTGTTTAGAGTTTTAATCATCATTGGAATTGTATATTCAACAGGATTGAGTGAGTCCTCTACACCACTAATCCCTTCTTCACTCCTGACTTGCCTAGATTTGAATTGTGAGGTGAGCCAAACCATTCTATCTTCAAGAAGTTCAATGGCTAAAGAGTGTGATTACACAGTTTGGGCAAGACTTCCATGCTCATGACTCAACTCTTCGATGATTCTGTAGGTGGCCCCTACTTTCTCTAACACTTGCACGAGCATACTTTCAATTATAGAGCCATTGTTTAATTCGTTCCAACCTTTATTCCCATGAACATGTTTGTCCAAACATTGAGGGCTTCCCTGGGAACCCACCTCGTGGTCAGCCACAAATACCTCTTCACTAACTTCTTTCAAACTCTCAACATCTTCTATTAGCCTCACGGCCCCAACAATGCCAATGGTATTAATCATTTCAACTCGACCATTTGATGCACTCCTCACCATAAATTCAAGAAGTGTGAAGGCAATTGATAGCTCTCTATCTCTTCGCACATCATTCTTTACCCAATCCTCAATCTCTTCAGCGGAGGTCGCACCCATTGCTCCCTCGTCTTCCCAAATATCAAACTTATTATCTAATATTGTCACAACCTCAAATGCACATGGGTTGAGTGAGAAGTATTGGGCACTGATGCTTGAGAAATGTCCGCCTGCAATCAACCACACACAATAAACAAAATAAAAGAAATCAAGCACTCTTCAAGTGATTTCAATTCTACAATCAAAAAGGCTAAACAACTTAATTCCCCGACAATGGCGCCATTTTTAATAACGCGCAAATGTACTCCCCTAGAAGGAGGTATCTACAATTGTCAGAGCAGAATGCATTTATATTTACCAATGGATGTCGGGGTCGATCCTTCACAGAATTTAGAGATTAGCCTAGGTGATTGTTAAATAGAGTTCACAACGAGAGTGAGTAATATAAAAAAGGAGGGAATTAGGAATCTATCACAATTTCGCAATTCAACAAACAAAACAATAAAGTAAAATGAGGTGTAGACAATAGAGAGGACGAATAGGGATGTGCATCAAATGGGCTAGAACATGGGATTAGGTGATTGCTTATTCTAGAAAATTCTTACTAAATGGCATAAGTAGCCTTGGTCATAGGTAAGATTATCTATCTCTTGATCAAACAATCACATGTCCAATAGTATTAGCTCAAGCACTATTGATGAGGCAATAAAACAACCAAGATATGCTTGGGGAGGTAGTCTTAATCTAAATGGAAGTCCAAGGTCCCACTAGCAATTTCACATCCGAAGTTATGAAATCCTCTTTCATGCAACAACATAACCAAGTTAGGAAAATCAATGTTTGCAACCACCAATTTTAGAGTTAAAATATGGTGAAATCACTATATCCATGTAAAATAAGCATTTATAAACAAGAATTAGCAACACCCACACCCATTTATCAAGTACCCATCATCAATACATCCCTATATAAGAGCTTTAGCTACTCATGCTTAAGGAAAGAGATATACCAGATGGGTAATACAATCTCCCTTCCATTCAATCTAAATTTCTCAATATCCAAGCTCAGTGTGTACACAAATTGTGGTTCTAAGAATTGTGAAAAAGGAATTCGGAGAAACTCTCTTCTTATTCTTAGAAGGGAAAACTTGTTCACAAAGCTAAGAATTGTTCAAAACTATTCAAAACTATCAGAACTATTTACAATTGTGCCTAAATAGGTTTATAAACATTCACAAAATGTCACATAAATTTGGAAAAAAAATTCCTTCGAGTGGTGTGCGGCACGACATGTGGTTCGTATGTCATGCGAGTGGGGTGCAATTCGCACTAGGCATTGTGCGCGTCGCACAACGACCGCAACCGTTAGCTTATTCTTCAGTACATCTTAAAGCTCCATATGGTAGAAGGTGCATTCCACACCAATGCAAGTGTGTGTCGCACGAGCACATCTCTCAGCAAACTCTTCGTCTTGTTAGATCACTTCACACTTTACTCCTTTTTGGCTCTTTTTGGGTCCATTTTCTTGTTTTCTATCTTTGATCACAAGTACCTGCATAGACATAAATAAATTCCTTAAGAACCTCTAAATCTTATAAAAACATAGCAATAATTCATGAGTAAAGGCTCAATAAGTTGGTAGATTACTGACTTATCAGACAATATCGTAATTTTTTCTTCTTCTCTGCTCTTCTCTGACACACCTATACCGCAGACCTTCGTGTCAGCCTCCGCCGTCCAACTTCCACCGTCCAAACATTGTTAGCCTCCGCCCTCCAACCTCCTTTGTTTTTTAGGTTAGTTTTTTTCTTTATTTGAGGGTTAGGGCTTAATTTGAAAATTTTTTATTTGTAAAATTGACAATTAATTCTAGACTAGGGAATGTTGTTGAATTCTAGACAAGGGTATATATGATGTTGTTGTTGTTGAATTCTTGAATAGAATTTTGAGAAATTGATAGTGAAAATTTATATATGAAAAAATTTATATGTGAAAAATTACTTTTTAGATTATATTCTTAATTTATGAACTCTAATTAGGTTAGGCTTGCTATTTGTCGTGACCCAATTTCTCGGTCATGATGGCACCTACAACCTCCTAGTAGGCGAATCAATCCCGTATCCCAGAACGGTTAGTAATGGGCTACCTTCTAACAGTTTAAGTGGAAGAACAAATAAATAAGCGGAAGCAAGGGAAAGAGATGAATAAATTGGGTAACCGGAGTAATAAAAATACAAAGCGGAAGCTAATCCATCCCAAAACCTTGTATCATAGTGTATAAGAGCCGAATTACAACAGGAGTACAAAAGTCCAAAAATAGTATATACATGATGTCTTCGAAACTAAAAGAGTACAAAAATACATCAAGGATAAACTAAAGTCAAGCTCTGAACGCCAATAGCTCACCCTCAGCCTGGATGATCCCAAAACAGCACCCCGCACTAGTCTCTGGTGCTCTAACGGTGATGGCCCATACTAGGATCTGCACCAGAAGATGCAGAGGGTAGGGTGAGCACCAAATGCAAAGCATAAGGTACCTAGTAGGTATCATAGGCTGACTGGGCACATATAAAGTAAAAGAGCAATGGCAGACAGAATAGAAGTAAACAGTTACAGTAATCAACGGTAAAGTACACAAGAACTAGCCCAGAGGGAAGACAACAGAAAGCACAAGCAAGGCTAGCAAATAGAATATATACATGGCAAACACAGGTGAAAGTAGTAACGACGCACCTGGGATCCTTGCAACAACAGTATATATGCATATGTCTAGAAATGGACGGTATACCGGTAACCTCAAGTATAAGGAGTGGGAGAAAAGTGTAAAGTAGACATGCTCGAAAAAAGTAAACAATAACCACACTAGTCACAACAATCTCATTCCGAACACCGATAGCCCTGCTGTAACTAAGCTCTAACCACACTAATCACGACAATCTCATTCCAGAAACCAACAACACCGCTGTACCCAATCTCACACTCAAGATAGAAATAATGTTATAAGCTACTAGATATAGTCCCTCGACAGTAAATACAACCGAGGAATGCAAACAAGAGAAGATAAACCCTCCAGCATCCTATACTACCAGAGCGTACAATCAGCAATCGACAGACAAGGGTGGTACCTCACGCAGATGAATGATATGATGCCATGCTAAGTAAAAGTGATCAAAGTATGGTATGTCACCCAGTTCCGGTGACCTATAAGGTCCAGAAGATGGGATCGATAGAAGGTCTCACCCGTATACCACTACTACACTGTATACCCTCTCTCCGGTACCCGCAACTCGCAGCTTCTAGTCTGGAACGACAAGGTCCATGGAGGCCCCTGACCAACATACTAGATGCCTCGCATCCTCGAGACAATACCCAAGTAAAGATGCTTAGAGGGTATCCAAGTCTAAAATAGTAAGCCCAAAAGATCTTGCACTCGACCCCACCTAGTCCAGCAACACCCCAGATGTTGTAGTATAAAAGTAAGGCACCCGACCCCATCGAGCCCAGAAAAGTGGAACTCTTGATAAAAATGTCTTTTAAAACTTTAATTACCCCAAGAAGATCCACAAGCCAATTCAAAACTATTTCCAAATTATTCCAGTAAAAAATGGCCCCCCCGAGCCTTAGTTTAGAAAATAGTTCCAGAAGGCCCGAAGCCAAAACCATAGTAAAACATCAAAAAACCTCTCTATATGCATGGAAATGGCATGATCAAACACACAATATCTTCCCCGCAGCTCACAATCCATCTATCAGCCTTGCACAAGCTCCATAGCTACTCAACAAGCATAACCAGCCTAGAAAGGTAATTCTATGTCCGGGACTCACGGACATTCCCAATGATCCCACGGTCTATGTTCCAGAGTCAACAAGGCCTCACAGGACCACAAGGGTAATAATATCAATTAACAAGAATTCTACACACAACGGAGGAAAGAAATAGGGCAGATCATGGAAAAGAGGTCAAGGTCTGTGGTACAAACCTAATAACCCAACTCAAGGATGCCAACTAGAAAATTTTTACCCAATATATGCAAAGTCTAGAGAGTTAAGCCAAAGTCTACATTTCGTCCGATGACAAGCTGTGGGAATGACAATATTCGAGGCCGAGCTGCTTCGAGAAGCTCTTAATGAGAATTAAACTATCAAATTCATGAATAGGAAGTTAAGACGAGTCCAACGATACCTATATTGCTACAATTATAGTCGGGTTGATATCTGGGTCAAAAGAAGGCCCGCATGTCCCACAACCCGAAACCCAAAATGAAAAGAACCACGACGACCCTAACAATGCCAAGGAGGCATGCTCCAAATTTGAGCATAAATGGCCAAGGAAAAGGGCATCAAAACAGCCCGCAAAGGTTGGGGTTTAAAGAATGGAATTCAGGAAAATAAAACAAAAATTGGGCAAGAAATACTTACCACAATGACGGAAACCCTAGTCAAGAAGGATAATTTACCACTCCCAAGAACATGCACCAACTGGACGGCCAGAATTCAGAAGCAAAAACTCAAGCTTAGAGAAGGGCATCAATGGAGGTTTTAAGAAATTTCAAAAGAAGAAGGAGCTTACCAAACGATGAAGAAGTACATAAATCCACCAATAATTGACTTCCCAAGTCTTGGAATAAATATAGAGCAAATTGTTGGAAAGACTTTAGAGTTTAGATTGAGAAAAAGTGAGGGAGAATGCTGGAAAAATGAACTCCCAACTTTATATAGCTTCTGGAAAATGGCCTGCTCCAATGGCGCTGAAGGGAGGCAGGTGCCTCAGCACTATCGCGCTGGGAAGGGCGCGATCGCGCTGAAAGCTGGCAGGCACTGAGGCACGATTGCGCTGGCCTTGCCGCGATTGCGCTAAAGGCTGGCCTGTAACTATTTTCTTCAATTTCTCTAACACTCCACGGGGTGTTTCGGGAATAATCGAAAATCGATATTCAAAAAACAATAATGCTAACAGAGTGGAAACGATGTTCCTGACTGAAGGAATCGATGAAACTCCCATACGAGGTCATTTCGGGGAAATGTTGACCCAAGTCAACACTAACGAAAAGGAACTCAAAGGCTCGAAATGAGTCTGGCTCCCTCGAAACCAAACCAACCACCTTCCTATCCCAAACTCAACATTTCAGAGCTGATGGAATTGTCGGATTTCGAATCCGACACTCCGATCATCAAAAGTCACCCGAAGTTACACTTTCAACTCCAAATTGCCAGAAAATTGAGAAAACCATACCAAACCCACACCAGAAGTTCTCAGGCCCCAACTAAAGGTCCAACTAGACTAAACTCATTGCTCTGGAGCTAGCAGATCTGTCGAAATTCAATTCCAAGAACATTAGCTAAGAATGTTGACCAATGTCAACGATATTCTAAGTTTAAGCTTTAAAACAGGCAAATGGTCAAAACGACCAAACGAATGGCCAGAGAACCAAACCACCGATCCCAGCAAGCCACAAATGACTTGGGGCCACTACAAAAAGGCTCTAATAGGGCAATAAATGCATAATCGTGAAGATGACCAGAAGGGTCATCATACTATTAGTTTGTGAACCATAGTTTAGGCTTGCTACTAGTTTGTGAACCTTAATTTAGGTAAATGCTTGCTATTAGCTTGTGAAGCTTAGTTTAGGTTAGTCTTGTGAACCTTAGTTTAGGTTAGTGTTCAGAGTTATGTGAATATTTGAGTGTATGTAAGTGTTATTGTTAAAAAATGAGGATTTGAAGTTCAAATTAAAGTATTAAGAGGTGAAAGAAATTACTGAGTAATTTATTAACCTTAATTAGCTTAGGTTAAATGTTTGCTTTTAGTTTGTGAACCTAATTAGTTTAGGTTATGAATCTTTGTTTGAACATGAATTAGGTTCTTGAATTAGGTACTTGAATTAGGTTCTTGAATTTGATTATGAATTTGGAATTAGGTTCTTAAATTAGATTATAACTTCAATTTGGAAACTTTGAATTTTAAATATGTTCTTGAATTAGTTTTGGGTTTTGTTTTATAATCTTGAATTAGTTTTCAACTTTAACTTCTTGAATTAGGTTCTTGAAGGTATGTTTTTTAAAAATTAAGTTTTTTTAAAGTTAAGTTTGTTAGTTTATATTGTTAGTTTTGGGTTATAATCTTGAAATATTAGTTTTCAACTTTAGGTTCTTTTTTGAACTTGAATTATATAGGTTCTTGAATTAGGTACTTCAATTTGGAATAAGGTTTCTTGAATTTTATTATAACTTGAATTTGGAAACTTTGAATTTGAATTAGGTTCTTGAATTAGTTTTGGATTTTGAGTTATAATCTTGAATTAGTTTTCAACTTTAGGTTCTTGATTTAGGTCCTTGAAGGTAAGTCTTTTTAAGTTACATTTTTTTAAATTATTTTTTTTAAATTAAGTTTTTTTTAAGTTAAGTTTGTTAGTTTATATTGTTAGTTTTGACTTATGTATAATCTTGAGTTAGTTTTAAAATTTAGGTTCTTTTTTGTGAACCTTAATTAGGTTCTTGAATTAAGTACTTGAATTAGGTACTTGAATTTGGAATTAGGTTCTTGAATTTGAGAACTGTGAATTTAAATTAGGTTCTTGAATTAGTTTTGGATTTTGAGTTATAATCTTGAATTAGTTTTTAACTTTAGATTCTTGATTTAGGTCCTTGAAGGTAAGTCTTTTTAAGTTAAGTTTTTTTAAATTAAAGTTTTTTTAAGTTAAGTTTGTTAGTTTATATTGTTAGTTTTAGGTTATAATCTTGAATTCGTTTTCAACTTTAGGTTATTTTTTTGTGAACCTTAATTAGGTTCTTGAATTTGATTATAACTTGAATTTGGAAACTTTGAATTTTAATTAGTTTCTTGAATTAGTTTTGGATTTTGAGTTATAATCTTGAATTAGTTTTAACTTTAGGTTCGTGATTTAGTGTCATGACCCAACTCGTCGTGAGTGGCACCCACCCATCCCCTGGATGAGCGAACCAATAGAGTTCCACCCTTGCCTAGACAAACAGCCTAAAACCAGCAAGCATAAATGAAAACTAGCAATAGAAATAAGATCACTAATCAAAAACTTATCATTAAAAATAAACTGCGGAAATTTCCCACCTAGGAACTGAAAGTCATTGTACCAAACATCAATACAAAATTTAGAGTACGGGGGTGCAACCCCAAACAAAATAAGAATAGTTTTTAAGTTCAAACAAATGGACTAAAAATCTAGAGATAATCCCAAGGTAGCTCGAATCATTAGCTCACCCTTGATGATCGGAATCGCCGAGGCTAAATTTGAGGTCTCGTCTCAGCCGCTGAAAGATTTCCTGTACTCACCAAAAGAAAGACAAGTGCACTATCATTACACCACCACTGTGTACTGGTAGGATCATCAGCCAGTATTCAAGAAAATAGTATATAAATAGTACGCAAAATCCAATAATAAGTATGGACAACATTTAACAATATCACAGGTATCTCTAGACTACAGGTCTCTACCTAGCTTGTTAGCGCATGAATCCATCTCTTACAGTTCTATTTCACCAACAAGAATAACCATAACCACAAACCCACCCTAAAATCCCCTCTAGAAAAATACCACAAGTAATTATTTACCCGGCCTAAACCAAGACCAATTCAACAATCATACAACAGTTTCTCGGTTACTCAAGGACCACCAGTCAGTAGCACTTTTCAATAACAACCCGGTCCACTCACGAAACTAATATCAAGTATCACATTCAATAAAACAACCCGGTCCTCTCACAGAACCATTATCAACCAATGCAATACAATAATTAATGAAACAGTGAAAGATGCAATAAAGTAAACCCGTACCAGGGATGGTACTCATGCCAATCGAATGTTATCCCCGTACCAGGTGTGGTACCCATGCCAACCATGTGTTATACCCATACTAGGCATGGTACCCGAGCCAACCGAATGTCAATAACAACAATCAATAGAATGAATGCACACCCCTTGTAAAGACAACAAGTAAAAACCATCCAAACATAAACTGTAAACCGAACTTAGACATTCCACACAAATCCCCTAAGCAATGTAATGCACACAATTACTTAGACAATGAGTACAATGAATATACACATTCGCAGAAATACAAAAGCCATAACCTACCTCGAATGCTCCAAGTTCTATTCAACCCAAGCTTTCTCGTGTTTCAAATTCCTCTCACGTTCTTTGTCTAAAAATAACACAAAATGCATACAATTAACATACATGCCTATACATTACCCGGATTATACCAAATCCCCGAACCCCAGGACACCTATGATCATCCCACCCTATTCCCGGGCTTTTCCATAGTTAATTCTCCTAGTCTTATCATGTTTTACGGACAAAACAGGAAATTAAACAGCGTATGATCATTTTAACATACTTAAATAAACACCCAAGAACATACATGTTTTGAACCCCCTTCTTCCCCGAATTCCATCATCCCTAGGTAATTCCAACCTTCCCCAATTTCCCTCATAGCAATTCCACCACATAGGAAATGTAGTACAAAATGTAGGGAACAAAAACCTTACCTTAGGAATGATTTTTGGCGGAGGAATGAAGAAAATCGCCTGAATTTTCCCAGCCCTTCTCCCAAAACAAACTTGTGAAATGCTGATGTTTTGAGAGCTATTTCTTCATGAAAAACCCATCGGCCCGCTATAGCGGTTCCCGCTCCGCTATAGCGGTTCCCGCTCCGCTATAGCGGTCACCTGCCGCTATAGCGATCTTAAGTGAGTTGACCGCCCCTTGACCGCTGCTATAGCGATAATTTCTACTGCTATAGCAGTGGATGCTATCGCACATGACATCACTCGTCACAAGCAGAAAGTTGGTAAATGTGGAAGTTTTGGACATTTCACAACACACTTGGTTCCCCCGACGTCCCAAAACAACCCTTTCACGTTAAACGCGATTCCGGGAGTTCTACTTACCCAAATTCGATTACGAAAAGTCCTCCGAACTCCTTTATGTCTTTTCTATGTGGAAAATTAGATTAATAGAAGACACCTAAACCCATTTTTACTTGGATTTCCCTAGACTCTACCTCCCTCCAAAATCGACCGAGGCTAGCCTAGCCCAAAATTTCAAACTCCCAAACCCAGAGTTTTCTAACTCTAAAACATAGCACGATTGTTCTACCCATAATGACGGACCCAGTCGTTACAACAAATACCAATATACCTATCATTCATCCCCGAACGATCAAACCCAAAATTACGGAATTAAAAAGAAGGAAGTGTAGTACCTAAATCCTCAAATAATTGAGGGTACTTGTCCCGCATGTCCTTCTCGGTTTCCCAAGTGGCTTCCTCAACCGAATGATGCTTCCACTGAACCTTCACCATGTCAATCACTTTGGTCCTCAACCTATGGACATCCCGAGCAAGAAACATAACCTGTTCCTCCTCCTAACGAAGATCTTTATCAAAAAGTACCTCATCCCACTTGATGATGTAGTCCCCATCCCTATGGTATCGCTTGAGCATGGATACATGGAATACCGGATGGATGCCCGACAATCTAGGTTGCAGTGCTAAATTGTAAGCCACTGGCCTCACAATCTCAAGGACCTCAAACGGACCGATAAACCGAGGGCTAAGCTTGCCCTTCATACCAAACCGCATAACCCCTTTCATTGGTGACACCTTTAGCAATACTTGTTCACCAACTTGAAAGTCCATGTACCGAACCTTACAATCCGCATACTCCTTCTGCCTGCTTTGAGAAGCCAACAACTTGGTCTATATGCCCCTTACTTTTTCCTGCATTTCCTTCACTAAGTCTACACCCAGAGGCTTCATATTACCTTCCTCAAACCACCCAAGTGGTTATCTTCAGTTTCTCCCATACAGAGCCTCGAACGGTGCCATATCGATACTGGAGTTATAGTTGTTGTTGTACGAGAATTTGCACAATGGTAGAAACTGGTCCCAATGACCACCAAAGTCCATTACACATGCTCTTAGCATGTCCTCCAATACCTGAATCATCCTCTCCGACTGACCATCAGTCTGAGAATGGAAGGATGTGCTAAAGGTGAGTTGTGCACCTAACTCTTCATGTAACTTGCCCTAGAACTTAGAAGTAAATTGTGTACCCCTGTCTGAAATGATGGACTGTGGTACCCCATGCAGTCTTACAATCTCCTACACGTAGATCTTGGCCAACTGCTGCGATTTGTAATCTACCCTGACCAAAATGAAGTGAGCGGACTTACTCAGCCTGTCAACAATGACCCAAATTGAGTCATACTTCCCCAATGTCTTGGAAAGACCCACTACGAAATCCATGGCTATTCTCTCCCATTTCCACTCTAGAATCGGCATCCTCTGAAATAGTCCTGCAGGTCTCTGATGTTCATATTTTACCTACTGACAATTATGACACTTGGACAAAAAATCAACTATGTCCCTTTTCATCCTGGGCCACCAGGAACACTACCTCAAGTTCCTGTACATTTTTGTTACACCCAGATGGATCGAGTACCGCGAACCATGAGCTTCTGTCAAAATTTTTGGAATTATATCATCAACCCGAGGAACACAAAATACTCTCCCTAAAATGTAATACACCACCAGAGTCTAACATGACATCTTTGGACTCCCCGAATATTTCTTTACTTTGCAACTTGCCCAGTTTTTGATCCTAAAACTATTTTGCCTTTATTTCTTCTATGAAGGTGGCCTTGACCTCAATACTGGCCAATAACCCGCCTTGGTTTGAGACACCCAAATGCATGAACTTGGCCTCCAGAGCTTGAATTTTCTTAGCTAGCAGTCGTTTAGACACCCCCGAACAAACCAAGCTACCCATGCTAATAGTTTTCTGGCTCAATGCGTCTGCCACCACATTAGCCTTACCCGGATGGTACTGAATGGTCACATCATAATCTTTCAATAACTCCATCCACCTTCTCTACCTCAGATTCAAATCCTTCTTAGTGAAAACATGCTGCATACTCCGATAATCTGTGGATACTTCACACTTGACACTATAAAGATATTGTCTCGAGATTTTAAATGCAAACACCACTGCTGCCAACTCTAAATCGTGAGTCAGGTAATTCCTCTCATGCACCTACAACTACCTGGATGCATAGGCTATCACATTCCTATCCTGCTTCAACACAACACCCCAACCAGAATGTGAAGCATCACAGTAAACAATAAGTTCTTTACCTTCAACCGGCAAGGACAATATAGGAACCGTGGTCAAAAGTGTCTAGAGCTTTTGGAAGCTCTCCTTGCACTTGTCGGACCACACAAATGGTACCTCCTTCTGTGTCATCTAAGTCAGGTGAGTAGAAATAGAAGAAAAGTCATTCACAAACCTCCGGTAGTATCCCGCTAGCCCAACAAAACTTCTCACCTCTGTCACAGAGCTAGGCTGGACCCAAAATATCATCAATGAACACGATAACAAAAAAATCCAAGTAGGACTTAAACACTCCATTCATCAAACTCATGAATGCTGTCGGTGTATTGGTGAAACCAAACGACATTACTAGAAACTCGTAATGTCCATACTGAGTCTGAAAAATAGTTTTTGGAATATCCTCAGGCCTAATCTTTAGCTGATGGTACCACGACCTCAAGTTGATTTTCGAAAACACTAATGCACCTGAAGCTGGTCAAACAAATTATCTATCTGGGGTAAAGGATACTTATTCCAGATGGTCACCTTGTTCAACTGTTTGTAGTCTATGCACATCCGCATATTACCATCCTTTTTTTTTCACAAACAAAATCGGAGCCCCCAAGGTGAAGCACTGAGACGTATAAATCCCTTATCTAGGAGTTCTGGCAGCTGAGTCTTAAGTTCCCTTAACTCTGCCAGAGCCATTCTATATGAAGGAATAGAGATGGGTTGAGTGCCTGGCTCCAAATCAATATAAAAATATATATCCCTGTCCAGAGGCATACCAGGCAAATCCGCTGGAAACACCTCTACAAATTCGTACACCACCGGAACTGATTCAATAGAAGGGGACTCCTCACTATCCTCCTGGAGATGAGCCAACAAGGCTAGACACCCCCTTCCCACTAGCTTTCTAGACTGAACAAACGATATTATCTTAACTGGCTTAGGCCTGTAAAGACCTTCCCACTTTAATCTATCTTTACCCAGAATTTCTAGAGTCACAGTTTTGTTGTTACAGTTCAACACAACATGATAAGGAGATATCCAGGTCATACCCAAGATAATATCAAATTACAACCTCTTAAAACCAAATTACAACCTCTTAAAATAGTTTTCAGGGAAGATTCCTCCTCAACAGGTGATAAAGGAATTACTGTCAGGAAGATTCCTCCTTAACAGGTGATAAAGGAATTACTATCCAAACCAAGGATAGTTACAAAATGAAGCCACCGGAGATGTACGCTCAGGCAGTCCTCCCAACTACCCCAGAATAGAATAGGGAGATTATTACTCCAAATAAAGAGCAACTTGAAATAAAATATTTGCAGGTATTGCCAATCATGGCGCTTGATAAAATATACGAAGGTTTTGGAGTACCAGACTTATTAAGACCTAATAATTTTTTTATCAAGTAAATTATTAATTTCTTTTTTTACAATATTCCATTAGTTCATGGTTCATTTGTATAGGTCTTGCCTTAGTGGGGATGACTCTTTCGTCAAATCCCTCGATATATGGTAATTCAATAATATGTCTTTTCCTTTACCAAAAGGCATTAGGAATGTCCGAACAGACTTCGTGCTTGATGATATCTTGGAGGCTCTTAATTTTGGCTTGTACTTCTGGGGTTTTTAAAGATGATTCAATTCTCTTAATTTTTAATTCATCTTTTAAATAGTTTATTTGTTGTGAAAGTAGATTTATTCTAAAGATAGTTTTATCTTTTACAAAGTCACTTTCCTCTTTTGACATACTATTTAGGTAAGGAAAAATAATTTATTTTACTAACGCAGTGGTGTGGATGCCATCTAACATGGCAGTATATGGTTTTATTTGAGTTATAAAAGGCATACCTAATATTATTTCTTCATTTATATCATTGGTTATTAAAAAATCATTAATAAAACAAATTTCATTATTGCATATGTGTGCCCTATAATGTTTATAATTTATCTTGAGTCTTTCTCCTGTTGCAGAGAATAATCGAGTAGTACTCTTTTCAAGGTATTTAGTAGGAATTATTCCTTCAATTATGCAGTTTTGATCTGCACCTGCATCTAATAATGTAATTTTATGAATTGTATAATTCTTATTTATGACTAATGTAATAGGTATATGGTAACTTTGGGCTTTAACTATTGCAATTGTTTTAATTTCTGATTTAGTTTCTAGAGTTCCATCTAGGGACTCTATTTCTTCTTCCTCATTATTTCCTAATTTTTATATTTCTCTAGGCTCAAATGACATTGGTTAGATTATTAAATTTTGATGACTCATTATTACCAGTATTACAAAGTAAGTTAGCTAATGGCCTTGTATATTTTAATTGTTATCCCAATTTCTCATAAGGTGCCGGCGGAGTCCTAAAAGCAACATCAGTTGATCCCTGGTCGGCATCATTTATGGTTGAGACTAGGACGGTATCTGATCATCTTCGAGCCCTCAACTTTCATTCTTGATTAATGAAAGCATCCTTGGAAAATGCTTTCGCAGTTGTTTGTCTTTCATAAATCCAAGAATTTCATCTCTGACTATGAAATACGAATGCCCCGACTGTCCCTATTAATCATTACTCTGATCCCGAAGGCCAACGTATTAGGACCAAAATCCTATAATATTATCACATGCTAATGTATACAAAGCGTAGGCTTGCTTTGAGCACTTTAATTTCTTCAAAGTAACATTGCCGGAGGCACGACCAGCAAATTAAGGCTAGGAGCGCATCACCGACAGAAGGGACGATACAACCGGTGCACACCATAGGCAGACCGACCGGCCCATTCCAAAGTCCAACTACGAGCTTTTTAACTGCAACAAAAAAAATATATATACTATTGGAGCTGGAATTACCGCGGCTGCTGGCACCAGACTTGCCCTCCAATGGATCCTCGTTAAGGGATTTATATTGTACTCATTCTAGTTACCAGACTCATTGAGCCCGATATTATTATTTATTATCACTACCTCCCCATGTCAGTATTGGGTAATTTGTGCACATGCTGCCTTCCTTGGATATGGTAGCCATTTCTCAGGCTCCCTCTCTAGAATCAAACCCTAATTCTCCATCACCCGTCACCACAATGGTAGGCCACTATCCTACCATCGAAAGTTGATAGGGCCAAAATATGAATGATGTGTCACCGGCATGATGGTCGTGTGATCCGTTGAGTTATCATGAATTAGCGCAGCAATGGGCAGATCCCACGTTGACCTTTTATCTAATAAATGCATCCCTTCTAGAAGTCGGGGTTTGTTGCACGTATTGGCTCTAGAATTACTACTGTTATCCGAGTAGTAGAATACCATCAAACAAACTATAACTGATTTAATGAGCCATTCGCAGTTTCACAATCTGAATTTGTTCATACTTACACATGCATGGCTTAATCTTTGAGAAAAATATATGACTACTGGAAGGATCAACCATATAGCATTCCTTAGCGACGCTGGCGTCGCATGAGCCTAGCCTGCCCAGACAGGCGCATCCAGGTCCAAGGCGAGCACGACAATCATCCATAAGGAGCATTATTTTTTGGCAGATAGGAGCCAATAAAGACCCCATGCCCATGACATCAAATCCTAGTGCAACCCTTTGAGCTTTAGACCATTCTTTGACACTTTTTTAACACCTTGACCTTTTTTGAACCTCTATCTTGTCACCCATCCTCCCTAATTGCTTGAAAATGAAATGCATGCTAAAAGCCTAAGTTTAGGGGGGGGGGAAACAAAAGTTAACATAGGCAAATGCCTAAGTTTGGGGGGTGCATGTGATCAAATGAGGAGAAGAAAAGAAATTCACTTCAAGTGCAAGGTAGCACCTTGATTCGAGAATTGAAAATTGCTCCAAAAATATCAATCCAATGAGCAAATTTAAAAGCAAAAATAGCTGCTACCAAGTGAAGGTGATATAAGGTGCGAATGATCATGAGGTAAAAAACAGAAATCTTGGGTTGTGTGAGGGAGAAATAAGTGAAGTGAAAACAAAGAGCATTAGGAAGGTGTAGTCACTTGAACCAAATGATATCCTCACCTTAGCCCTAGCAAACATTATAACCCACAAGTCCTTGGTGATTCCGAGCTTGGCTACCCTACATTGGTGGCGATTTACATGAAGGGAAAGCCTATGGTTCGATGAGCATGCACTTGAACTTCTTTGATAGAGTGGGAGTCTTCTTGGTTATCCCATAATCCCATACTTAGTGAATTAAATGATTGTGAGTGGCATTCTCTCTTGTGGTGAGTGGCATCATGCACTCGAATTAAAGCATGAGTCTCTATTTCAATTTAGGGAAATGAATGAGACAAGTTGTGTGGCAAATCTCGAGGCAAACCTTGAAGGTCCATGACAATGACTTGAGAAGCTTAAATGTCTTGCTTTAAATTCCCTTGAGTTTTGAATGAAATATGATGTCCTTTGAACAAAAGGTTTTGGAAATGAGCAATTGTCGTGGTGGTCCAAATTGAGATAAGCATAGTAGTTGAGTCTTTTGTTTGTTTGTTTTTCTTAAATTTTTAGTGTAGAGTAGTTTTTGTGCCTTAATTGAGCCTTAGAATAATTCACTCCTTGCCGTGTGAGTATCTTGCTTGAGGACAAGCAATAGTTCAAGTTTAGGGGTTTGATGAGTCGGTAATTTACCAACCTATTGAACTGAACCTATATCAATGAATTATTGCTATGTTTTGAATCGATTTAAAGGTTCTTATGACCTTTATTGATGTCTATGCAGGTACTTTAGATAGAAGAGGAGAAACAAGGATATTGACCCAAAAAGATCCAAAAAGGAGCTAAGTGTGAAGAGTTGAGAATAGCTGGAGAATCTTCCAAGAGGTGCGGAGAATCTTCCAAGAGGTGCGGTAGCTGTGCGACACGCACAAGCCGAGGTGTGGTTCGCACCTCCTCCGCATAAAGTTGCAAAGATGACTGAAGATTCTGCTAAGGAGTGCGGTCGCTATGCGACGCGCACAACCCGTGGTGCGAAATGCACCACCTTTGCACAAAGCTTACTTAGGCGGCTGAAGTCACTGGTCAATCTGAAGCAGGAGTGCGACACGCACCCTGCGACGTGTGAATTGCACGCTGCGTTGCACACCACCCGGAGGGCAATTTTGTCCTAAAATTATGTGACTATTTGGGAACATATAAAAGGCAATTTTAGGCTTATTTCGGATATACAATTTTTCCAGAGAATTTCAGATAGAGAACTTGGAGATATTTTTGGCTTGTAAACATTTTTCTCCATCTCCATTGAGATAGGGTTTTCAATCCAATCTTTTGGTTAACAAATTGTGTGCCTAATTTGACTCTAGAACTTGAGAATTAACTACAATGGATGGGAATTTTATTTACCCAGTCGGTATATCTTCTCCACTTCTATGAGTGGATAATTTCTCTTGTCTAGGGGTGTATTGATGATGGGTGCTTAGCTAATGGTTGTGGGTGTTGCTAATTCTCTTTTATAATTTCTTATCTGATATAGGTCTAGTAATTTCACCATGTTTTAATCTAAAATTTATGGTTGCAAACATGAATTTACCTTACTTGGCTATGTAATTTCACGAGAGAGAATTTTGTAGTTGTGGATGTGAAATTTCAAGTGGGTACTTGGGAATCCACTTAGATTGGAGGCTAGACATAGCTCCAATCGCGGAATCTCCCATTTAAGCGTCCGAGCTAGAGATAGGACGACCTCCCCAAGCAAATGTTGGTTAATTATTTAGCACACCGAATGATGTTCTACCCAAAATTATCGGATATGTGAATGTTGATTGAGAGATAATATTCCACACCCATAACCAATGCTACCCGTGTCAATAGGTGAAAATTCAAGTGAATTAGTGACTACCCTATCTCATAGCTAATGCCCCATCGGAAATGCACCCCTAGTCATCTACTCCTTATTGGTACACACATCTTGATTTTATAACTTTTATTGAATTGTGTTAGTAGTGACAACTTTCCCAATTCCCCTATTTTCTTGCTTTGGTTTTGTTGAACAACTATTCTCAATTTGAAATCGCATCGCACAATCTCTCACTAGCTAAATCAGGTCCCTTGGGTAAAACCTCGACATCTGTTAGGTTTATAAAGTTTGTTTTGACTACGCGATAGTCGTGACCTCCTAGTTGGAGAGCACTATTTCAGCGTTTATCAGCCATCACCTGAGCCTATATATAATCTGGAGCTTGAGATTGCTCCATAGTTAGTGCTAGAGGATCCGCCACCATATCACCCAGTGGGGAAGGGACCAGATCAGCCTCAACACAGACCTACAGTTTCACTGGCACTTCACGACGCTTTAGCTCAGTTATTGAGTGCCTTGAGAGTCCTAACTCAGAGTCACGACCCAACCACCGAGCTGTGCAGGCGCCTACTCTATGCACCTAGAAAGATAAACCCTTACCACCCGATCCAACAGGTAAAAGCGAAATTAAAAAGGAAAACCAAAACTAACCTCTTTCAGTACATGAAAACATCACAACCTTTTTTCAGGTAAACACCTTTACAAAAGCATACAGCAACCCATTTCTTACAACTGACAAACAACCTTCCCTATGATCTAGTCGAAACAGGTACAAGAGCTACTACAGGAGTAAAACAGAAATGAAAGAGGACACAACTCCCACCATGGAAACAAGAATAGAAGTTGTTGAAGATTACAGTGATCCTGTACCTATGAAACATCACAGTCTCTGCAACCAGACAATACTCAAAAGATATAGCAAGAGTACAATCAGTACAAACACACATACTGGTAGGAATCATCGATCGACCCGAATCCATTCCATAGCATCATATAAGAAATAAAGGAAGTGCACAATTAATTACAATACTCGACCCTTCAACATTCACCTTACCAAGCCCAATATCAACCCAAGCCTGCCTATCCCTTTTGCTGCCAACTCCACCACTATGAGACACTACGCTCTGACTCCTAGGACATTCCCAAGTCACCTTAACCCTTATACTTACCAAGTCACCTTGTCACCTAGACTTCCCAAGTCACCTTAACACCTAGACTTCCCAAGTCACACTTGTCACCTGACTTGGCAAGTCAACTTGACACCTAGACTTCTCAAGTCACACTTGTCACCTAGACTTCCCATGTCATCTTGACACCTAGACTTCCCAAGTCACACTGGTCATTACCCAACATTTATGCCCATACCTGGACTACCATTCCCTTACCCTAGTTACCCACTATGACTCAATAACCCGGAGTAAGCCCGACTACTTAGTGACGTAGACCACACCTGTTATACCGCAACCTACTAGTACAAAACCACCCCAATGACCCCAGGGCCATACTCGACAAGTAACAACAACCATCATTGGAACAAATACCACGAGTCTCTTTCTCAGCTTATCAACCGCACGTAACAAGTCTATCCAACATTGACAATTTTAAGTGACAAAAAACATATATCCTCTTTACATAACCCAGACCAAACAAAGTTACCTAGGACATCATCTAATAACATGTGATCCAAGTTCACAGAAGAACCACCTTGTCACTTAAGAACACTAACCCGACCCTTCAAGGACCAACTATACACCAAATAATAAAAAATCTCGGCCCTCTCAAGAACCCAACATGTGCAGAACAATGACTAATAATTAGACCTGGTTCACTCAAGGAACCAACATGTAAGGAACATAAAGTAACAAATAGAGCTGGTTCACTCAAGGAACCAATATGTAAGGAACAATAAGTAACCAATAGACTAGGCTTACTCAAGGAACCAACAAACATATAACACCCAATCCCGTTCCAGGCATGGTACCCAAGCCAACCATAGTAGAACTTGTACCAGGCGTGGTACCTGAGCCAACCAATAAGTATCATGTACCAGGCGTGGTTCCTGAGCCAACCATTATATAATATGTACCAGGCGTGGTACCTGAGCCAACTGATAAATATCTCGTACCAGGCACGGTACCCCAGCCAACCAATATGTAACTTGTACCAGGCGTGGTACCCAAGCCAATTGAATGTCACACAAATCCAACAGTCAAAAAATAATGAACAAAATCACACTTATAAACAAACAAGCAACAAAACTAAGTTCATTTCACATGACTGACACCCAGACAATTAGACATTCATAATCGCACTCGTTAAAAATGCAAACTCATATGACATAGAGCGATAGTAGATGAACACATATTACATATTGGAAAAACAATAACCATACCTTACTTTATCAGCATGCCACCCCGGTCTACCCAAAGACCAACCCCACATTTAAGTTCAACTACCTGGCCTCTCATGATCCGGTATGCAACAATCACAGTTCAACCATTAACCCGGTCCACTAATTGGGACAATCAACAAATACAACAACAAGTATAATTAAACATGTCCGAAGACTAATCCCCGGCTTATCAATTAGACACATATAGGCATTTACATTCATTTTTGGACCCCCTGTTCATCCCATTTACCTTATTTGAATTTCTCCTTGGAACTTGCTACAACCTAGAAATCCATTCACTCGTAAACATTACAACTTCCTCGAACCCACACGAGAATCTAGTCTCCCCAGGATGTATAATCCTAATATTAACCATAAGACCTAAATTAGAAACACATTATTCGAGACATAATAATTCTAGTTTCCCAGACCTACCCCAATAGTCTAGTTTCCTAGATTCTAACATCACACATCAATTTACAATTATTAACAACGGAATAAAACCCATTACCCTAATACCCTCATTCCCATCTCAATCATCCATCCAAACAATACCATATTTCTCCAGAATTTATGCCCGAAGGCTTAAGCATGGTTTCTCCTTTCCGTCTATACAGTAATATGAAATGAAAGCATGTCAATATCTACTCAACGAAAAGAAACCTAGACTACTTGGATACCAAGCAGTTGTACCATGCATATTTTAGCTCCATGAAGGCATTTCCTGATGGATGAAAAGCCCAAAATCCATGGTTTTGCGTCCTTTTAGCCTGAATATCCCCTCTCTATGGCTCCCAATCCTTGGAGTAGCCTAGGAGGGTTTTTGGAGTAACCCCCATCTGCTTTTGGGGCTGAATGGGAGAGAATGAAATTATAAACCCGTTTTTGGGTTTTTTGGTCGCGGCCTTCTTCTATAGTAGCCTAAATACCGCTATAGCGGTACCACCATAGCGGAAGCCACACGTTATAGCGGGTTGACTGCCTTTGACTTATGCTATAGCAGAATTTTCTCTACTATAATGATCGTCGCCAACAAGCACTGTCAATCGCAATAGCATTTGACACAAAAAAAAAACCTTAGAAAATCCCCCAAAATGGCCCATTTCACAACACACTTCAAATCTTGACATTCTGAACCACTCTTTTCATACCAACTTTGTTATCGGAAGTTCTACTCACACGAATTAACTTTAAAAAGTCCTACGGACTCCTTAACGCCTTATCTAATGGAAGAATTAGCTTAATCTTAGACATTTTACCCAATCCTTTCCCAAATTTCCCTAGACCTTATCTCTCTCAAAATTCATCCGCGACTAGCCTACGATAAAATTTCCAACTCCCCAACCGGGAATTTTTTCTAACCCATTCTTCACACGAATAGCTCACCCATAACGAGGTGCCTTTTTAATATCCACTGAACATGTCATTACAACAAATACCAATTACCCATCGTTCATCCCTGAACGATCTCTAAGGAAGAAGGGGAAGAAGGAGCCCGCCCCCTGAACCTTAACGCTCTACTATGACAATGTGAATATAGTCTTATGCAAGCCACTAAACTTTCAAACCCCTCGGTGTACCCAACTCAATCGAAATTTAATTCACTCTCATTTTATCAAGGAATTCCTTCCTTCGGGCTGCACAAGGCTAATTAGATTACCCTCCCCGAGTGCCTAAGAAATTCGGGGCCTCGTCGAAACACCTGAGCGAAAGAAATTTGCACTTAACGAGTGAAAAATTTGCCATTCCACGAGGACTAGATTCCTTTATGTTAAATGCTATACCCAGAGTCCTACTAAACAAAACTCCATTCCAAAGCTTCTATGCGATACTATGCCCCTCGCATATCATGGTATCACCTTGCTCCTATAAACACTATGCCCTGAGACACCAAGTATCTCTAAACCACATAACACAGAAATTCCATTGGAACTCATCCTAGCTTGATATTTTCATCAACTCTAACACTAGGGAGAATTCTGCTCGGGCACTTACCATCTAATCAAGGCTATAACTAGCATACCACACCACTCGTAGAGCAGTAACACTGGGTATTACCATGGTCAACAAGAGAGATGACAATGCTAAAGAATCCATTTACTAACTTCACTCCCACAACTGACCCTACCACTATGGATCATGAATAATAAACAAACCAATATTCATAAACATAACATAAGCCTATGAGTAGTGCCCCATACTACTCAAGTCAATTTCGAGTCATTTTTCCAAATTCTACATTGGTGACTATTCCCACCAATGGTCAATCATAATTCTACCAATACCCCGGACTATCACATCTACCCTTTCCTTCTATCGCGCATGGATGCTAAATAATTCATGCAATAGCTCGCAGCTTATGTAGAGATTTAAAATAACCCAAGAATGAAAAAAATAGGGGAAAACAGGACACAGATTATGCCTTTCCTATCCCGCTATAGCGACTTGCACATCGCTATGGCGACCCCCAATAGTAGCAGCCCAGAAAATTTTCCATTTTTGCAAAATTCCCTCATTCTTGTTCCCTGTTTTCAACATTAACATATGAGATCGCGTTATGGTCTTAAACATAACCGCAAGACCAACCCCAACTATGCATAGTTTAGAATTAAGCACCACATCATCACAAAATTAGTTACAAAATACACCAGAACCGTGTACAATAACACATTCCCGCTATCGTACACTACTAGTCCCTCTTTTTCCTTTTCATGGTTCTAAACCAACCCTGACTGTCCTGAAACAAGAGCTTCCCCACATCTATCAATTCCTTTTGTTCCCTTACCATCTATACAAACGGTAAGTCTCTACCCAAATGTAACGCAAATCATTCTAATTAAGGCATACCACAATTTATCACTAAAACAAATCACAAATTCTAAACACAAAATAAATTTCCTTAAGTCACAATCATGAGTTACCACAAAAATTTCCTTACCGCAATTCCGGCTATAAAGATATAATAGCCACTCTCCCCCATGGTTCCCAACCAATCCCGGCTGTCTTGAAACCAAAGTCTCCCTACAGTCATAAGCCTTGTTCCCTTACCATTTTTACCAATGGCAATTCCATTTCTGAATTGTAATACTATTTTACTGATCAATTCAAGTACACATAGAAAGTTATTACCAACCAAAGCACACAAAATCAAGTTATGACTGCTCCCGGACAAAAATATTCACCATAAGGCAAGCAATTTAACCCACACGACTGCAGTCATACAAGTAATACAATACACATAGTTTCAAGTTTCGAGCAACATCACAATCAAGTCACATCTAATATCTTTTATTTGCCTCATGGATGACCAATAGTCGGTTATCCATGCTTTACCACATCCTCTCAGGCCAGATACCAATTAGAACCTTTTTGGTTCCAATTTCCCTTACTTGTGTCATCTCAATCGGATTCAAACGACATCATTTTTCCTTGTCAAGATACCAATTGGAATCGAGAGATACCAATTGGACTCAACCCATACAAGCAAGTAACAGACCGCACAAAAGGAATGAAATAAGAGAGATGTTTTCTAGAATGTTTCATAGCTTCCCAAAGATTATATGTGAACGTCAACACACCAATCCGCAAGACTCTATTTGCCATTTTTCCCTTGTACTGGGAGACCGATTACCTAGGCTCTAATACCATCTATCACCATCCAACTACCAAGCCGTGCGGATTCCTACTATATACACCTAGATAGACTAACCCTTACAACCCGATCCAACAGGTAAAAGATTAAATAAAAAGAAAAACAAAACTAACCTCTTTCAATACATGAAAATATCACAACCTTTTATTCAGGGAAACTCCATTACAAAATAATACAGTAACCCATTTCTTATAATTGACAAACAACCTTCCCTAGGATCTAGTCTAAATAGGTATAAGAGCTATTACAAGAGTAAAACAAAAATGTAAGAGGACACAACTCCCACCATGGAAACAAGAATAGAAACTGGTGAAGATCACCATCATCCTGTACCTATGAAACATCACCGTCCCTGCAACCATGCTATATCCAAAAGGTATAGCAAGAGTAGGATAAGTATAAACACACGTACTGGTAGGCATCATCAGTCGACGTGAATCCATTCCATACCATCATATAAGAAATAAATGAAATGCACAATTAATTACAATTCTCGACACGTCCACATTCACCTTAACAAGCCCAATATTAACCCAAGCCTGCCTATCCCTTTTGCTGCCAACTCTACCCCTATGAGACACTACGCTCTGACTCCTAGGATATTCCCAAGTCACCTTAACCCTTAGACTTACCAAGTCACCTTATCACCTAGACTTCCCAAGTCACCTTGACACCTAGACTTCCCAAGTCACACTTGTCACCAAGACTTACCAAGTAACCTTGAAACCTAGACTTCCCAAGTCACACTTGTCACCTAGACTTCCCAAGTCACCTTGACACCTAGACTTTCCAAGTCACACTGGTCATGGTAAATTCCTTTAAGGAATTCTCTTCAAGGAATTCTCTTCAAATTTGATGTCTTGGGGTGTTTCTACCTATATATAAAGAGTTAGTGGACCCCCAATATACAAAATCAAAGGTCTACCAGGCTAGTTTCCAACGCACTAAACCGTTAGTCAATACGACTTCAGAATAGAGAGATATTAACTTTTTCGTAAGACTGCGCAAGCAGAAACGTCAAGGTGGGGCCCACATCCTAAGTCAGTTTTGCTTTATAAAAGGTGTTCCAGCTTCGTTTTAATTCATAAAAATCACCCAAAATCTGCTGAAAATCAGTGGGAAAGTCCCTAAATAATCGATGGACTTTTATCCATTCAATTTGGAAGTTTAACGGAAGTTGCTCTACATCGCGAGCTCGTCATTTTGGTGTAGTTTGTCCCGTCGATTTCATTGAGTATCTTCGTGGGTGTTGATGCAGCGATCTAGCAGCTGTTTTCTGAGTATTTTGCAGTAGCTATGGAGTTATTTTGGCGAGGTATGGATCCCGTACACTTATCTATTTGTTGGATCAAGATTTTAAGCTTCTAGTTATGAAAAGTTGTTGTTGCTGATATCTTGTAGTAGTTTCTTGTTGAATTTGGATCCGTTTTTTGTTCTTGAAAGTTGGATGGTTGTTTAGAATGGTATATTGAATATTTTGTCTAGGAAATCTCTCCCCTACGATCCTCCTTCGTAATTACATGTTCTAGTATCATTTTTACAGCTTTCCGAGCCACGAAGTAGTGTTTGGATATTGTGGCTTTGGACAACCCCTTTATCTTATTATGTTTGGTTATTGTTATGGTGTTCTGGTTGTGGTAAGGTTCTAGAGGGATTGTGAAATTATGCGATTCTTTTTGGGATCGCATACGATAGTCATTGGATTGGACAACGTGAAGTACGCCTTGAAATAGTGCCTCGGGATCTCGTCACTCCTTTGAGATGTCGTTAACATATTATTGTTGGATTTAGCTGCCATTTATTATTGTTATTGGCATAATTTTATGCTTTGTAGTTGGTTGGTCGCGAGTGTGACATTAACACCTTATCAATTGGCTATGGCTCATTCTTGCAGCCTTGTCGATTCTAGCAATTATTCCATTACCTTGGTTGGTCAGGCTTCATAGAGATGCCTTTTGGACTTCAGAAATTGTTATTGTGATTTTGAGGTTCCCGGAGCAGTTTGAGCCTTATAAACGTCGTTCCCGCAACTAGTCATCCGATGACAGGTAGGTTATGGCTTTCCCTACCTAGACTCTGCGTAAATAGGCTATAACTGCATTAATTAACATCCTTGGGTGGGTTGTTATAAGTTGGTACCCCAGACCTTGTCTGCCTTGTTCTTCCGTTTAATTCATACGTTGTAAATATTATTCGCGTAGTATTGTATATTACCCTTGGGGTCCTGTGTGGCCTTGTATTGACTCTGGAACATAGATGGTGGGTTATTGGGGAATGTCCGCGAGTTCCGGACATAGAGATTATCCTTTTAAGATGGTTATGTATGTTGAGTAGATGTTGGGCCTGTACAGGGATGATAGGAGTTGTTGTGAGCCGTTTTCCTACTTTTATATTTGTGGCGAGCATATCATCCATGAAAAAGGTTTTCCTCTGCATGTTTTACTACAGTTTTGGCTGTGGTCCACTACCACAGTTTTTCTAAATTTGCATGGCCTTGGGGGCGTATTTTTGGTACTATTGATGATAGAAAAGGGGATTTGTGGATGTTTTCGCACTGATTTTATTACTGGTATTAGTCTCTGCGGGGCAGAGCACCATACTTGATTTTATTACTAATACTAGTCTCTGTGGGGCAGAGCACCAGACTTGATTTTATTACTGATAGTAGTCTCTGCGGGGTGGAGCACTAGACTTGATTTACTATAGTTTTAGACCCAGTTATGCCCGGGAACCCTTGGAGGGGTTTTTGAGGTATTTTCTACTACTTTAGTCCAGGACAGGGTATGGGCATGCATATTCCAGACTGGGTCTCTATCTTGATCCCGGACATTCTTCCGGATGACATGTCTTGATAATGAGTTTTAGTATGGGGTCGGGGACCTCCATGGACCTTGCCGCTCTGGGCCTGGGGCTTCAGGCTGCGTGTGCTGGAGGGAAGGTTATACGGTGGAGTAGAGGTATACGGGATGAGTCCTTTCATGGAACCTGCCTGCTGGGCCCGATCGGCACCGGAGGAGGTACGTACAGAGGTTCTATTTCACACATCATATCATATCATGCATTGGATTCCACCCTTGTTTACTGTTTATTGGTTGTACGCTCCGGTAGTATGGGATGCTGAAGGGTTGGATTTCACTTGATTGTGTTCCTCGGTTGTATGGTGGCCATGTGGACTATAGGTAGACTATATTTACTCCTGTCTTTATTTAGAGCTTGTCTTGTCACTCGGTTAGTGAAGGATAAGTGATGGTTAACCTGTTGAGGTTTCAGTTACTTACTGCTTTTATATTTTATATACGCTCCATCGGCCAATGATACCTACTGAGTACCCGTTGTTTTGGTGCTCATACTATACTTCTGCACTTTTTGGTGCAGATATTAGCTAACCTTTTGCTGTTGATCACATTGGAGACTCGTGCAACTTTCATATCTTTGAGACTAAGGTGAGCGCCTGACGGTCGGGGCTTATCTATATCTCATCTGTTGTACTGTTGCTCCTTCTACTTTTGGAGGCAAATTTGTATTGTATTTTGTTACTTCTAGCACTTGTATTCTATTAGAAGCTTTTGTACTATTGATACCAAGTCTTGGGGTTGGTGTAGTTTCCTTTATGTATTTATATTCGAGTTTTGCTTCCATTTTGTCTACCTTTACATTCTTCTTCCGCTTATTTCTGTGTGTTGGTGCGTTATGGTTAGGTAGTAGCCCATTACTAACCATTCTGGGCTACGAGAATTGGTTCGCCTACTGGGGGGTTGTAGGTTCCATCATGACCTGAGAAATCGGGTCGTGACAATTTTCCTCTTTTTAGAATGTCCCTTCTTGTAGAAGTTCTCAAAGTTGCAGCTTCTAGATATGCTAGGAAAGAGGATAGAAGCCTCATATAGTGCTTGCTCTAAACAATCCATAAGATGATCATAGTAGTAGGCTTGAATATCATGATTAAATACATGTTGGCCTTTGCCTTGTGCGACTAGTGACCTTTTTGCTAGAAATCAAGGTTAGTTGATTTTCATGATAAGAAGAAATACCAATTCTTGGGAGATGACTTTTTATGCAAGAGATTTAGTTGATATAGGCTTGACTATGTTGAAAGAAGATAGTAAGACTCAGACCTCAGAATCTATATGTGCGCTGGTGAAAATTTTAGTTGCAAATGGTAATTGTGGTATTCTGAGAAGTTGGTGTAGTTTAAAAGGGTGTTCCTAAGCTTAAAAGCTGTCAATCGTATTGTCTAAGGTAGGAATAGTCTTGTTCTTACTCCCTTCCCAATGTGCTCATACCTTATGACCAGTAACTTCAGATAGCAAGATAACATAGTAGACTCATAACATCAGATCAGTTAAGACCCGCCAGTAATCATTCCTAAGGCCAGAAGGCCCTATTCTCAGCTCAGTCCATGCTAGTAAGTTCAGTTTAGAGGAGAATAGTTTTCTCGTATAGTATTTCTTCTTAGTCTTATGTTTCTTTAAGCTAACTATGATTTCTAAGAATATGTTTGTTCTTTATGAGTTTAAAATAAGTCCCTACTCTCACTCCAGACCAGTTATCATATTGGACATTCAGTTTCGTGTCGTATTAGTGTTCTTATGCTCTCAGTATGCATACATACCTCACGAACCCAACTCAGTTCATATTTCAGTCAGAAATCAGTTACCATATCAGTACTCCAGCTTTTAGAACTCAGTTGGTGGGATTGCAACTCTTTCCCCACAACCTCAGCCTAGTTAGTCTTCATTCGAGGACGAATGATCCCAAGGGGGAGATATTGTAACACACCATAAATTCCAAGCTAAGACTCAACCTATTTCCATAAGTATCATGACAATTTCCCTAGTATGGTGAGTGCTTTGGATGTGAATCATATTCATAAGAAACTTCTATAATCAAGTTAAGTTGAAAGCCCCCCAACCAAATAAGTTTTCATGTAAAACTAAACTAGGGTCAAATTTAAACCACTATAACTCTTTGAATATGAAGTGTTAGGTGGTCTAGTATCCACTTAATTAAAGGTCTTTGAGTCTTCTTTCCAACCCCACTGATCATGTATTAATACGAGTCCGAAGTAAAAAGTTATCAGTGTTTTACTAAAGGGTGTCTGTCTGTAAAATTGACAGACAAAAACCATGAGAAGGTTCCACTGGTCGTGGGTCAAACTACGAACCATGAGGAGGTTCCATGAGTCATGGAATGATCCACGGGTCATGAAACCAACTCGTGGAAACAGTCCAAAAGTTTAAAAGTGGCCTAAAATACACAAGGAGTTTCCATGGGTCGTGGAATGTTCCAAGGGTTGTGAAACCAACTCATGGAAATCATTCCAGAGACCAGAAACTTTTCCCAAGAACCACGAACCCTATCCACGAACCGTGATCCATTCTACGGGTCATTGTTCACGCTCGTGGAACCCAGCGATGAGTTTTTTTAGCAGTTTTTAATCTAGTATCCCAGGGGTATTTTCAGAACTTTCATTCTTCTTTTAGCTCCGACTATAAATAGCTCTAGGCTTATTTTTACTAAGTCTAAACCTCAAAACCAGTCAGTCTCCTCTTCAAGTCAGTTTCAAGGAAATAAAAAAGTGTTCTTCTCCAGATTTCAGAACTAGGGCTTTCTCCAAAGCTTCAAACTTAAGATTTCTCTTTAGTGATTATCATCCACAAGGTATGTGGATATTCAGTAAGGATTTAGTTCACCCTTATGCCCAAAACCTCAGTCTTCTATTTTGAATTTCATGATTTTAGAAACTAGGGTTCTTACCCAATCATGCTAAATTTTACAGAATTCAGTCCTTATGATTTCTACATAAATTATAGCCTATTTTAGAAGATTTGCTCCATATTTTCAATGACTTGCAAGATATTTTACAATAACTTTAAGAACCAAAAATCTAGCCTGAAATGGTAGTATTTTCACGAGAATTGGTTTTCTTCAGTATTTAACCTAGATTTGTAGCATTCAATTTTAAGCATTAAGTTACTAGTTTTCAGTCTACAGTTGGTCTTTACACTTCTCCAACTTCAACACTCTTTTCAGAATCTAGTTCAGCTAGTCAGCATTCAGTCTAAACAAGTTTAAGTTTCCTCGTGATGATTTTAACTATGGGTTTTGCTTTAAGACAAGCATTCATGATTCCAAGTTACTTCAGTCCAATTATTTTACTATGAAAGAACTATGCATGATTTAGCAGGCTTTATTTTACCTTCAGAATGTTTTACAAGAATATATTTTAAACATAGACTTTCAACATATGCCATCAATGATGATGAACATAGTAGGGCTTGTGATTAGCATGGTATACATTTATGCCATCAATGATTATGAACTCATTATTCAGATATGTCACATGATATAAATCATCCTCATGCATTATCAGTCAGGTACTCAGTCAGACAAAATTATGTGATTAGATTCCTCAGTCTCAGTAATAGTTGCATTCTCAGATGATATCAGTACTTTGAGCTATCTAGTATTTTAGTTGTATTCATAGCTTTATATTCAGTGGGAGTAGGATTAGCACCTATCAGATAGAGGGATGAAGGTTCAACTGTCAGATTAGGCTGGGACCTTTAGTAGAAGTCCCTAAGTCCCAGAACTATGGCACCACCGTAGGTATTAAAGGAGTCAGTTGTCAGATTAGGTTGTACATCCTTATCCCTTATGTACTTCAACTTAGTGGATCTATGTCAGATTTGTTTGTACCCTTGGCAAGGTATGAACACCCTTCTATCCAGTTTCTATAACCGTGCCTTGCATATCCTTGGTTGTGTAGCAGGGTTCTGTCAGCCATTCACCTACTGGTATCATCTCTTGTCTTTAAGCTAGGAAGTTGATTTCTCATAGGCATTTGTCTTATCTAGCATATGTCCAAGATGCTAGTGCCGACCCTTCTTCCCCTGAGTTGGTTCCTGTGGTTAGATATTTCCTAGATGTTTTTCCTACTGACCTGCCAGGCCTTCCACTTGAGAGAGATATTGATTTTTCTATTGAGTTAGAACCAGGAACCAGGCCCATTTCTATTTCTCCCTATCGTATGGCTACATTTGAGTTGAGAGAGCTCAAGGAGAATCTCCAGGACTTGTTAGCTAAGGGTTTCATGAGTATATCGCCTTGGGGTGCCCCAGTTCTGTTTGTGAAGATATGGATGGGTCGATGCGAATGTGTATTGATTATCTACAGCTAAATAAGGTGACTGTGAGCAACAAGTTCTCCAGACTTTGAGAGTTCATCGACTTTATGCCAAGTTCTCAAAGTGCGAGTTTTGTCTTGAGTCAGTAGCATTTCTAGGACATGTGGTATCTAAAGATGGTATTAGAGTGGACCTGGGTCAGATATCAGCAGTTCATGATTAGTCGAGACCTACTACTCCTACCGAGGTTTGCAGCTTTGTTGGGTTAGCAGGGTACTACAAGAGGTTTGTCGAGGGGTTTTATTCCATAGAAGCACCTCTGACTAGGCTGACTAGGAAGGATGTCCCATTTCAGTGGTTGGATCAGTGTGAGGATAGCTTTTAGAGGCTTAAGGCCTTGTTGACTTCAGCTCCAGTATTGACCTTTCCAGTTGAGGGTCAGGGATCCTTGGTATATTGTGATGCTTCCAGGGTAGGTCTTGGTTGTGTGTTGATGCAGTAGGGTCGTATGATAGCATATGCGTCAAGGCAGCTGAAGTTTCATGAGCGCAACTACCCCACTAATGGCTTAGAGTTTGCGGCAGTAGTCTTCGCGCTCAAGAATTAGAGGCACTACCTATATGAGGTTCACTGTGAGATCTTCACTGATCATCATGGTCTTCAGTTCATCACGAGTCAGCGAGAGCTAAACTATAGGTAGCGTAGATGGATTGAGTTGCTGAAGGACTATGATTTCACCATTCTGTATCATCCAAGCAAGGAAAATATGGTAGCAGATGCCTTGAGTTGGAAGACAGTGAGTATGGGCAGCCTAGCTTCACTTTTAGTTTCAGAGACTGTTGGCCTTGGACATCCATTCCTTGGATAACCATTTGGTTAGGATTGACTTGTCAGATCCCAGCAGATTTATTGCCAGTGTTGAGGCTCGTTCTACTCTTGTTTACTAGATTCAGAGCCAACAATTTGAGGATCAGCGGTTGTGTGACCTTCGTGATCAGGTGGTTTGGAATGAGGCCAGTCAGGATGCTTTGGGTTCTAATGGTATTATGAGGTTCAATAGTTATCTTTGTGTTCCTAGAGTTGGGGATTTGATATAGTTGATACTTTGTGAGGCACATTATTCTAGATACTCCATTCATCCTGGCGCAACAAATATGTATAGAGATTTGAGACAACTTTACTGGTGGACTGGTATGAAGTGGGACATAGCAGAGTTTGTATCTAGGTTCTTGAACTATAAGCAGATTAAGTTCAAGCACATGAGACCTAGTGGATTGATGCAATGACTTCCCATTCCTTAGTGGAAGTGGGAAGGGATTACTATAGACTTCGTAGTTGGATTGCCTCATACTTCTCGAGGGTTTGACTCTATTTGAGTGATTATTGGTAGGCTGACTAAGTCAGCACACTTCCTGCCTGTCCAGACTACTTAAAATGTAGAGAGGTTGCCTTAGATTTACCTTCGTGAGATTGTTATGTTGCATGGGGTCCCAACTTCTATTATTTGAGATTGCAGCACTCAGTTCACATCTAAGTTTTGGAGGGCTATTACCTGAGATTTGGGTATATGGGTTCAGCTTAGTACTGTTTTTCACCCTCAGATAGATGGCCAGTCCGAGAGGACTATTCAGATCCTGTAGGACATGCTTCGGGCCTGTGTTCTTAACTTTGGAGGTTCTTGGGATCAGTTTGTGCCTTTGGCCGAGTTTGCTTATAATAATAGTTTCCATTCGAGCATTGGCATGGAACCTTTTGAGGCTTTGTATGGTAAGCATTGTAGATTGCCGATTGGTTGGTTTGATGGTATGGAGTCTAGGCCACAGAATATAGACTTGCTTCGTGATTCCTTAGACAGAGTCTGAGTTATTCAGGACAGACTTCATGCAGCTCATAGTAGGCAGAAGCTACACAGATCGTAGACTTTGTGCCTTGGAGTTCAGCAAGGGTGACTTGGTTTTTCTCCGTGTAACACCCATGAAGGGAGTGATGAGATTCTGTAGGCAGGGTTTAACACCCCAGAACTTCCAAGCCCAGACAAAGTAGAAAATAAAAATTTCAGAAAAGTTCAAGTAACTAGGAATCACGGTTCAAAACATGGACCGCCGTTCAAAAGAACGGTGCATCATTTGAAACCGTAATCCCTGAAACAGTAGACCATCAGTTCTTCCCCAAGGACCATGGTTTAGGCAACGGACCGTCATTCAGAAGAATGGTCCATCGTTCAAACAATAGTCCTAATTCCAGTAGACCCTCAGCTCTGTCTTCAGAAACCATGAGTGCCTTGATGGGCCGTCGTTCAGAAGAACGATCCATCCTAAGGAGTCATAATTTCCAGGAATCTGAGGACCCCACTCCATCCCTAGGAACCATGGGTCAAATGATGGGCCATCGTTCAGAAGGATGGACCGTCCTATTGAACCATCATTCCTAGGACCAGAGACCCTAAAACGCACAAGCAGAACCACAGCTCCAGTTGACGGTCCGCCATTCAGAAGGATGGTCCGTCAACCAAGCCGTAGTCCTTGAGCGTGATTTTCTGCAGATTCTTTTAAACATTCCCAGGGCAGTCCAGTCTTTTCCCAATTATTTTAATTCTGACCCTATGTAATTTGGGGGGTAATTAAAGGGTTTATAACTCTATTTCTCCCTCATTACTCCTAAATCACTCATACTTAGCAAATCTCTCAAGAATAGAACGTTCTCTTTCAAGAACAAGGCAAAAAGGGTTTTCTCCAAGTTCCTCTAAGAATCTAAAGGTTCAATCGTAGAATCTTCATACAGGTATGTGGGATTTCACTAGTGGGTTCGTTTCACCCATTAGGTCCCTATCACTCAGTCAAATCCCTTCAGTTCTCCTTAAACGCTAAAACCCTAGGGTTCATAAACCATAGAGAATTCTTGCTTTTCAGATGTTATGGAATTATATAATGCTTACTCCATATTTCTTGGATAATCAGTATAGTTCATGTACAGAGTTCAGAACCCTAACTTGTTGAAATTTTCAGTACTCCATAGATTATACATGTTAGGCAAACTCAGTCAGATGACCAAATTTCAGAATTTGAATATCATATCCTACAGCTTTGTTGTGTGCATTTTCAGATTATATCAGTATTTTGAGCCATCCAGTGTTATAGTTGCATGCTAGCTTATATTCAGTTTGGAGTAAGCTTAGTATCGAGCATACTAGGGATAAGGTCTTAGCTATCATCTTAGGCTATGACCCTTAGTAGAAATCCGTAAGTCCCAGAACTACGACGCCACTGTAGGTTTGAAGGAGTAAGCTGTCAGACTAGGCTGCACCTCCTTGTCCCTTGTGGACATCAACAGTGGATCCATGTAAGACTCATTTGTACCCTTGGCAAGGTATGAACGCCTTTCCATCTAGGGTTACAGGTTGGACCATAGTTAGCTCAACTTGGTGTATGTCGGTTAGTAGTATCTCCCACTGTCAGATTCATGTGCATTGACCTTGTATTCAATACTCATGTTCAGTATTCAGATTAGCATGTTATTTCATGATTTATAGTTGGTCACTGCATTCAGTACAGCTCGTAGTTACAGTTCAACATGTTTATTCTTTTGTTCAGTTATATATATATATATATTGTTCAGTCCAGCTTGTATCCTGCATGCTTAGTACATTCAAAGTACTGACGCATAATTTTGTGCTACATCATTTATGATGTAGGTTCAGGCACTCAGCATCCAGATTGCACCTAACTTGACCTCCAGCCCATACTCAGCAACTCAGTGGTGAGTCCCCAATAGTTTTGGGACAATAGACATGCCTTTATTTCAATATTTATCTTCAATTTTCAGTTTTGTTAGAGTTAGTTGGGGGCATGTCCCAGCAACTCCTATTCAGTTAGATGGCTTTCAGACATAGACTAGATTCAACACTTTTAGTATTGTTATTAAGTCAGTACTCAACCAGATTCTTATATTCAGATTTCATTTGGGTTCTTCACGCTTTCAGATATTTAATTGCTTTAGTTTTCCGCACAATACATATCTTTAAACTGGTTTTACTTAGATGCCATGCCATTGGTTAGCTTGGGGTCACTCATGGCTCTAAGCACCATGTTGCATCTAGGGGGTAGCCTCGGGGTGTGACAAACTTGGTATCAAATCATAAGGTTTAAGTATCCTAGGATATTTGAAAGCCGCGTCAAGTAGAGTCTCCTTCATGGATGTGAAGCGCGCCATACTTATGGAGGAGGGGCTATGAGACATTATTAAGAATAACTTCCTTTCTTTATTTTCCAGCTCATGCTATAGAGTGTGAACTCTAATTGATCTCTCTTTATTCTAACTCGTGCTCTTCGCATTTCAGAAAAATGCCTCCAAGAAGAGCTAATGCTAGGAACCAACCAGCAGCCCCAACAGACCCCTTAAATGTGCGGGTTACACATGCAGAATTCAGGGCTTCCTTCCAAGTGCTCTCTCAAGCCATGACTGCTTAGGTCAACCAGCAAGCTGCCCACCAGCTCCATCTAAAGTCAATGCTGCTTCAGCCAGAATTCGGGACTTCACTCGGATGATCCCTCTAGAGTTTCATGGGTCCAAGTAAGAAGAGGATCCCCAAAAGTTCCTTGAGGGCATCCAGAAGGTCACTGACATTATGGGTGTCACATCAGTCGAGGGTGCAGACTTGCCCGCTTATTAGCTAAAGAGAGTGGCCTACACTTGGTATAAGGAGTGGAAAGAATCACATTGTACCAATGCAAGACCAATGACTTTGGATATGTTCAGGACTGCTTTCCTGGACAGATTCTTTCCAGGACAGATTCTTTCCACTAGAGCTCAGGGAAGCTAAGGTTCAGGAATTCATCAACTTGAGGCAGGATGATATGAGTGTACAGGACTACGCTCTAAAATTCACACAGTTATCCAAGTATGCTCCAGCGATAGTAGATGACTTCAGAGCTCACAAAAGAAAGTTCATATCGGGTGTGTCCGACGATATGGTCAAGGAATGCAAGACATCTATGCTTGTGAAGGAAATGGACTTCTCCAGATTAGTTACTTATACTCAACAGATTGAGGAGGAAAAGATCAAAGAAATGGGAGGTAATGCTAAGAGGGCTAGGATAGATGAGTATAGCCACTTTCAGCAGAAGTCAGAGGGTGGAAATTGCCCTCAGTATCGATAGAAAAATTCAGCACCAGCTCCATTTTCTGCTAGTGCCCAGTGCCTAATTTCAGGAAAGACCGATGGGGTAGAGCGTCTGGCTCCATGTCCCAAGGTTTGGTTACTAATAGGTGCACTAATACGATGTGTAAAAAGTGTGGTAAGAACCACCAAGGTGAGTGCATGGCAAGCAACATAAATTTCTTTGGATGTCGTAAGTCAGGACACATGATGAGGGATTGTACCACAGCTTCTCAGAAGGGTAAGGATGTTTGCCCTCAGACTCAAACCGACTCTACAGCAGCTCCCGCAGGTCTCCCTACTAAGCAGGATGCCTCATCTGGTATGGGTGACGGTCAGTGCCAGAATAGGTTGTATGCACTTGAGGGTCGTCAGGACCAGGAATTTTCTCCCGATATGGTCACTGGTATGTTATGAGTTTTTAATTCTGATGTTTATGGATTGTTAGATCCAGGAGGTATACTTTCTTTCGTTACTCCATATATAGCAGTAAACTTTGATGTCAGATGTCAGTCCAGACACTCTTCTAGAACCGTTTCTCAGTCTCTACTCCAGTTGGTGATCCAATTATAGCTAGATGGGTATATAGAAATTGCCCAGTCACAGTTTCCCAGAAAGTCACCTCAGCAAATCTTTTAGAGTTAGAAATGGTAGATTTTGATATCATTCTAGGCATGGATTGGTTACATTCCTGTTATGCCTCAGTCGATTGCAGAACTAGGATTGTTCGTTTTTAGTTTCCTAAAGAACCAGTCCTAGAGTTGAAGGGTAGTAACTCAGTGCCTGTAGGACATTTCATTTCCTACCTTAAGGCTAGAAAGATGATTTCCAAAGGGTATATCTATCATCTAGTTTGGGATAAGGATTCAAACTCTGAAACCCCAACTCTTTAGTCAGTTCCAGTAGTCAGTAAGTTTCCAGAATTCTTTCTAAAAGATCTTCCTGGAGTCCCTCAAGAAAGGGAAATCAACTTCGGAATTGATCTTCTTCTAGATACCCCAGCCTATCTCAATTCCTCTTTACAGAATGGCTCTAGCTTAGCTCAATGAATTGAAAGAACAATTAAAGGACCTTTTATACAAAGGCTTCATCAGACCCAGCCTCTCACCATGAGGTGCTCCATTATTGTTCGTGCATGAATTATTTGACCAGCTTCAGGGTGCCAGTTATTTCTCTAATATAGACCTCAGATCCGGCTATCATCAGCTCAGAGTCAGAAATAGTGACATCTCGGACACAGCCTTCATAACTCAGTATGGTCACTACAAATTTGTTGTTATGTCTTTTGGACTAACCAATGCTCCTGCAGCTTTCATGGACTTAATGAATAGGGTATTCAAATAGTATTTGGACTTGTTCGTCATCTTCTTCATTGATGATATCCTCGTTTACTCTAGAAATGAAGAGGAGCATATGACTCATCTGAGGGTTGTTCTTCATACTCTCAAGGATCGCCAACTATTTGCTAAGTTCAGCAAGTGTGAATTTTGGTTACAGTCGGTCGCTTTCCTTGGCTGTAGTATCCAGAGAAGGGATCCGTGTTGATTCTCAGAAGATTGAGGCTTTAAAGCACTAGCCCAGACCCACCTCTCCTACATATATTAGAAGTTTCTTGTTTTTTGCCATCTATTACAGAAGGATCGTTGAAGGATTCTCATCTATAGAATCCCCATTGACTAGATTGACTTAGAAAAAGGTCAAGTTTCAGTGGTGAGATGAATTTGAGCAGATTTTCTTAGAACTAAAGACTAGGTTGACTAGAACTTCTGTCTTGACTCTACTAGAGAGTTCAGATAGTTATATGGTTTAATGCAATGCATCCAGAGTCTTCCTGAGCTATGTCTTAATGTAGTAGGGTAAGGTCATAAGTTATGCCTCCATACAACTTAAGGTCCATGAGAAGAATTACCCAACTCATGACCTCGAGCTTGCAGCGGTGTTGTTTGCCCTAATGATTTGGAGGCACTATTTATGTTGTGTCCATGTTGATGTGTTCATGGACCATAAGAGCCTCCAATATGTGTTCACCCAAAGAGAGTTGAACCTTCATCAGAGGATATGGCTTGAGTTCCTCAAGGATTATGACATGAATGTGCTCTACCACCCTAGTAAGGCCAACATAGTGTCTGATGCCCTCAACAGACTGTCTATGGGTAGTGTGTCTCATGTTGAGGAAGCAAAGAGAGAACTAGCCAGAGATGTTCATTGGCTGGCTCGCTTAGGGGTTTTCCTTATGGACACGTTAGAAGGTGGTGTGATAGTTCAAAATGGAGCAGAATCTTCCCTAGCAGCAGAGGTTAAGGAGAAACAAGATAGTGACCCTATATTGCTTCAATTGCAGGGTGCAGTTCATCAGCAGAAAGTAGAGGTTTTCTCCCAAGGGGGAGATGGTGTACTTCTCTACCAGGGTCACTTGTGTGTTCCAAATGTAGGTGAGTTAAGGTAGAAGATCCTTACAGAAACCCATTGTTCTAGATATTCCATTCATCCAGGTGCCACTAAGATGTACCGTGATCTACAGGAAGTCTATTGGTGGAATGGCATGAAGAGGGACATCGTGGATTTTGTGGCCAAGTGTCCCAATTGTCAGCAGGTAAAGGTAGAACATCAGAAACAAAGAGGTGTGACTCAGGAGATTAGTATTCCTACTTTGAAGTGGGAACTGGTTAACATAGATTTCATAACGGGTCTACCCCGTACTCGCAGGCAACACGATTCCATTTGGGTAATAGTGGATAGGAGTACCAAGTCAGGTCACTTCTTAGCAGTCAAGACTATAGATTTAGCAGAAGATTATGCCAGGCTCTACATAAGTGAGATAGTCAGGTTGCGTGGAGTTCCTTTATCTATCATTTCAGATAGAGTCCCTCAGTTTACATCTCACTTCTGGAAGTCATTCAAGAAAGGTCTTGGCACTCAGGTAAAGCTCAGCACAACATTTCACCCGTAGATGGATGGTTAGGTAGAGCGTACCATTCAGAATTTAGAGGATATGTTGAGGGCTTGTGTGATTGATTTCAGGGGTAGTTGGAATGATCACCTACCTCTCATAGAGTTCGCCTACAATAACAACTACCATTCCAACATTCAGATGGCCCTATACGAGGCTTTATATGGGTGCAGATATAGATCACTTGTTGGTTGGTTTAAAGTAGGTGAAGCAGCCTTGATTGGACTAGATTAAGTTCATGAGGCTATGGAAAAAGTTCAGCTCATAAGAGACAGGCTTAAGATAGCTCAGAGTTATCAAAAATCCTATGCAGATGTTAGGAGAAGAGACTTAGAGTTTGAAAGTGATGAAAGGGTTTTCCTTAAAGTGTCACCCATTAAGGGTGTGATGAGATTCGACAAGAAAAGGAAGCTCAGTCCCAGATATGTAGGCCCTTACAAGATCCTGAAAAAGTGTTGGTAATGTGGATTATGAGTTAGAGTTGCTAGCAGAATTAGCAGTTGTTCACCCAGTCATTCACATTTCCTTGCTGAAGAAATATGTCGGTGATTCGACATCGATTGTCCTCTTAGAAAGTTTGGCTGTGAAGGATAGCCTCACCTATGAGGAGGTTACAGTTGAGATTCTTGACCGTCTGGTTCGTAGGTTGAGAAATAAGGAAGTCACTTCAGTCAAAGTTTTGTGGAGGAACCAGTTCGTAGATGGAGCTATTTTGGAAGTAGAAGCAGCCATGATTTCCAAGTAGCCTCACCTCTTTCCCTCCAACTCAATTTCAACTTGAGGTAACAATTCCTCTTCAGTCTCTCAGTTTATTCTTGTGTAATTCAGTCTCAATTACTTTGTTCCATCAGCTTTCGTTGTATTTCAGCTTATGTGCATGTTCATGGAACTCAGTTCAGTCGGGTATCAGTTTCTAGTACTTAGTTGGTAGGGATTTCAGCTCTTTCCCTCCAAACTCAGCTTGTTCAGTCTTCATTCGAGGATGAATGATCCCAAGGGGGAGATATTGTAACACCCCAGAACTTCCAAGCCCAGACTAAGCTCGGAAAACCAGTAGAAAATAAAAATTTCAGAAAAGTTCAAGTTCCTAAGAATCACGGTTCAAACCATGGACCGCCGTTCAGATGAATGGTCCATCATTTGAAATGGTAATCCCTGAAACAGTGGCCAATCAATTCTGCCCTAGGGACCACGGTTCAGGCAGCGGACCGTCGTTCAGAAGAATGGTCGATCATTCCAACTGTAGTCCCAATTCTAGTAGACCCTCAACTCTATCTTCAGAAATCATGAGTCCCTTGACGGACTGTCGTTCAGAAGAATGGTCTGTCCTGAGGAGTCGTAATTTCCCAGAATCAGAGGACCCCAGTTCCATCCCCAGAAACCATGGGTCAAACGATGGGAAATCATTTAGAAGGATTGACCGTCTTGTTAAACCATCATTCCTAGGACCAGAGACCCTAAAACGCACAGGCAGAACCACGGCTCCAGTTAACAGTCCGTCGAACTGAAGGACGATCCATCAACCAAGCCATAGTCCCTGAGCAAATTTTTCTGCAGATTCTTTTAGACTTTCCCAGGGGCAGTCCAGTCTTTTCCCAATTATTTTAATTCTGACCCTATGTCATTTTAGGGGTAATTAAAGGGTTTTTAAATGTATTTCTCCCTCATTACTCCTAAATCACTCATACTTAGCAAATATCTCAAGAATAGAATGCTCTCTCTCAAGAACAAGGCAAAAAGGGTTTTCTCCAAGTTCCTCTTAGAATCCAAAGGTTCAACCATAGAATCTTCATAGAGGTATGTGGGATTTCACTAGTGGGTTATTTTTCACCGATTAGGTCCCTATCACTCAGTCAAATCCCTTCAGTTCCCCATAAATGCTAAAAACCTAGGGTTCATAGACCTTTGAGAATTTTTCCTATTCAGATGTTATGGAATTATATAATGCTTAGTCCATGTTTCTTAGAGAATCAGTATAGTTCATGTACAGAGTTCAGAACCCTAACTTGTTGAAATTTTCAGTACTCCATAGATTATACATGTTAGGAAGACTCAGTTAGATGACCAGATTTCAGAATTTGAATGTCATATCCTAAAGCTTGGTTGTGTGCATTCTCAGATTATATCAGTATTTTGAGCCATCCAATGTTATAGTTGCATGCTATGTCATATTCAGTTAGGAATAGACTTAGTACCGAGCGGACTAGGGATGAGGGCTTAGCTGTCAGCTTAGGCTATGACCTTTAGTAGAAATCCACAAGTCCCAGAACCATGGCGCCACCGTAGGTTTGAAGGAGTCAGCTGTCAGACTAGGTTGCACCTCCTTGTCCCTTGTGGACATTAGCAGTGGATCCACGTTAGACTCGTTTGTACCTTTTGCAAGGTATGAACGCCCTTCCATCCAGGGTTACAGGTTGTGCCCATAGTTAGATCAGCATGGGGTATGTCGGTTAGTAGTATCTCCCACAGTCAGATTCATGTGTATTGACCTTGTATTCAGTACTCATGTTCAATATTCATATCAACATGTTATTTCAGGATTTATACTTTGTAAATGCATTCATTACAACTCTTAGTTAAAGTTTAGCATGTTTATTATTTTGTTCAGTTATATATATATATATATATATATATTTCAGTCCAGCTTGTATCCTGCATGCTCAGTACATTCAAAGTATTGACGCATACTTTTATGCTACATCATTTCATGATGTAGGTTCAGGCACTCAACATCCATATCGCGCCTAACTTTACTTTCGGTCCGTACTCAGCAGCTCAGTGGTGAGTCCCCAATAGTTGGGGGTTAATACACATGCCTTTATTTCAGTATTTATCTTCAGTTTTCAGCTTTGCTAGAGTTAACTGGGGGTATGTCCCAGCAACTCCTATTCAGTTAGATGGCTTTCAGACATAGACTAGATTCAGCACTTCTAGTATTGTTATTCAGTCAGTACTCAACCAGATTTCTTATATTCAGATTTAATTTGGTGTCTTCCCGCTTTCAGATATTTAATTGCTTTAGTTTTCTGCAAAGTACATATCTTTAAACTGGATTTACTTAGATATACCATGCCATGGGTTATCTTGGGGTCACTCTTGACTCTAAGCACCGTGTCGCAAACAGGGGGTAGCCTCGGGGCATGACACGGGGCAAGTGACAAGTTGGTATACTACCTACTTATCGAGCTCTTAATCTTATGCTTTTGCTAGGATAATAGAGAGAAATAGTGCATCTGACATGATTTTCTTCTATTTTACAAGTGTATGCGATTTAGAAGTGATCGGTGTGGAATCAGATGAAAACAAGTCAAAATGGAGAATTTTTGGAAATCTGGGAAATGCAGTGCGATCGCACTGGACTGGCGCTAATAGCATTGAAGGAAGAGGTTAAGGCTTGTATTCTATCATGCTAGGATGGCGCGATAGCACTACATTGAGAAATGGTCAATGCCAGTCAATACATGTGCGCGATCGCGCAATGGCACTAACCAAAGTGAATTCCTTGAGCGTAATAACACTGGTTTAGCGCAATGGCGCTTCACTGCACCTGAGTGTGAAACTGGGCAGAAATATCATTTTGCATTTGTGGAAACCCCAATCCACATAAAACACTCTTCAACCATTTTGGAAAGCCATCTTTGGCAAATTTCACAACTCTTGACAAGCTTGGAGAGCAATTTCATCACCCTACACCATAGGAGTGAAGATTTGGATGATTTCTATTGTAAAACTCTTAAATTCTACTCTTCAACTCTTGTTCTTAATTAATTATTGTAGGTGTAATTGTTGAATTGAGATTTTGGTTTTGTATTAGAGATAGTACTAAATTTTTGTATTTAATTCTTATCTTGTGCTTTCTCTTGGTTAATCACATGGGTTTATTGAATCTTTTGTGTTTTAATATTATAGTTAATGGTTGCAGACATTGACTTAGCATTCTAATTATGTTCTTTCTTGAAAGAGGAGTTCCTCAATTTGGAAAGGTTTAATAGTGGGGATTTGGGGTTTCAACTCTAGATCAAGGCTAGAGATAGTTTGGTTGTCGGAATCTCCCATCTAAGAGTTGGGCTTAGAAATAGCCCAACTTACCCAAGTTAAATTGGTTGGTTTATTGCTACTCGTGGATGTTCAATAGGACACATGAGATTTATTCTTGAAGCATACCTTTAGCCAAGACTACCCATGTGTTAATTGTTTGTTAGTCTTGTGAATCGAATAACCATTCCCAACTCTCCCTTGTTATCCTTGCTCGGTGAAAACAACGTGAAAGTCATTGATAAAATATATCTTTTATTTGATTTTTCTTTTATCCTTTGTTTTAGTTTAAAACCCCCCTATCATTATCCTTTCTTTTTGTTCATTGAACATCAATAAGTTGCTTGGATTCTTTATTAGCTCAATCGCAATTACATTGTTCTCCGTGGGATAGACCCCAACTCCCGTCAAAAATATAAATATGTATTCCTTAATGATCGATGATACCTTCACCTTGGAGAGTACGTTTGAGCGTTATAAAAAATGGTGCCACTACTGGGGAACAATTTGGCGTATTGAGTTAGTTTAGAATTTGAGTTTACTTACTTTAGTTCAAATTTGTGAATAGTTATTTTTATTTTGTTTTGTTTCATTTTTTTGATTGATTCCATGGCATCTCAAAATGATAGAAAGTTTGGTGGTTGGACCCTGTATTATAAAAATCCTTGTTGTTATTTTGGAGGACCCCATATTTGGTGGAATTACAAAATTTGCCCTAGGAGAGGGGGTATTCACCTTCTCATTCCTATAATGGGCGCACGTTTTGGTAAACTAGTGGTTTGAGTCACTTCTTAAAAATTTGATGTTGTCACTTGGTTGTTCTTGTAGTTCCATTGCATCCTTGAATTATGGTTTAAATATAGGGGAGTACTTAGATTAAGTTATCATGTGATTGACTAATCAGTAGTACTAATCGAAGTCATGCTTTGTGCTTAGAATGGAGTTTCTTTGGATTAAGGTATTGTCATTGGACTTGTGTGTTGTGACCTTTTAATCAAAGTTTTTAGTTACTTGAGGACAAGCAATAGTTCATGTTTGGGGGTTTGATAAGTTGGTATCCTACCTACTTATCTAGATCTTAATCTTATGCTTTTGCTAGGATAATTGAAAGAAATAGTGCATCTGACGTAATTTTCTTTTATTTTACAGGTGTATATGATTTAGAAGTGATCAGTGCAGAATCGGATGAAAACAAGTAAAAATGGAGAATTTCTAAAAATCTGGGCAACTCAGCGTAATCGCACTGGACTGGCGCCAATAGCACTGAAGGAAGAGGTTAAGGCTTGTACATGATCATGCTTGGATGGCGCAATAACATTGCATTGATAAATGGTCAGCGCCAGTCAACACACATGCGCAACTGAGTGAAAACATCACAATAACGTTGAGCAGAGTGAATTCCTTGAGCGCGATAGTGCTAGTTTAGCGTGAGGGTGCTTCACTGTGCCTAAGCATGAAACTGGGCAGAAATATCATTTCGCACTTGTGGAAACCCGAATCCACATAAAACACTCTTCAACTATTTTGGAAAGCCATCTTTGGTAAATTTCACAACTCTTGACAAGCTTGGAGAGCAAGTTCATCACCCTACACCATAGGAGTGAAGATTTGGATGATTTCTATTGTAAAACTCTTAAATTCCATTCTTCAACTCTTGTTCTTAATTAATATATTATAGGTGTCATTGTTGAATTGAGATTTGGGTTTTGTATTAGAGATAATACTAAATTTGGGTATTTAATTCTTATCTTGTGCTTTCTCTTAGTTAATCATATGTGTCTATTGAATCTTCCATGCTTTAATCTCATAGTTGATGGTTGCAAACAATCACTTAGAATTCTAATTGTGTTCTTTCTTGAAAGAGAAGTTCCTCAATTCGGGAAGGTTTAATCGTGGGGATTTGGGGTTTCCACTCTAGATCAAGGTTAGAGATAGTTTGGTTGCTGGAATCTCCTATCTAAGAGTTGGGGTTAGAAATAGCCCAACTTACCCAAGTTAAATTGATTGGTATATTGCTACTCGTAGATGTTCGAGAGGACACACGATATATATACTTGACAGGTTGAAAGACGGTTGAGCATACCTTTAGACAAGACTAACAATGTGTTAATTGGGTGTAAGTCTTGTGAATAGAATTCCCATTCCCAACTCTCCCTTGTTATCCTTGCTCGGAGAATTCTAGGTGAAAGCCATGGATCAAATCTATCTTTTATTTGATTTTCTTTTATCCTTTGTTTTAGTTTAAAACCCCTCTATCACTATCCTTTCATTTTGTTCATTAAACTGTAATTAGTTGCTTGGATTCTTTATTAGCTCAATCGCGATTACATTGTTATTTGTGGGATCGACCTTCACTCCTGTCGGGAATATAAATGTGTTTTGCTTAATGATCACCGATACCTTCACCTTAGAGAGTACATTTGAGCGTTATCAGCAAGCTTAGCCCAGGTACATTGGCCTATTTGAGATTCTTTAGAGAGTTGGTAGTGTTGCCTACATGTTTGCTTTGCCTATGATGTTTTTAGCTATGCATCCAGTTTTCCATGTTTTGATGTTGCGACAGTATGTTCCAGATGAGTCTTATGTGTTGCATTGAGATTACATTGGCTTGTTTAAGATTTTTTAGAGAGTTGGTAGTGTTGCCTACATGTTTGCTTTCCCTACAATATTTTTAGCTATGGATTCAGTTTTCCATGTTTTGATGTATCGACAGTATGTTCTAGATCTTTCTTATGTGTTGCATTGAGATTTAATTCAGTTGGATAAGAGTTTGGACTTTTTTGAGGAGCCTGTAGCTATTTTGGCAAGAGATGTCAGGACCTTGAGATCTAGGGAGATTTCGGTTAAGAAAGTTCAGTGGAGGCATCGTCCAGTCGAGGAGGCTACCTGGGAGACCGAGAGTGAGTTGCGAGCTTAGTATCCACATTTGTTCGAGCCTTCAGGTACTCCCTTTTTCTTGAATTTCGAGGACGAAAGTCTTTTTAGTAGTGGATGATATAATGACCCTTCCGGTCATTTTTGTGTTTACGCATTTTTTATACTGTTAAAGCTTGCTTGTAGCGGTCCCAAGTCACTTATGAATTGTAAGGACTGGTGGTTTAATGTCTTGGCCATTAGTTTGGTCTTTATGATTGTTTCCCTGTTTTAGAGCTTTTACTTAGGATATCATTGAATTTAGTCAATGTTCTTAACTAACGTGCTCGAAATTGAATTCTACTAGTTCTGTTAGCTCTGGAGCATGGATTTTTGTCTAGTTGGATCTTTAGTCGAGGCCTGAGAACTTTCGGTGTGGGTTTTGTGTTGCATTTTCTATTTTTAGGCCATCTAAAGTTAAAAGTGTGACTTTGGTCTGCTTTCGATGATCGGAGCGTCAGATTCGAAATCAGACGATTCCATCAGCTCCAAAATAATGAGTTTGGGTTATGTTGGTGTTTGGGTTGGGTCTCGGGTGAGCCGGGCTTATTTCATGTGTTTGGTTGATTGTTGTTAGTGTTGACTTGGGTCAACATTCCTCTGAAATGACCTTGTATGGAAGTTTAGTTGATTCCGTAGAGTCCGGAACATCGTTTCTACTCTATTAGCATTATTGATTCTTGAGTATCAGATTTTGATTGTGCTCGGAATACCCCGTGGAAGTTTTAGCTATTGATGGTTACTGGTGTGGGTAGTAGTGTGCACATGTGCCCCCTGCGCCTCAGCGCCCTGGCCGCCAGGTTAGCCTGCATCCTAGCCTCTCTGGTGCGCCTGTGCCTGGCCGCCCTAGTGTGCCTGGGCCGCATGCGCCAGGGCCGCCCTGGACCCTGGGCGCTGGCTGCTTAAATTGTTGGCCACCCTTACATTGCTTCTTATATCCTTCTTCTCCAAAAATGATTTCTCGATTAAAATTAGCTCCAAAACCTCCATTAATCACCCTTGTTCATTCCTAAAGCATGGAGGATTGTATATTTTTGATTCTTGATCAATTGTTGGCTTCTAATCCGGTAAGTTCCTTTTTAATTTCCTTAAATTTCCATATGAACTCCCTATTTGTTTCTTGAGTTTGTGGACTGTTTTGGGGCCCTTCCCAATGTCCAATTCTGCTCAAATTTTTAGCATGCGCTCTCGGGAGTGTTGGGAACCTTGTTGTATTTTTCATTTCTTGTTTTGGATTGTGGGGTCCACAGGCCCTCTCGACCTGGCTAAACTTTTAGCATTATGGGTACCGTTAGCTTCGTATTGACTCATAGATTATGTTGTTGATAGTTTTTCGTGATTCGGGTCTTTTTGGAGTGGTTCAGGCTTAGACATTATCGGTCTAGCAGCTTGTCGTCAGACGACAGGTAGGTTACGATATAACTTTTTTAGACTTTGCATATATAAGATATAATTGTACTAATTAGCATCCTTGGGTTGGGTTTATTAGCTTGGTACCCCAGACCTTGTCTGCTTCTTTATGTTCGATTTATTTCACTCTGATGATTGTAGTATTCGTTGGAGTTGATAGTATCACCCTTGTGGTCCTCTGTGGCCTTGTATTTGACTATCGACTATAGATTGTGGGTTATTCGAGAATTTCCATAAGTCTCGAACATCGATATTCATTTGTAGAGCTTACTATATATGTTATAGAGTGATTGGAGCCTGTGTAGGGCTGATAGGTTGATTGTGAGCCATTGGGCTACTAATTGTGATTGAGCATGCAATTATCATGCATATAAAGAGGTTTTTCATATGTTTTACTACGGTTTAGGCTTCAGGCCTACTATTGATAGTTTTCTAAACCTTGCATGGATCCGAGGGCCCATTTTTGGTAAAATGCCTGCAAAAGGTTTGGAATTGTTTTCATGGATCTTCTTGGGGTAAGAAAGTTAAAAGGATGATTTTATCAAAGTTTTCATACTATACTAGACTCGGCTGGGCCGTAGTGCTAGATTTTATTTCCTATTTATTTGAGATGGTACTATACTCTGTTGAGCCGAGCATCAGATTTGTTTTATTACTATTTTAGACCTGGCTATTGGTGCGGTTTTTTAAACTTGATTCACTGTTTTAGACCCGGATAGGCTTTGGGCATGCATTTTTGAGACTCCAGCTATGTATTTTGATCCAGACACACTCCGGACTGTTATTGAGACTTGAGATTTAGTATGTCGTCGAGGACCTCCATGGACCTTGCTGATCCAGGCCAGAAGCTACGTGCTTAGTGTATCTGAGAAGGGGTATATAGTGAAGTTAAGGTATACGAGTCGTGTCCTTCCATGGATCCTACCTGCTGGACCTATGGGTGCGGGAGGAGGTACATACAGAGTTACTGTTCCACCTGATTTTCACTAAGTGCATTATATCATTCATTTGTGTGAGACTCCACCCTTGTTTGCTATTTGCTGAGTGTACGCTCTGGTAGTGTGGGATTTCGGAGGGTTTGTCTTCACTTGTATGCATTCCTAGGGTGTTTTGGCCCCGTGGGGACTATAGGTAGACTTATTATTATCATATCGCATCCTTGGTACTAATTATGGTTATATTCAGTGTCTTATTCGAGGTTTCACATATAGGAATTATATAGTGTTTGCTATTGTTCACTTCATGATTATACTTGGATTATTGGCTAGGTTTTCCTACCTTGAAGGTGTATTATCGGCATGTTTTAGTAGTAGAACTGGTTTCAAGCTTGATTAGATTATTTGCCTCTCTCCTTTCCTTCTTTCACTTGAGGTTACCAGTATACCGCCTTGTTCTTAAACTCTCCTTAAATACTAATATTGCAAGGACCCCAGGTGCATTCTTTCTCCCTTCACCTGTGTTCCGTGATGTATATTTCTATTAGCTAGCCTAGTATATTGTTTTATTCTGTATCCTTCTGTGCTATCTTTCGTGCAACTATTCATTGCTTTTGTGACTACTTGTTTCATATCTGCTATATTATTGCCTTTATATCTTAGATACACTTAGTCGGCCTATGATGCCTACTGGGTACCCGTTGCTTAGCAATTGGTGCTCATACTACACTCTACTTCTTCTGGTGCAGATCCTAGTGTGGGCTATCACCGCTTATTTGTGGACTCGTGTGGGCTGACTTTTGGGCAATCCCAGATAGAGGGTGAGCTCCTAACGATCGGAGCTTAGATTTCAGTTCATCTTTTGTATTATGTACTCTTTTACTATTTAGAGATATATGTATATATCTTTTTGGATCCTTTGTACTCCATTATGTAGTATCGGCTCTTATACTATGATACCAGGTTTTGTGTTTGGCTTAACTTCCGCTTATGCATTCTTATTGCCTATTTCTTTATCTTGTTCCTTTGCTTCGCTTTTATTATGCTTCTTATTCTTTCTTGTTAGATGGTAGCCCATTACTAACTGTTCTGGGCTACAGGGATTAGTTCACTTACTGGAGGGTTGTAGTTGCCATCATGACCGAGAAATTGGGTCATGCCAGATACCATGACATATATACAAATATATATTATGATGGTATCATGAAAGACAAAAAAGTATCTCACTGAAGAATTAAAGATGTAATGACCCTTCAGATCATTGTCATGTTTTCACTTTCTTTGGACTATTAGAGCTTACCTATAGAGGCTCAAAGTAATTTATGACTTGCTGGGACTGGTGGTTCGGTGCTTTGGCATTTATAAACATTTTCCTGTTTTAGAACTTTAACTTAGGAAATCGTTAACTTCAGTCAACATTCTTAGTAAACGTGTTCAGAATCAAATTCTAATATTTTTGTTAGCTCTTGAGCATGAATTTTAATCTAGTTAGACCCTTGGCCCGGGCCTGAAAGCTTTTGGTTTAGTTTCGTCTTGGTTTTTGTGTTTTCAGGCTAATTAAACTTAGAAGTTTGACTTTGGTCAAATTTCGATGATCAAAACATCAGATTTGAAATCTAACAATTTCATAAGCTCTGTAATGTTGAGTTTGGGTTAAGTAGGTGGTTGGTTTGGGTCCTCGGTGAGCCGAGCTCATTTTGGGTGTTTGGTTGGAACTTACAAGTATTGACTTGGCTCAAAGTTCCTTTAAAGCAACCTCATATGAAAGTTTTGTCAATTTTGTTGAGTCCAGAACGTGGTTTCCACTCTGGTTACACATTCGGTTTGTGAATATCGGGTTTCGATTGTGCCTGAAACCCCAGGGGGGTGTTCTAAAAATTGTAATTTTTTCTGCAGCAGAGTGATCAGTGCGATCGCACTAGAGCACCAGCATCGTGCCCTTGGCGCTTTTCCTCTTCAGCACCATCGCAATGGGGCACTGCAATCACACAGGTGCCCTGTTCCTCCTTCAGCGCGATCACACTAGGTGAGCGCGATCTCGCCAAGCCACCGTGATAGCCTAGTCTGCAACCAGCACTATATAAGTGCAGTCCCTCAAATTTTCAGCTCACTTTGTCTTTTCACTCTCACTCTAAAACACTTCCCTTCACTATAAACTTGTTCCAAATCATTTCCTAGCCGCGGGATTTCTTCTATTGGTGAATTTTGTTACTTCCTGCATTGTTTTGGTAAGTCTTATTCCCCAATTTCTTCTCTTCCATGGCAAAAACCTCCACTAAAGATTCTTATTGTATATTGGGGTTGTTTCTTGGATTGTAGTTGCTTGATTGGGGCTTCTTGTTCGTGGAGACGCATATTCCACCTTGTTCCCTCCCTCTGTGGTACGTAATTCCCCACTTTTGTTCTTAATTTTGCAAAGTTTTTGCATTATTTCCCTCTTCTTCTCCGGGCTATTTTAGGCCTTTTCTTTACTTAAATTTTGCTCAATTATCGGGCATGTGTTCCTAGCAAGTTTGGAACCTCATGGTAATTATCATTTCTGGTTTCAGGTTATGGGACCCGTGGACCTGCTTTTGACTAGCATTTTGACCCGACTAAACTATTAGGAATATAGGTATCACTAGCTTTGTTTTAATGAGTAGATTATGTTTGTGATAGTTTGACTGCTGTTCAGAGCTTCTCAGAGCGGTTCGAATAGGACCCACATGACTTCATCACTACCTGTGAGGAGATGTTACACCATCTGGGTTTGCTAGAGACTCACAGGGTTAGATGTACTATGTATCAGCTAGAGGGTCCAGCCAAGTTATAGTGGAGGGCACAGGTTGCTTGCAGAGCTTCTACATCACCTCTGATGCCTTGGTCTGAGTTTTATGAGGCCTTCATGGCCAAGTTCTTACCTCAGAGTGATCGTGAGCATCGCCGGGAGCAGTTCACCAGGCTTATACAGGGAGCTATGTTTGTATCTGAGTATGAGACCCATTTTTATCAGCTTGCTCTATTTGGAGCTATAACCAATCCTACTGAGCCGGACAAGATTCACTGGTTTTTGTGGGGATTGCAGAAAGAGCTTAGACAGCCACCTGAGATATTGGTTTCTAGTGGTCGGTCATTTTAGGCCATTGCAGACTATGTCCATACTGTGGAGGAGTTACATCAACATGATTAGAGGGCTAAATATAAGAATCCTTGTTATCAGGGTGGCTACAATGGCTTTAGATAGGGTGGTAGAGGTTCATGCCTGTGGGGTCGGGGTTATCAGCCACAACAGCACCAGGGTCAGTCCAGTCGACTGGTTCAGGCTTCACTTCATACTTCTGATAGTTCCCAGTTCGAGCAGGGTCAGTCTTAACAGGGTGCAACATTTGGGGCATCAGGCCATGGTGGCCATTCAGGTTATGCTGGTCCATCTCATCAGTTCAGGCCATCAGGGCCTTATTATGAGTGTGGTGTTGTTGGTCACTATGATAAAGATTTCCCCCATTGGGGTACAGTTCAGTCAGCCACTCAGACGGCCAAGCCTTTACGAGCAATTCAGCCTCCAGCCAGAAGGGGTGGTGCTCCATGCGGCAGAGAAGGTGGTAGGGATGGAGATCGGGCACGTGAAGGTCATCGTCAGTTTTATGCGGTCCTTAGGAGACAAGAGGAAGAGGCCTTGGATGCTATGATTACAGGTACAATTTCTGTGTACCATTAGTCTTCTATGGCTTTATTTGATCCTAGATCTACATGTTCATAAGTATCTACCTACTTTGTGCCTTGTTTGGGGTAAGCTAGTGAGCCATTATCTATTCATGTTTCTGTTTCGACCCAGTAGGAGATTCTTTAGTAGGGGATCAGATTGTGAGATCTTGCATGATATCTGTTGGTGATTTAGAGACTTGGGGTAATTTGATGATACTTGATATGTTAGATTTTGATGTGATACTAGTAATGGACTGATTATCCCCACACTGTGCAGTTTTGGATTATTATGCCAAGACCATTAACATCGTTGTGCCTGGTGTATCCCAGGTTGTGTGGCAGGGTTCTTATAGCCGCACACCGTCTAGGATCATATCTTGTCTTCGACCTAGGAAGTTGATGTCTCATTGGTGTCTAGCTTATCTAGCATGTGTATGAGATGCTAGTGCTGACCCTCCATCTCCTGAGTTTGTTCCTGTGGTTAGAGAATACCTAGATGTGTTTCCTACTGACCTTCCAGGCCTTCCACCTAGAGAGATGTTGATTTCGCCATTGAGTTAGAGCCAGGCACCAGGCCCATCTTCATTCCTGCTTACCGTATAGGTCCTGCTGAGTTGAGAGAGCTTAAGGTGAAGCTCCAGGACTTGTTAGCTAAGGGGTTTATTAGAACGAGTGTGTCTCCCTGGGGTGCTCCCATTCTCTTTGTGAAGAAGAAGGATGGGTTGATACAAATGTGTATTGATTATCGATAACTGAATAAGGTGACAGTGAAGAATAGGTATTCGATGCCCAGGATTAACGACTTGTTTGATCAGCTCTAGGATTTTTCCATGTTTTTGAATATTGATTTGAGGTACGACTACCATCAGTTGAGGATTAGGGTGGAGGACATCCCTAAGATAGCATTCAGGACATGTTATGGCTATTATGAGTTCCTTGTGATGTCTGTTGGGTTGACTAATGCCCCCACAACCTTTATTGGCTTGATGCATAGGGTGCTTAGCTCGTACTTTGATATGTTTGTGACAGTATTTATTGATGACATTCTAATCTACTCGAGGAGTAGAGATGATCATGAGCAACACTTAAGGACTGTACTTCAGACTTTGAGAGATCATCAGCTTTATGCCAAGTTCTCAAAGTGTGAGTTTTGGCTTCAGACAGTTGCATTCTTAGGGCACGTGGTGTCTAAGGATGGGATTAGAGTTGATCTAGGTAAGGTTTCAGCGGTTCGTGATTGGCCTAGACCTACTACTACCATCGAGGTTCGCAACTTTGTTTGGTTAGCGGGTTACTACATATAGTTTGTTCAGGGATTTTCTTCTATAGAAGTACCCTTGACTATGCTGACTAGGAAGGATGTTCCATTTTAGTGGTTGGATCAGTGTGATAATAACTTCCAGAGGCTTAAGGCCTTATTGACTTTAGCTCCAGTTTTGACTTTGGCAGTTGAGGGTAAGAGTTTCCCCGTGTATTGTGATGCTTTCGGGGTTGGCCTTGGTTATGTGTTGATGTAGAAGGTTCAAGTGATGGCATATGCATCGAGGAAGCTGAAGTTTCACGAGCGCAACTAACCTACTCATGACTTAGAGTTGGCGGCAATATTCTTCGTGCTCAAGATCTGGAGGCACTACTAATATGGAGTTCATTGTGAGATATTCACCGATCACCAGAGTCTTCAGTATATTATGATTCAGCGAATCAATGCAGAGGAGATGGATTGAGTTACTAAAGCACTATGATTTCACTATTCTATACCATCCAGGCAAGGCAAACATAGTAACGGATGCCTTGAGTTAGAAGGCAGTTTCTGAGCGACCATTGGCCTTGGACATCCAGCCCTTGGCTAACCATTTGGATAGGCTTGACTTGTCAGATCCTAGTAGAGTTCTTGCCAGTATTGAGGCTCATTCTACTCTGTTGATCAGATTCAGAGCCGACAGTTCAAAGATAAGAGTTTGTGTGTGACCTTCGTGATCAGGTAGTTTGGGGTTAGGCCAAGCAGACTACTTTGGGTTCTAATGGTATTCTGAGGTTCGACAGTCATCTTTGTGTTCCGAGGGTTGGAGATTTGATTCAGTTGATACTTTGTTAGGCGCATTGTTCTAGATACTCCATTCATCCTAGCGCAGTGAAGATGTATAGAGATTTGAGACATCTTTACTGGTGGAGCGGTATGATGTGGAGCAAAATTTGTATCTTGGTATTTGAATTGTCAGCAGGTGAAGTTTGAGCACATAAGACTGGGTGGCTTGATGCAACGACTTCCCATTCATGAGTGGAAGTGGGAAGGTATTACTATAGACTTCATTGTTGGTTTTCCTCGTACTACTCGTGGGTTTGATTCCATATGGGTGATTGTTGATAGGCTGACTAACTCAGCACATTTCTTGTCAGTTCAGTCTTCTTATGGTGCGGAAAGGTTAGCTTAGATCTACCTTCGTGAGATTATTTGGTTGCATGGGGTCCGAGCTTCTATTATTTCAGACTGCGGCACTCAGTTCATGAGGGCTATACAGTGAGAGTTGGGTACAGAGGTTTAGCTTAGTATTGCTTTCCACCCACAGATAGATGGCCAGTCCGAGAGGACTATTCAGGTCCTGGAGGATATTCTTTGGGCTTGTGTTCACGACTTTGGAGATTCATGGGATCAGTTTGTGACATTAGCTGAGTTTGCATGTAATAATAGTATTCATTGGAGCATTGACATGGCACCTTTTGAGGCGTTGTATGGTAGGCATTGCATATCAGTGATTAGTTGGTTTGATGGTTTAGAGTCCAGATTGCAGAGTACAAATTTGCTTAGAGATTACTTAGACTGAGTCTGTTTGATTTAGGATAGACTTAGAGCATCCCAGAGAAGGCAGAAGAGCTACACTGATCGTAGACTTCGTGCCTTGGATTTCAGTGTGGGTGAATTGGTATTCTTTTGAGTATCGCCAGTGAAGGGCGTGATGAGATTTGGTCGGCGGGGCAAGCTTAGCCCCATGTTCATTGGGCCATTTGAGATTCTCCAAAGATTTGGTAGTTTTACCTACATGTTAGATTTGCCTCTGATGTTTTCAGCTGTTAACCCAATTTTCCAAGTTTTGATGTTGCGCCTGTATGTTCCAGATGAGTCTCATGTGTTGCGTTAGGATTCGGTTCAGTTAGATGAGAATTTACCCTTTGTTGAGGAGCCAATAGTTATTCTTGCCAAAGATATCAGGATATTGAGATCTAGGGAGATTCCAGTTGTGAAAGTTCAGTGGAGGCATCGTTCGGTCAAGGAGGCTACTTGGGAGATCAAGAGTGAGTTGTGTGCGCAGTATCCGCAGTTGTTTAAGCCTTCAGGTACTCCCTTCTTCTTGACTTTCGAGGACAAAAGTCTTTTTAGTAGTGGATGTTGTGATGACCCTTTTGGTCATCTTCGCGATTACGCATTCATTGTACTGTTAAAGCTTTCTAGTAGCATCCCCATGTTATTTATGGCTTGCTGGGACCGGTAGTTTGGAGCCCTAGTCGTTCATTTGCTTGTTTTGGCCGTTTTCCTATTTTAGAGCCTTAACTTAGAATATTATTGACTTTAGTCAAAATTCTCGAGAAATATGCATGGAATTGAACTCCGACAGTTACGTTAGCTCCAGAGTGTGGATTTTGGTCCAGAAGGACCCTTGGTCGGGCTCTGGGAGCTTTTAGTTTTGTTTTGCCTTGGTTTTTGTGTTTTATCCAAGTTGAACTTTAAAGTTTGACTTTGGTCAACATTCGGAGAAGATGGCCTCGGATGGAAATTTTGATAGCACTGTTAGCTTTGGAATGTCGACTTTCGGCTAGGGGAACCTTTGGTTCGAGTCCCGAGGCTTTCACTCATTTTATGCTTTGGAAAGATAAGCCTAAAGTTAGTTCTTGGGTATGAGGCCCACTTTTTATGCTATCAACCTCCGTTGGGGTTTTCGTCAATTCCATTAAGTCGAGAATGAAGTTTTTATTTGAGTAGCATAGTTTGTTTGTGTCCGTGGGACCCGGGATGCTTCCCAAGGGTTCAATCATGCGTTTTAAACATGGTTGGTTTTTGGCTGAGTTGTTGTACCTCTTGGGTCCGCATTTGCGGACATTTGACCATATTTACGGTTACCATATTTGCAAAAAAACACCACTTTTGCGGGGTCTGGCCAGCTGTGTTGGGTAGGCATTTGTGGTGCTTGGCCGCATTTGCGGTAAAGCGCCGCATTTGCAATGTCTGCTTGCACCTTTTAAAATAACATTCTCCTTCATTCTCCTCATTCTAAAGCGTTCCTTCTATTGTAAAAAGCTCTCAAACCACCAACTTCTTCACTTCTAGCACTCAAATTCTTGGGGTGATCACACCATAGCTTCGTGAGATTCTTCAGGCACTATTTTGGTAAGCCTCTATCTTCCCCAGCTTGTCTTCTCCAATTGTTTAAAGCTCACCATTGTTGCCATCTCCTCAAGCTCAAAAAATTGTTTGTAGAAGTTGTTCGTGTGTGAGGTTGCATGATCCATGGACTAATCCAATTCATATCCCTTGGCATAATTCCCTCATTTTTGTAGGTGATTCTTGTCAATTTCTGGTTTTCATTCCTTAAAATTCCATTATTGGGTTTCTTGACTTTAGGGGCTGTTTTAGCCTGAAATTGTTGCCCAAATTCGTTGATTTTCCGGGCATGTACTCCCATGGTCTTGGTGATCATAATGTGCACTTTCATTTTTGGTTTTGGGTTACAGGCCCCATGGACCTACGAGTGACCCAAACTTCAACCCGACTATAATTATAGCATTATGGGTATCGTTAGACTCATTTTAATGTATTATTTATGTTTTTGATAGGTTGATTATCATTCAAGATTTCTCAGAGCAATTCGGGCTTGGATATTGTTGCCCTAGCTGCTTGTCGTTGGACGACAAGTAGGTTACGGTTTAAACCCTTTAGACTTCACATATATAGGATAAAATTGAACTAATCGGCATCCTTGGGTTGAGTTTACTAGGTTGGTACCACATACCTTGACTGCTTATTCATGTCCGATTACTTTTCTTCCTGCGATGTGTGTAGTATTTGTTTTATATGCTCGTTTCACTCTTGTGGTCTTGTGTGGCCTTTTATAGACTCTAGAACATAGTTGGTGGGACATTGGAAATGTCCGTGAGTCTCAATCATTGTTATTACTGTTATAGAGCTGGTTATTTGTGCAGGGCCGATAAGTTGATTGTGAACCGTTGGGCTATTGATTGTGATTGAGCATGCCATCATCATGCATATAAAAGGATTTCTCTTTATTATTTTTACTACGGTTTTGGCTTCGGGCCTTCCATTGATGATTTCTAAACCTTGCATGGCCCGTGGGGCCCCTTTTTGGTAAAATTGATTATGAATGGTCTAGTATTATCTTAATGGATATTTCTTGGGGTAAGAAAGGTTAAAAAAGAAGATTGTTATATTTTCCTATTATATGTTAGTCCCAGTTGGACCGAGGTTCTAGATTTACCCTCTTATGGATGAGAAATGATATTAGCCTTGGTAAAGCCTAGCAGCGGACTTGATCTACTACTATTTTAGACCCAGATATGCCCGGGCACCCTTGAAGGGGGGTTATGAGACTTATTCCATTAGTTTAGACCTTGATAGAATTCAGGCATACATCTTGAGCATTGAGTACTAGTTGGATCCGGTGGCACTCCAGCCTAATATTTTTAGGTTAGAGTTTAGTATGTGGTCTACGAACCTCCATGGACCCTGTCATTCTGGACCAAGTGCTACGGGTAACAGGGTGACCGGGGGTTGGGGTGTACGGCAGAGTAGATGTACTCGAGAGAAGTCCTTACATGGATCCTGCCTTTATTGGACCTTTGGGGCACCGTAGGAGGTAACATACTGACACTGTGGTTACACTTAGTTTGGCACATCATATCATATCATTCATTTGTCGGAGGTTCCACCCTTGTTTGCTGTTTGTTGAGTGTACGCTCTGGTTGTATGGGCGGCAGAAGGGTTTGTTTTGACTTGATTGTGTTCCTCAGTTGTATGGGCAGCCGGGGCACTGTAGGTAGATGCTTGTTAATTTATTGCTATACTACACCCTATCATGGTTATATATATGAGATTGGATACTGGGAGGTTGTTAGTTCTTGGCTTGAGTTTGGTATGATTAAGTTGGTTATTTATTCTTGTTTTCCCGAGCATGCCTATCTTTATTGTTCTCCTCCCTTCCATTGTAGTTGAGGTTACCAGTATACCGTCCACTTCTAAACTTACTATATACTGTTATTGTGAGGATCTCAGGTGCACCATTTCTTACTCTCACATATGCCTGTTATGTGTATATTCTACTTGCTAGCCTTGTATGTTGTTTTCTGATGTCTTCCCTCTGGGTAAGTTCCCGTGTTCTTATTTGTTGCCCTCTGTGACTATCTGTTTCTATTCTTTTCATTACTGCTCTTATATCTTATATGTGCCCAGTCGCCCTATGATACCTACTGGGTACCGGTTGTTTTGCAATTGGTGCTCATACTGCACTCTGCATCTTCTGGTGCAGTTCCTAGTGTCGGTCATTGTCGCTAAATCATTGTGAGTCGTGCTTGGAGATTTTGGACTATCCAGACTGAGGGTGAGCTCTTGGCGACCGGATCATAGCTTTTAGTTTTTCTTTTGCTTTATGTACTCTATTACTACTCGGAGACATTGTGTATATATAATTTTGCATCCTTTCGTACACCTTATATGTAGAACTGGCTTCATACTATAATACCAGGTTTTTGGTTTGGTTTAGCTTCCGCATATGTATGTATACATTCTTGTTATCTATTTTCTTCATCTTGTTCCCTTGCTTCCGCTTATTTAACTGTTCTTCCACTTAAATTGTTAGATAGTAGCCCATTACTGACCATTCCGGGCTACGGGGATTGGTTCTCCTACTGGGGGATTGTAGGTGCCATCATGATCAAAAAATCGGGTCGTGACATCTCCTATGAAATCTAATTCTAAATTGAATGATTTTTCATGGGTTTTTACAAGTGAATTCATATTTTATGAATTGAAGGCTAAACCTAGTAAATTGTGCATGCATAGACTGATTTAAGCAAATTGACATATTTTGATAGCATGACATCACGAATTTCAAGCAATTGCATGCCTAGTTCCTAATCTTATGAAATTGCACATTATTATGAAATTGAGCTAGTGTCATGCAAACTTCTAAGATATGATTCATTATGAAAGACAAGACATCCCGATGTGCCATCAATACTCCTGAATTATTTCCTAAAATAAGTTTTGTGAGTATTATGAAGATTTGGGTTGTAAACATGAATATGAACAAGTTTTGACATCTAGATATATCACATATATGTGAGCCTCATGATATATTTTGGGAATAGTATTTAGCACCGAGCGATGAGGGTTCTACATAACCCAAATCCAAAACAATGTTGCCACCGTAGGTTGCCCTCTGTGGCTAATGAAAGGATCCTTACGAACATGGTTCTAACCTTGACCGGTTAGGACAATCTTTTTCAGTGTGGGTTCATAACACTGGACTCCATGTAGCTCATCATGGTTTAATATCGGTTAATATCATGTTTTCAAGCTACAAAGTTATTTGATATTCAGTTTTCAAGCTTTACTTATTGCTTCATTATTTATGCTTAAACTATGATTTTTACTTATGATTTCACTTGAGGTCCTTATACTATGATTTCTTCTACTAATGCCTGATTTCACTTTTACGTATGTTTTCAAGCATGTTTTTATCATGATTTTTTCATAAGCTCGCATACTCAGTATATTCCATACTACTGATCGCATATCTCTTTATGTTGCATTCTATTATGATGTAGATTCTATAGCTCGTTCCAGACTCGTGGCTAGTAGATCAGAAGCACATCTAGCCATCTTGGTGAGTCCTCCTCATTCGAGAAATTTAGTTTAACTTCATTTCAGTATTTTATCTTGTTTATTAAGTTTTCAGTATTTAGAGTTAGTTGGGTACTTGTCCTAGTAGCTCATCAGTAGTAGAGACCTTCAGACATAGAGTTAGATATTCAACTATATTCAGATTGTAATTCTAAGACTTTTATTTATACAATGGATTAAGTTGATCATTGCTTCTCTTAAAGCTTCCGCTCAGTATTTATGTTGTTTAAGTTTAAGTCATGTTATGGCCAAGGGTTAGCTTGGGATCACCTGTGGTCTCAGGTCCCGTTTTACATCCGGGGGTAGCCTCGTTGCGTGACACAATATATACAGAGAGTTTAAGAAATATGGCGCTATATCGGTAACCTCAAATAAAAGGGAAAGAAGGGAAAGTCACTTAATATAGACATGCTAGCAATATAACTCATAAGATAAGAATAGTTAGACGATAGCCCATTAGTAACTATAAAATGAACAAGTACTACAATGGAATCAGCTAATGAATCTACCTATAGTCCAAACGGGAGTCCATACACCCTAGAAACACATACAAGTGAATATAAACCCTCTGACATCCCATACTACCAAAGCATACACTCAACAAACAATAACAAAGGGTGGATGAGAAGAATTTAGGTGCATCTGAATAAACCCTTTTGGTAAAATTCCGCAAGGAAGGGTGACCAAGAGGGCGATTTTGGTTCCCCTTTCTGTCTTTCGGTAGCATAAAGAAAATAGATTCAAATTGACACCAAAAGAGTGAGAGGAACCGAACACAAAATGCATGATATGGTATGATATGCTCCGAAGTGTCAGTGGTAGCATATTTACCTCCTCCGCCGCCCATAATCCTAGCAGGTAGGACCCATGGAAGGATTTCCACATATATCTCTACTACGCCATATACCCCTCCTCCTGCACTCTCGGCTCGCAGCCCCTAGTCTGGATCAACAAGGTAAGTAGAGGTCTCTGCGACCACATACAACTCTCAATATCTCAAGTAAAGTGCTCAGACTCGAACCGTGTCTAAAATCAATGGAAAAAGTCAAGTCTAGCGCTCCGGTCCAGCAAAACCTAGTATAGCATCAAAAGTAGTAGTAAATCATGTCTAGCACTCTAGTACAACCAAGGCTAGTGTCAGTTCGAAATCAGAAGTAAATCATATCTAGCACTCTGGCGTAGCCAAGTCAAGAATCAGTGTGAAAATAATTTTGAAAACCTCCTTTACCCCAAGAAGATCCATAAACTAGTTTAAATCCATTTATAGCCATTTATTACGGAAAATGGGCCCTTGGGGCCATGCAAGGTTAAAAACCAGTGATAATTAGGCTCGCAACCATAGTTGTAGTAAAATCAAATGCAGAAAACCCTTTTTGCATGATAATGATGACATGATCGCAAACATACAATAGCCTAATGACTCACAATCAACCTACCGGCCCTGTACATGCTCAATCCATTCGACAACACAGATAACCAATTCCATAATCACAAATCGATGTTCGAGACTCATGGACATTCCCAAATATCCCACAATCTATGGTCTAGAGGCGAACGTATGGAATAAGACGGACAGGAAGAAAGTGGACAAGGTCTGGGGTGCCAACCTAGTAAACCCAAGAAGCAACAGGAACAGAAACCTCGACACCAACCGTTGTCGAACTCATCTTAGGCATCTAAGAAGGAATGAAACAACTGAATTTTAGAAGTCAATAGAGCCAGGAATGCACAATAAGGAGCCAAGATGATGAAACTTTTCCTAACAATGCTAAGTAGACTCCCGCAGATAAGAAACGGACATCATCGTACCGATCCACGAGACTCTACGTGGACACTTGCTTCTATACCACAACACCAGCGAACCTAGATCTCTGATACCAATATGTCACGAATCGATTTCTCAGGTCATGATGGCACCTACAACCCCCAGTAGGCGAACCAATCCCCGTAGCCTGAAACGGTTAGTAATGGGCTACTACCTAACCAAAATGCACAATAAGCAGAAATAAGCAGAAGCAGAATGTAAAAGTAGACAAAGCGAAAGCAAAACCCAAATATATACATAAATGAAACTACACCAACCCCAAGACTTGGTATCAATAGTACAAAAGCTTCTAGTAGAATACAAGTTCTAGAAGTAACAAAATACAATATAAATCTGTCTCCACAAGTACAAGGAGCAACAGTACAAAATATGAGATATGGTTGAGCCCCGACCGCTAGGCGTTCACCCTAGTCTCGAATGTCCAAAAGCTGCACGAGTCTCCAACGCGATTAACGGCGAAAGCTCAACTAAAATCTGCACCAAAAAGATGCAGAAGTGTAGTATGAGCACCAAGACAACGGGTACTCAGTAGACATTATCAGCGGACTGAGCATATATAAGATAGAAAAACAGTAATAAGCAGAACACAAGAAAGCAGTCACAGAAACAAGGAAGAAGGACAAAGAACTAGCACATGGAACAATCAACCAAGAGTTACAAGTATACATGCTAGCACAAATATATACATAACACAGAAACACATGTGTAAGGAAGAAGAAAGCACCTGGAATCCTTGAAACAATAGTATATAAAAGGAGAGAGTTTAAAAGACATGGAGGTATACCAGTAACCTCAAGAAAAAGAAAAGAAGGAAAGCAGTCTAACATACTCAAGATGCAATCAACAAGCATAAGGAAATCATAACACCAATCAAACTTAAAGATAGCATAAACAGGAATCCACCTCTCAAGTACAACCCTAGGATGGAATAACTTACCCACAATAACCGAGAAATACTACTCAAATCTTGATAAGAATGGAACCAGAAACGCACAATCTGCTCAGGAGGCCACACAAAAGTGCCTCAAAAATATAGGACTCCCCAGCCCTCTCAATAACCAAAATCCCACAACCAGAGCCTCAACAGTCTAATAACCGCTAAATCACTAAGGAACAAGTACCATGACCCGCTCTATAAGGCGACAAGAGTAATCTAAACTACCTACAGTCCCAACGGTCACCTATACAACCAAGGAACGCAATCAAGTGAAAACAAACCCTCATGCCGCCCATACAACTGGAGCATACACTGAACATATAGCAAAAAAGGGTGGAATCCTAGTGAAATATGCATGATGATGATAATGATGGAACTGGTAATACTAACTCTGTATGCACCTCCCCTAGCATGCTCGACACGCCGGCAGGAGGACCCATGGTAGGATGTGCCCACTATACCTCATCCTACGCCATATACCCCTCCTCCGGCATGCTTGGCTCCTAGAAAGGTCCTGGAATAGAGGGACCATGGAGGTCCCTGACCATATACAGTAATGAACGCGAAATCTCAGTGAACCATAGCCTCAAAGTATGTGCTCGAAAATTGAACCGGGTCTAAAATAGTAGTAGTAATCTCAAAAGACCCTCTCACAGGTTGCCTGAAGTATACTTGGGTCTAAATCAATAATAAAAGTCTCAATAACCCTCTCAAAGGGTGCCCAAAGCGTATCCGGGTCTAAATCCATAAGAAAATCAGATGTAGTACTCCGCCCGACAGAGCCTAGTATTAGTAGAAAATCAAGTGTAGTACTCCGCCCGGTAGAGCCTAGTATCAGTAGAAAATCCAATATAGTACTCTGCTTGGCAGAGCCTAGTATCAGTAGAAAATCAAGTGTAGTACTCCGCCAGGCAGATCCTAGTATCAGTAGGAAATCAAGTGCGAAATCATCCATAATCCCATGTCATCATTAGGTTATAGCAAAAATGGGCCCTCGGGGCCATGCAAGTTTAGGAAAAACCATCTATAGTGGCTCGCAGCAAAAATCGAAGTAAAACATACAGGGGAAAGCCATTTTCATAAATTAGCCCAACGGATCACAAATATTTCCTATCAGCCCTGCACAGCCCCAATAGTTACACAACAGACATAACCAGCCTAAAAGTATATCTCTATGTCTAGTACTCGCGGATATTCCCAAATCACCCACCGTCTATGTTCCAGAGTCAATACAAGGCCACACATGACCACAAGATGATATAGAATACTACACGAATAATACAATCAACATATGAAATAAAACGAACAGAAAAGGCGGACAAGGTCTGGGGTACCAACCTATAACAACCCACCCAAAGATACTAATTAATGCAGTTATAGCCTATACACGCAGAGTCTAGGTAGGGAACTCCATAACCTACCTATCGTCTGACAAAAAGTTGCGAGGACGGTGTTGTCAAGGCTCAAACTGCTCCGAAAAGCTCCAAATGGAAAGACCACTATCAACACAATAATCTACATGTCAAGAGGAGACTAACGATGTCCATATCTCTATAATAATAGCCGGGCTGAATTTTAGGTCACGATGGGCTCGTGGGCCCCACAATCGGAAGCCAAAAATGAAAAAGCACAGAATGATCACCATGATCATAGGAGCACATGCCCAAAAAGTCAATGGATTTGAGCATTAAAATAAGCCTAAAACAACCCACCCACTTCAAGAAATCAAACAGGGAATTAAGAGAAAGAAAAGTTGGAATTTCACAGAAAGCTTACTGGATTAATGACGCAAAAGAGCTGACGAAGCTATTATGAGTTCGCCCCAAAAATTTGATAGCCAGATGTGAAGAAATTTATGCTTGGGAGCTTTAACAATGGTGGAATCGAGGTTGAAAATGAGGAAATGAAGGAGAAGTTTTAATTTATCACATTGCCAGCATATACCGCAATTGTGGTACTTTCATCGCAAATGCCGACACTGCAAATGCGACCAAAGCACCATAAATGCGGAAAAACACCACAAATGTGGCATTTCACCGCAAATGCGGTGGCGGCAAATGAGGTCAAATGTCCGCAATCGCGGAACCAACAGGTACAACAAAACTCAACCAAGCTAAAAACTTTGAATGGACCCTCGGGATTCATCCGGGGTCCTACGGACACAAATGAGTAGAGATATTTGACTAGAAACAGCATTTCGGATCCAATGGATTCGATAAAAATCTTATAGGAGGTTGATTTAATAAAAAGTGGGCCCCATTTCTATAATCAACCTTTAGCAAAGTAATTCCAAAATGGAACCCAATGGCCGGAAACAAGACCGGAAGCCTTGGGCCCCGAACCAATGGTCCCCCTACCCTAAACTCGATATTCCAGAGATAACAATGCTGACAGAATTTTCATCCGAGATCTTCTTCTCCAAATGATGACCAAAGTCAACCAAGCAAGCCCAACTTGCCTGAAAACACAGAATGAGAGACAATTCCAAGCTTAAAAGCACTCGGATCCCGACCAAAGGTCCTACTAGACCAAATAACACGCTCTTGAGCTAAAGGAACTATCATAATTTGATTCCGAGCACGTTCACCAAGCAGTTTTGACTGAAGTCAACGATTTCAAAAGCCTAAAGCTCTAAAACAAGGAACGGCCAAAAGAACCAAACCAACAGCCAGAGCACTGAACTACCGGTCTCAGCAAGCCATAAATGACTTGGGACCACTATAAGCAAGCTCTAATGGTATAAGAAAGTCAAAAGAACAAAAATGACCGGAAGGGTCATTACAAAAAGTGATGAAATTTTTTTTATATATTTTTTTTAAGAAAATGATGTTTACTGTCGCTTTGTTCTTGAACTTGAAGAATAAACCGACATACAACGTCACTTTTTCTGGTAATTTTTTTAAAAAAGCGATGGACAACGTTGCTTTTTCTGAGAATTTTAAAAAAAAAATCAAGAAAGCGATGGACAACATCGATTTTTCTGGAATTGTTTTTAAAATTTTCAAAAAACGATGAACAAAAGAGACCCTATTCGTTGTTTTTCTGCATTTTTTTGCAGATGTAGAAACCTTAATTTTCAAGATGCACCACCTGCCATTTACAAAACAAATTCAATACAGCTTAAATCAACCCTAATTGCTATTACAACGTTCATAAAACAACTACAACATCAACAAGAAACCAAATAGCAACTAATAATATGACTAAAAACATAAAAGGTCCACCTAAAGAACCTACAAAGTATTGAATAACTTAAAAAAAGGCAACACTAACAAGGCAAGTTCTAGATTGACACCTACAACAATAATGATAGAAAATTAGCTCACCCACAAATGGAATAAAGTTAAGACTAATGATTTGTTAACTATCAGTTCATGCACTCGCTTAAGCTAATTATCACATTTATATACATACTTTCACTGCATAGATCCATAAAGGTCAGTCTTAACAAGCTGATTGCAAAAAAAATTGCGTGGTCTCAATTTCACAAATAGTATCAAAATCAGGTAACCGACTGTATTAAATTCCTATTTTTCTTTTACAAATACACATCCTATTCTAAACATGCTGGTTCAACAGAAATTAAAAATCTTTGGGAAACAACACAACAAGAAAACCCCAAGGATGCGGGTGCCTTGTAAGATACCCTTGTGGGTTGCCTCCTATGCAACACCTTATTTAAAATTGCGACACGATGCGAGTGTTTTTTCCACTCACATATCACCAAAACACTATATAAAAACATACACAGATAACCAAGCTGCCCCACCCCATAAAAAAGAAGTGTGTATTGTCCCCAATGCACGAAAATATATAAAATACAAGGGAGGCGAGGCGTACCTGTGGTGCCTAAGCGTGGTCATTTTGTGTAGTAGTCGGGCCCGATAGATCGGTACCCACTTCTTTTTCAGCAACAGAGGTTGCCTCAGAAGCCTTCTCAACGTCAACAGTTGCCCGAGCAGCTTCATTAATAGTTACTCCAACAATAGGGTCTAATAATGCTTAAGAGTACTCTCCTATATGGAGGTATTGGTGCTAGTTAGAGAAAACACATTTATATATTCCTGATGAGAGTCGGGTCCCATAGAGAATTAGTGACTAGCCAAGTTGATTGTAAAGAAAAGACTTCATAACGAGAGTAATTTGTTCAAAAATAATAAAAGTAAAGAAAGGGAGGAATTGGGAAATCTGTCACAATTCGCAATTCAAAGCAAGACAATAAAATAAAAGCGGGTGTAAACAAGGAGAGAGGACGACTAGGGATGTATGTCTAACGGGACTCGAATACGGGTTAGGGTGCTTGCTCTTTCATATTAATTATTACTAAATGACATGGATATCATTGGTTTTAGGCATGCTTGATAATTTCTTGATCAAACAATCATATATCCAATGGATTTTATTCAAATACCGTTGTTTAGGCGATAATCAACCAACATATGCTTGGGGAGGTCACACTATTTCTAGCTTAGACCCTTAAATGGGTATTTCTGGTGAATTAAGCTATTTCTAGTCTCAATCCAATTGGAATCCCAAGTACCCACTAGCAATTTCACATTCAAAATTGTAAACCCCTTTTGCAAGAAAGAACACAATCAAGTGAGGAAAATAAATGTTTGCAACCATCAATTTTAGAGTTAAAAATGGTTAAATCACTAGACCCATGTCATATTAGAAATTATAAATACAAATTAGCAACACGCATACCCATTTATCAAGCACCCATTATCAACACATCCCTAGACAACAAATTAGCTACTCATGCTAAAGGAATAACGAGTAATATCAAATGGGTAAGTCAAATTCCCTTTCATTCAAGCTAAATATTCAATATCCAAGCTCAGTTTTTACAAGAATGGTGTTTCCAAGTGTAAGGAAGAAGGAATTAGTGTGAAACCTTTTTCTTCTTTCTTGGAGAGAAACCTTACTCACTACTTAAAGCTATTCAATTCTCTTTCAAAAACTATTCAAAACTCTCTAAAAATATGCCTGAAATGGTTTTTAGAATTTCCCCAAAATGTCACACCAAATTGAACAAAAATACCCTTTCGGAGCTGTGCAGCATGATGTGTGGTTCACACGTATTGAAGTGCACATCACACAACATCGCACAACGACCGCTCACCTTAAAAGATCCTTCAGCTAACTCTGAGCTTCATGTGATAAGAGGTACATACCTCACCAATGACTGTTCTTGTCGCACGAGGTCCGCACCCTTTGGTAGAATGTTCGTCCTATTTGATCATTTCACACTTCAATTCTTTTTAGGCTCTTTTAGGGTCCATTTCCTTATTTTCTATCTTTGATCACAAGTATCTGTATATACATCAATAAAGGTCATTAGAACCTCTAAATTTTATCAAAACATATAAATAATTCATGGTTAAAGGCTCAATAAGTTGGTAGATTACCGACTTATCACACCCCCAAACTTGAACTATTGCTTGTCCTCAAGCGAGATACTCACAAGGTAAGGAATGAATTATGCTTTAGAACTCAATCAAGAAACAAAAGACTACTCTATTCTAAAAACTAAGAAAATAATAACAAAAAGACTCAAACAAAAGACTCAACTATCATGCTCATCTCAATTTGAACCACCACATTAACAACGCAATTTCTCATTTCAAAACCTTTTCAAAAGGACTTCATTTTTCTTCCAAAATCAAGGGAATTTTGTCATTTAAAACAAGACATTAAGCTTCTCAAGTCATTGGCATGGACCATCAAGGTTTGCCTTGAGATTCACCACACAACTTGTCTCATTAATTCCTCTCAATTGATATAGAGACTTCATGTTTCAATTCGAGTGCGTGATGACACTAACAACAAGAGAGAATCCCACTCACAAAAATGCAGTTCACAAAAAAAAGGGATTATAAGAGAACAAAGAAGACTCTCACTCTCTCAAGGAAGTTCAAGTGCACACATGTCAAACCATAGGCTCGCCCCTCATGTAAATCACCACTAATGTACGGTGGCCAAGATCGGAATTACTAAGGACTTGCGGGTTATGATGTTGGCTAGGGCTAAGGTGAGGATTTCATTTGGTTCCAGTAGCTACACCTCCCTAATGCTCTTTGTTATCATTTAAAACACCGCTCACATTTTTGAACATTGACTTCACCTTATTTCTCCCTCACACAACCAAAGCTTTTCCCTTTCAATTTTTTTAACCTTCAACCTCCTTGTAACACCTTCATTTGGTAGCATCCATTCTTTTCTATTTATTTTTCTCATTTGATTTAGGTATTTTGGAGCAATTTTCAATTCAACATACGTACGATGCTACCTTGCACTAGAAGTGCAATCCTTTTCTTCTCCATATTCATCACATACACCCCTAAACATAGACATTTTCCTATGTAATCTTTTAATGCCCCCCCCCCTAAACTTAGGGTTTTAGCTTACATTTTACTTTCAAGAAATTAGGGAGGACGGGTGCCAAGACAGAGGTTCCAAAAAGGTTAAGGTATTAAATAAGGTGACAAAGAATGGTAACAAGCTCAAAGGGTTCACTAGGATTGATGTCGAGGAAAGTTATTTGGGTGAAGTGTCTATCAAACAAGTCCTAAGATCCTTCTCCAAGCTCGATCACACCTAGAATTTTGCCTTGAATCATATTCGAGGCAAGTTCTAAATGACACATATGCACAAGAATAAAGGTAAAGCCTCACCACACAAGGCATTATGCCACAACACTTCTTCACACTAGTCTCAAGATCAATTGGGACAAATAACTTTTGACAAGATATCCTGAGTTCATTCTACACTCGTTTTTGATTGGATCAAGCCAAAATGAGAGTGCAAGTCATGACAAGAGAATGATTTCCTCAAAATTTCATTTTTCCTCTTTCCTTTCCTTTTCAAAAATGTCTTGCCAAGAATTTTTTTTTGGTTGGTCCATTTCGAGACCAGCACATTACAGACTCAAATAACACTAAAACTTGGCATTTTCACTCAAGAAAGTCGCCTCTTAATCTATCATAGGGAAACACCAACCCGGTTCTACACAAAAATAAGAGAACAAAAAAGAAAAATAAAGAAAACATTTTACTTCTTCGGAAAGAACAATGGTATTAAGAAAACCCTCGGAGTTTATTGCTAAGCTACTATTAAAAAGGCGATAACCAAATTTGCACGCTCATGTATTATTTGAAAAAAAATAAGCCTCAACGTAGGCCCTTAGCGCATTTACAAGGCACGGGTAGCAACACAATGGAATGGTGTAAGACTAACCCAGCATACAATCAAGAGTTATAAATCAAGCCTGGTGAGGGAACAATTATGCTTAAAAACATGATCAAAAGGCCCGGCAAGGGCAATATCATCACAATCATCCAACATGCCCAACAAGGTCCAAATAAACTCTAGCAAGGAAAAATAAAAATGTCAACAAGGCCTAGGCGATAAAATATCTCAAGCCCAACATGGGCAACAAAATCAAATAACACCACCTCCCCTAATAAAAATAAGCATTGCCCTCATACTTTAAGATTAAATAAGGAGAAAAAGTGCTGCAACAACTCTCTGGAGGACTATACCTGATCACCATCATCTGCCACCTTTCCACTAGGGCCTGTATTACCCTTTCAAGAGTGTGCTATAACTGTGGAGTCCTTAAGAGCCTACTGGAAATCTGGGTTCTCATCATCATTTAGATCTGCATTCTAATAATCAGGTAGCTCCGACCCATCCTGTGCGAAAGCTGTCAAAAATTAATCCATAGGACCGCGAGTGTGACGAGGTTGAGGTAGGGGGCTAAAATCTGCCTCCTCAAATGGATGCTTCCCTTTGGATTTGTCCACATATTTTTTGAGTGTTCTGATAGACCCTTTAATGAAATCTACCCTTTTGCAAAGCGTGGAAACGCTTTTCATAACTCCCTTAATGGCATTCTTGACAGCCCTGTCAATCAACCCTGGTAGATCATGGTTGTATATTTTGTCAACCATATCTTGGAGGCCATATTTGGTCAATGGTCCTCTAGGTGTAGTGGCTGTAGGGGTGTGTGCTTTTGAAGTGGCCTTAGAAGGAGAAGAAGCATTTGCTTCAGCCTCTGAGTCATCAACCTCAACTTCCACCGATGTTTCTACCCTACGCCTTTTGAAATGAGGGGCATCCTTATTTGTATTCTTATCAAGATACAGCACACCACTGGCGGGAGTAGGAGTGTCGCAAATGAAATAAGGAATGCCAGCATTTGCACAAAATTTACTGATGAGCTCAGGAATGGGGAATGCATTACCACACCTATGAGCCTTCCTCTTGATCACGAAGGCAACAATCTCACCAAAGTTGATATGGTACCCCACCATGATTGAGGCTACCAGGATAGCCCCATCATGGGTGACCTTGTTCGTTCTGACAAGGTAAGAAATGGGAGTAAACAAAATCATACCAAAGGCGAGCCTCAAAGTACAGGGAACATCGTGGTATGTCCCCCCTATAGTGGCCCAGAGAGGTGTGTCTGGAGCAATAATAGGAGCAGCCTACTCAATAGGTTTGAGTTTGACAGTCATCTTGGCCACGAGTTCAGGTGTTGGATCAATTAGGGTGTTCCAATAGACAACATTGATCGCAACTAGAGTGATCCATACTTTTTTGCCTCGAACAATGACTGAATCTAAAGCAGGGTAAGTTTCTGAACCCCCTTTATAGGCCTTAGCATCTTGTGTGGCTTGGTATGAGGCAAATAACTACCTGATGATCTCCTTATAATAGTTCCTGGGAACCACTTAGAATGATTTCCATTGTGTTGGCAAACTATCTGAGGATATTAGGTAGGTTATCCCCTATTGCATCCAGATTGAAACTCTGCTCCGTGTTGAAGGACCTATCCTTTTCACGGTCATAAACGACCTCAATAACTTCCACTCCGAACCACATTCTCTCCTCCTCTGAAACTTGGGCAAGAGAAGATATTGGGGCCTTCTTCTTGCCCTTTAAGGTTGGAGTAGAGGAGGAGAGAGCTGTTGACCTTCGTGAACTCCGCCCGACATTGCCCCTACTAGAAGACATGTTCTACACATGGAGATTGTGAGTCCAAAAACAAAAGCGAAATCTTTTTGTGTTTTTGACATATGTGAAAGAAAAATATTAAAAACAAGTTAACAAACTAAAAAAAGATGGAATGCAAAGAAGTAGAAAAATAAAAGTAGGGAACTTATGGCTCGTGCGGACCATATGCGAACCGCATCAGACAGAGTGCGCATAGCACGTGACTTCGCACGAGCTAACATAAACCTGCAATCATTTTCGTATTAAGGTGTGAAGCTGGTGCGGTTAGCACAAGCCAAAGTGCACATCGCACCATGCTTCGCCCCTTTAATCAGTGAACTAGCAGTAGTTATTTCACAAGGTGCAGTGTCTTGTGCATTCGCACATCAAGATCCATGCACGACATGCAAAACTCACAAGGACACAGGTGGAATTTTTGCTTCCTTGTGTTCTTGTGAATTACGCATGTTATTCATAGAGAAAGATTTGCATTAGGCACATGGCACCGAGCAGCAAACCAACATTTATACACTTTAACAATATGAAAAAATATAATATGACCCAAATCAAATCATTCGGGTACTCAGACTTCCCCAGAATCCATTATCACCATTCAAAAAAAGAGAACAACTAAACGACTTCCCTTAAGAAGGATGTTACCCCGTATATCATCGGCATCATCAAGCCTTCAATTATTGAAAACTAGGAACAAAATTTGAACAACAAATTCTACCTCCCCGCCCAATATCATGCACCTAACAAAATTGTTCAACAAACTTCAGCCCCAATCATCAATTTCAACCAAACCTCATGAAAAATAATGATTTTCCCTTAAGAATGACATCACACAATCTATCATAGGGCCAAATCATGCATCAATCAAAAGCGGGTTACTCAGACTTCACCCCAAACACAGATTTCAAGTCTAAAAACTACAACAATCGACATGCATAAACACAATTTCACATTTCACCAAGTTGATACTAAGTAAAAGCCACAATACAATTCAAAATTGGGGACCCAAAATTTTTGGATCTCCCCTAATATTAACATGGTAATTTAAACAAGCATGCTTCATAATATGAGTTCCCAATCAACATAAAAATATGTATTTAACATTGGAAAACTTATTACAAGTGAAGATTAAGCGAAGAGAAGCAAAAGTTGAAGCTTTTGAAGGTGCAACAATGGTGACCATGATTTTATCCCAGAGAACCACGATGGCGACACTGGGGTGGAGCGACGGTGGAGTGTGGGTGAGAGTAGGAGAGGATTTTAGGAGAAGTTTGAGAGATTCGTGGAGGATTTTGAGAGAGAATCTGGAAAGTTGAGGGAGAATTATGGGTGAAGGGGTTAAAGGTGGCGAATATAAAAGGGAAAAGAAGAAGAAAAATTAGCCAGAGTCAGTCTGCATATCGGGTCAGTCAATGGGCAGGTCAATTAAATATTCAAAACTTAGCTTGGTGCGCTGCGACGTGCGATTCACACAAGCCTTTGTGCGGATCACATGAAGATTCGCACCAGCTGGAAATTTTCCTAGACTTTGCCCAGGCTTCTAATTCATCATGCGATAGAGGTGTGATGCGCACTTTGGCATATGCGGACCGTACATCCCAGCGCATGTCTCCTCCAATTTCATTATTTCTTCCCAGCCTTCTATTTTTGGATGTGTTGGGCCATGTGACATGCACAATGGCTTGTGCAAACTGCACGGTCCTCCGCACATCATCTTTTTACCCTGTTTTTCCACTTGTTTATTTTTCTTTTCCATGCATTCCTTAAACAAACCAAAAACAACAAAATATAACCAAAAAAAAGTAAAAACACTTGGGTTGCCTCCCAAGAAGAGCTTGATTTAACGTCGCAGCTCGATAATAGTACCTCAAACCTTGGTCATTGTCCGATAGCATGCTAGTCCGATTGGTGTGGCCCCACCCCAAGAAGGGGAATTTCTCCTTCAACATCCTCAAAACATCATCATATTGCCGACTTGGCAACTCTTCAAACTTGGGCGACTTGCCCATTTCACACTCCTTAAGGGCATGATCAAGCTTTCCCTCAACATCTATCATCCACACCACCCGTAATTCATTCAGAGGCTTTGTGGGTTGGCATATGTTGAATGTCACTACCTCGCTCCTAACTCAAAATTTGAGTTCACCAAGTTCAATATATACGAGTGCTCTCCCTGTGGCTAATAGTGGTCACCCCAATATGATGGGAAACTCAACATCTACTTCACAATCCAAGATCATGAATTCCGCGGTAGTTGGTAATTTCATCCCTCAACTGCATCATCCATGAGGGAGGGAAAATATAGTAGTGAAAGCATTTACCAACTTATCCCTAGAGGTGATTGACCCATCTAGCAATTCCTCCAACCAAGTTGTGGCTTTCCCTATTAGAGAGAAGGGGTATACGCAAAGTCAAATAGTTTATTGGGGTATGTCTTGGAAGATGAACGGTTGGCATATATCCACAATGTTGTGGATGTGCCTATTTGCATCTTCGTGAGCTGCTCCTCCAAACATCCCCTTCATTTGAATTAGATGGAGCATTGTGCTAGTGATGTGGAACACCGCATTTCCAACCGTGAGAGGTAGGCAGATTGCATCTACTCCCACTTGAATCGCTGGTTCATTGGCCTCGTTCATGAACCCATAAAGACTTCCGTTGACACTTTCATTATTTCCCACGTCACTCATGGGCTACCTAAGCAATGGACAAAAATAACAAACCAAATAAAAAGAATAAACACTCAACAAGGTGATTTCAATTTACAATCAAAAAGGCTATTCAAACATATTTCCCTAGCAATGATGCCATTTTTTATAACGCTCAAGCGTACTCTCCTAGATGGAGGTATCAACGATCATTAGATCAAAACACCTTTATATATTCCTGATAGGATTCAGGGTCGATCCCACATATAATTAGTGAGTAGCAAAGTTGATTGTAAAGAAAAGACTTCACAATGAGAGTAATTTGTTTGAAAACAATAAAAGTAAAGGAAGGGGGAATTGGGAAATCTGTCACATTTCGCAATTCAAAGCAAGACAATAAAATAAAAGCGGGTGTAAACAAAGAGAGAGGATGACTAGGGATGTGTGTCAAATGGGACTCGAATACGAGTTAGGGTGCCTGCTCATTCATATAAATTCTCACTAAGTGACATGGATAGCATTGGTTTTAGGCATGCTTGTAAATCTATCGATCACACAATGATATATCCAATGGGTTTTATTCAAACACCATTGTTTAGCCAATAACCAACCAACATATGTATGAGGAGGTCACACTATTTCTAGCTTAGACCCTTAAATGGATATTTTTTGTGAATTGAGCTATTTCTAGTCTCAATCTAAGTGGCATCCCAAGTACCCACTAGCAATTTCACATCCGAAATTGTAAACCCCTGTTGCAAGCAAGAACACAATCAAGTGAGGTAAATCAATATTTGCAATCATAAATTTTAGAGTTAAAATATGGTGAAATCACTAGAACCATGTCATATTAGCAATTATAAACACAAATTAGCAACATACATACCTATTTATCAAGCACCCATTATCAACACATCCCTATACAAGAGATTTAGCTACTCATTCTAAAGGAATAAAGAACAATACCAAATGGGTAAGTCAAATTCCCTTTCATTCAAGCTAAATATTCAATATCCAAGCTCAGTTTTTACAAGAATGGTGATTCCAAGAGTTAGGAAGAAGGAATTGGAGTGAAACCCTCTTTTTCTTTCTTGGAAAGAAAACTTGCTCACTACTCAAATCTATTCAATTCTTTTTCAAAAACTATTCAAAACTAATTAAAAATATGCCTGAAATGGGTTTTAGAATTTTCCCAAAATGTCACACCAAATTGGACTAAAATGCCCTTCAAGAGCTATGCGGCGTTATGTGCGGTTTGTATATCTTCAAGTGCGCATCATTCAACTCTTTTTAGTGGACCAGTGTCTCAGCTAGACTTTGAAGCTCCATGCAAAGTGGGGTGTGGTTTGCACCAGGCAATGTGTGCATCACACATCGACCGCACCCCTTAATGGATCCTTCAGCTAACTCTGAGCTTTATACGGTGGGAGGTACGTACAGCACCAATGACATTGAGTGTCCCACGAGGTCTGCACCCTTTGGCAGAATATTCATCTTGTTTGATCACTTCACACTTCAACTCCTTTTATGCTCTTTTTTGGTCTATTTCCTTGTTTTCTATCTTCGATCACTAGTACCTGCATATAAATCAACAAAGGTCATAAGAACCTCTAAATCTTATCCAAACATAGAAATAATTCATGGTTAAATGCTCAATAAGTTGGTAGATTACTGACTTATCAGGGTCTAAAGAAGGTACCTCAGTGGTGCCTACAACACCACTCCCCTGATCTGCCCATAGCGATGGCATCTACTTGAATCTTTTGCTTGGCTAGGGATATTCTCTTAGCTTCTCTTTCTTGCTTCTTCCTTCTATTCTCAACTCTTTCCACATTGCAAGAGAATGATTTAGGTCATATTGGGGAATCATCGCCCTCTTTGTAAACCTTTTTGTCCTTTCTTCTCCTCTTTCACTTTGGCTCTATAGGACTAGCCGGTTCCTCAACTACCCCAACATCTTTCTTTCGAACCTCAGGGTAGACATAGTCCCAAAAATTTATCATTGGGACTTGTAGCATGACTATGGGAGCACTGTAGCACATAGTATCTAGGCGTACCTTCAGCTCATCAACATCTGTCCACAACCCTGCTATATTCTCCTTCATCTGTGTAAGCTCAACCACACCCATTTCATCTAAATTTTTATTGATCCTCTCCTCCAACAAGTTGATCCAGCCATGCACATCGGCAAATGGTGCAATGGCTTGTCATATCGAGGCATCAATAATAAACTGGAAATGTTTAGAAAATTTTTCATATGCTTTTGTGGCTGTAGTGTCATCTGAATAGTGTTGGCAAAATTCACCGGATGGAATGCATTGATTGAGGTTGGATCTGGCAATGATGGTGGCTCAGTGGCAGATGTTGTAGGAGCCCTAGTAATGGCAGGAATAGAGATACCAACCCCACGGGGAGTCAACAACGCGCCACTGCATGGGCACCTAGAAGTAAAAACTGCTTCTTTCCTTGCAGATGGAGTCTCTTTATTTAAATTGCCCTCTGGACTAGTCAAGGTAGCAATAAAGGGTGCAACCTCTGGTTGCAACACAAATGCATCATGTATAGTGGTGGGCTCAGCTGAACCATAAGTGCTACCCAGACCCAGTGGCTTTTTCTCATCTTTGGACCTCCCAGGATGATGGGTCCATACAACACTCTCACCATGATCAACCCTTCAATATCTAGGGACTCCAACTTCATGGCACAACTTTGTGAGGAGGCATTGAAAAGGGTAGGATGAACTGATCTTTGCAAGCCGATCCCTTATCTCCTCAGTAATGATTTGCCTAAAGTTTAGCTTATACTTTGACATCAAGATGGCTACCAAAATTGCTCTCTCAGTAGTCAACTAGTTGTCTCCTCTAGATGGTATAAGCAAGAAATGAACAAGTGCCCACCATAATTTTGCTTCAAACCTCAGAGTAGCTTTGGTGATTGGTAGCTTATCCTGATAAAGCAACTTTGGTCTGCCACTTTGTGTAAGAACCTTAGCCAACTACTTGAGGAGACCATCTTCATTCTTCACCCGGAGCTTATATTCTGATGTGTTTGAAGGCTCAACATACTCGGTCCCATGGAGGAATCTGTTAATAGTTTAGGCCAAAATATTTATCGGGACTCCACGAACAGGAATGCTCTCAAGAGCGGGAAGATCTGAAGCTTTCTCGCCCTTTTAAAATGGCTCTCTTGGATGGCTTGATAGTTTGCATAGAACTCTTTGACAATAGTTGGATTATAATTTAGGAGTGGCTTGCTTTTCCATCCAAAATTATAATGCCTGAAGTACACCTCGAGCTTGGGGAAGTCTTAAAGATTGACTGAGTCAATCCTCCATCATTTCGCAATGAGGCATTTCATGTGCCCCTTAACCATCAGCTCAAGGCCATAATCAAATTTTTTTTGTCCTCTTTAACATTCAACCTAGCCAGCTCACGGAGTTTTATGTCTTTTGAAGTAATGGCAAGAGTCATCTCGGGAGCTTTGGGAGAAGATGGGGTCATCTCCTTTTCAGGATTTGTGCTTTTTGTATCTGAATCAGAACCAACAACTGCATCTTTCTCAAAACCTGATTGTGATCCATCACCAAAATCGAACTCAGTATCATTACCTCTAGAAACTTTTATGGATGATTCCTTGTCTCCTTTTGCCGATGGAGGAGCAATGTTGCTCTCATCATTTGAAACTGTGGATCCGGATGAGGATTCTTCCCCCTCTTCAGACTGGGGGAAGTGTGTTTTGAGTCCTGCTCCTTCTAGGGTGCATCACCTTCTTCTTTTTTATACTGGGAAGAAGGTTATAGCACAAGCATCCATTTGGTCAACTGGGCGAGGGGGAGGTTGTCTGACTCACTCTTCTCGCCTTTAGACACAGTGGGTTGGTCTAGAAGGTGGGTCGTAACGGCTTTCTTTTTTGCTTTCCATGCCCCCCTCGTCTTAGTGGAGTTACTCGTGCTATTTAGTACTTTCATGTGAAGTACATTAGTAAATTAAAGTAAAAAAAAACCAAAAAGATTAGAAATTTTACATAAATTTAGCCTTCCATGTGCGAGAGTGGTCTGACGGAACGTCGGGGAGGGCATCGGAAAGAGACAAAAGCTTGAATGTAAAATTTTTGTCCTCCCACGTTGTCCTGCCATAGGCATGGAAGGTCCAACATCCTGTTGGGGTCGGGCATCGAAATGGGACAGTAGCCTTTATAGGCATCGTTCCATTTCCTATACCCAACTCTGACGCCCATTGTGTCTCTGATGTCCCATCATGCTTACCCGTGGGATCAACGAAGCATAATTTTTTATCTTTCTTTCGTATGTTAACACATGAACCATCCTTCCTAAACAACTCATATTCCCATATTTTTGAACAAACTATCCACATAACATTAGCATAATCACCAAAACCCTAGTTCCTTTATATCGCAATCAACATACACAAATACATAACTATGCAAAATTCACATTTAGGGTTTGCTAAAATTATTCATGAAGCAATATGTTTGCGCATACATATGAACCCATAGATAATAAAACATCAAGAACAAATTGAAAGAGTTAGAGTGAGATAGAACTTACTCTTGGTTTGCAAAAATATCTTGAAAATCAACCCTTGAAGGTTTTGTGAACTTTCCTAGCTTGACTTTGTTGATTTTATATGTATAGGCAACATAGGGGAGTGATGATCGGTGATGGGGAGAGTGTTGAACTTTCATGAGAAGGGAGTGGAGAGAGAGAAATGAGTTGTGGAGGGATTTTGAATCAATTTGACCTCAATTGAATGAGGTCAAACTCTTTTAAATTGCGGGTAAAGGGGAAAGGATTTAGGGTCAGGTCGGGTTGACTGCTTAATTTTAAAAAAAAATTGACATTTGATCGACCTAGACGATGGGCAATCATGATGCCCAAGTGGCACGTCATGTCCCAACACAATTTTACTTACCTGGGTATTGTACTCCCTTCCCACACTCATCAGGGTTACGACGACCTGTCATACCTGGATATGGGAATGGGACATTAAGCTTTTTCCTTTATTTCCTGTTTCACACTCATTTGCCATAGGATGTAGGACCTGTGATGGCCCGTTTGAAGTTCCCATGGCAATCCCTTTTCTGCAAATTCTCCCTTATCCAGTTGTATTATCTCCTGCACACATAAGCAAATTATAGTCCATGGGTTACCTCTGATTCAGCAAATTATAGTCCATGGGTTACCTCTGATTAAGCAAATTATTGCAGCACGACGCAGGTGACTTGACTAGTCAGACTTCATCAAGCATCCTTCATGGGTTGCCTCCGATGCAGCTCTTGATTTAATATCACAGCACAATGCAGGTCACTTGGCTAATCAGACTCACCAAGTTCCCAAACTTCAACCAATTTGATTTCTTAAGCATTTCAGAAATAGGCTTTGACACGCTGACCATTGGCATTGAACCGCTTGTCATCACGGTTCTCATTCTCTATTGCACCATGTTGGGATACTTGCACCACTAGAAATGGCCCCATCCCTTTAGACTTTAGCTTTCCTGGAAATAAGTGCAATTTTGAATTGTAGAGTAGAACCAGATCGCCCGGCTAAAAAAATCTCTCTTCTCAATCTTACTGTCATAGTACATCTTTATCTTTTCCTTGTATAGTTTTGAACTTTCATAAGCATTTAGAAGAAACTCATCTAATTCATTCAACTGACCAAGCCGATGATAGCATGTGGCACAACAGTACAAATTCAGCTTTTTGAGTGCCCACATGACCTTATGCTCAAGCTGCACTAGAACATGACATGACTTCTTAAACACAAGCTTATATGGTGAAATACCAATAGTAGTCTTGTAGGCTGTCCGATACGCCAATAGGGCACATCAAGCTTCCTACACTAATCGGTTCTATGCACAATCTCTGTTTATGCGAGAATTGACTTAATCTCATAATTTGAGACTTCTACATGCCCACTCGTCCGCATGTGATAGGGTGTCTCCATACTATATTTCACTCGATATTTCTCAAGTAGATCCCGCAATAGCCTATCACCAAAATGAAACCTTCTATTGATGATAATTTCCCGCGGTATGCCAAATCTGGAGAAGATATTTCTCTTTAAGAATGTTGTGACACTTTTGCCTTTATTGTTGGGAAGCTCTACTGCCTCCGCCCATTTTGACACATAGTCAATAGCAAACAATATATACCTCATACCATTCGACATCAGAAAAGGACCCATAAAATTAATTCCACACACATCAAAAAATTCTATCACAAGGATAGGAGTGAGAGGAAGCTCATGCTTCCTTGATATACCCCCTTCCCTTTAGCATCGATTGTATGCCCTTGCATACTTATGAGCGTCCTTGTGGAGGGTATGCCAACAGTAGAAACATTGTAGAATCTTGTGGGCTATCCAGGTGCCACCATGTTGTCCCCCTACAGGAGATGAATGGCATGCCTCATGTATATATTCCATCTCTACTTCAGTTATGCATCTATGAATCATGGTTACACCGCATACACAGAACAAATAATGCTCTTCCTAGAAAAATTTCTTCACATCAGACATGAACTTCCTTCCCTGCTGGACAGTTAGGTCAGGAGGAACTATATCAGTTGCTAAGTAATTAGCAAAGTCTACATACCATAGGATCAAATCCTGAGAAGCAACCAAAACTTGCTCATCTGGGAAAGCATTATCAATCTCTAGCTCATCTATCAACTACAACATAGCCTCATCCTCCAATCTAGACAAGTGATCAGCCACCTAATTTTCCGTACCTTTGCGGTTCTTGACTTCAAAGTCAAATTCTTGCAAAAGTAGAACCCAACAAATAAGCCTAGTCTTTGCATATTTCTTTGACATAAGGTACCTTAGAGCTGCATAGTCTGTGTGTAGAATCACATTGGTGCAAGCAAATAAGATCTAAATTTTCATATGCAAACACCAAAGATAGTAGCTCATGTTCTATCACAGTGTAATTCTTTTGAGCGGCGTTAAGTGCTTTGCTAGCATAGTAAATCGGATGAAGGATCTTCTCTCGTCTCTAGTGTAGGATTTCACCTAGCTCTACTCCACTAGCATCACACACTATTTTATCACAGTGTATTTCTTTTGAGCGGCGTTCATTTATTTTAGGTGCTCTTTTAAAATATTGACCTTCCCATTGACTTGGGGACTTATTGGCTTTAGTGCGAATTAACTTGACTTAATTATTCTTCTATGTTCATGTATTATGGTTTTCTGCATGGCTTATTAAAAAATTGGCTTAAAACATTATTTTCAGTTTCAGAAATGGATATTTAAGAACAGTTTTGGTACTTTGACTTTCTCATGGAAAACTTGGTATATTCTATGAAGTATTATTTTGAAATAAACCTACATGCCTAAGGAAAAGTGTTCCGGGTGGATTTACTGGTATTTTAAACTTGTATGCCCAAGAAAAAGTGTTCCAACTGGTTTTCCTAGAATTTTAAACTTGCATGCCCGAGGGAAAGTGCTCTAGGTGATTTTACATATATTTTAAACTTGCATACCTGAGGGCAAGTGATTTGAGTGATTTTTCTGATTATTATCATGGGATGATTATTAAGATATAATTCAGAAATATAGTTCAGAATTGGTATACGGAATTCATGAGTCCCCCATGGGTCTTGCCTTAGCAAGCTACGGCTGGTGGAGGAGTATATAGGACTATTGACACTTGTACCAAATTATATGGCATATTATGGCACGATTCCACCTGCATAATCCCATTTGGTTGATTGTTAGTCACTATTATCTATTGTTTGCACCCTTTGAACTTATGGAAGTTTGGTTGGGTCTATTGTTTACTGGATGTACCTTCTAGGCTTATGGGGTCTGGTTACGTTATTCTCTAATTTTGTGTACCTTCTAGGCTTATAGGGGTGGTTAGGTTGTAGCTAGACTATTCTACTTTACTTTACTTCACATTTCTTTACATTTCATATTTTATGCTTCATGCAACTTATTATTTTCTGCCTTATTATTTTATAGCCATGACCTATGTACTTATACTGACTCCCTCTACCCTTTTCTTTTTAGTTTATTTGCACTTTCTATGATTTTATCTTATTGAGCTCAGTGGACCTATGATGCCTACTGGGTACTGTGTGTTTTGGTAGTCATGCTACAAATCTGTGTCTTTTTCCTTGATGCAAATCCTAGCATGAGTTATCACCACTGATGTTGTCCTGGTGCAGAGTTCTTGGTTCAGATATTTAGGGTGAGTTTCTGGCGTCCATAGCTGACTTGTCTCCCTCTATTTTGGGATTAGTCCCTTATTTGTATAACCAGAGACTATCATGTATATTTGTATCTATCTAGTACCCCTTATATTGTAGTTTTTTTTATAACGAATGATACCAAGTTTTGGGGATTTTCTATATGACTTACTCCTTCTTTCCGCTCATTTTGTTCTGCTTTTATTATATCTATCGTGTATCTATTTGTTCTGCTTTTATGTTGTGTCTCATATTAGCCCGCTACTCACTATTTTGGGCTAAGGATTTTGGCTTACCTACTCATGGATATAGTAGGTGGCATCATAGCATGAGAAATCGAATCGTGACAGTAAGTAATTCTTTGTTATTAAGTTGCTACACCTTTCCACATAGAGATATCCAATAAAAAAATTAGATCGATTTGATTCCCTCTATCCTAAAAGATTTTCTAACTTTCCTTTTCATTATGAACATGCTTGGAAGTTTTCTTTTGCTAATATTATTTGAGTATCATGATACGTCAAAAGTAGTGAGGAACATAAGCTTGCAAGTGTTTTTTACTTTTTGTTATACTTCTTGTATACGAGAATTTTTTGTCGTCCTCAAGTTAATAAAATTTATTGTTTTACCAAGAAAATATATATGCTCTGTTCGTACTTTTTCAAAAAAAATATATATTTTCCATAAGCAAGTTTTATCAAACTAAAGTAATAAAATCCGGATAGAGGGGGGAATTCATCTAACATAAAATTAGTAGGCCGGGTTACATTTAAACAAGAGATACCTGCTGCTGAAAACAAAGAGAGGCACATTGACAAATTGCATGTAGTGCCTCAATATTTAGTATTGGAGAATTGTAAAGAATGCATGCCACAGAGGTTATTCCATGAAGGAGTGTTGACCCTGAAAGGAAAGTCGAAGCTTGTATGGACACAAGTATGATTTAGGAACAACCTTTTGAAATTTTCGTGTTGTGCAGTGAGTGAAGCAAATGTAAATGAATCCACTGAAACACAAGAATTTGCTCCTGGAAATGAAGGTCTAAATCTTCAAGACCCCGTAAACTACATGATTATTTTCTTCTCATTGAATTGTCTATGAGATATGCAGAAAAGACAACACCTATAATGATGAACATACGTAACCTACAACAAGAAGAGGAAAAGGATGAGATTATTTAGGTCTAATCCATCTACAAGAAAAGATTGAGTTGTTTACAAATTTACAATATTCAAATTATTTTAATGAATTAAATAAAGTCAGAAGTAATTTGTAAGTAGTTGCCAATCAAGCAACATCATTCACACTTCACTCATCTCACTTTCTACATCTTATCACAAATTAATATCTCAAATCAATATTTATATTAACATTATCACAATAATTAAAAAAGAAAATATTATAGAAAAATACATAAGAACTGCAGCAGTCCAAGTTCTTTGTAATTTGGATAGTAGTTATAATATATTTAGTAGTTAATAATTTTTTATCTTATCCCTTATCCTCAGGAGTTAGGTTTTTTAATTTAAATTTATTTTAAACCTAATGTATTAGTTTGAAATTTATAATGAAGAATGTTGTTTTTATTTTATCAATACTTTTTTACTGGTTAATCAAAGTTTGATCTAACTTATATTCTAACTGTTTAATAGAAAGTAAAACAAGATTTTATGTTCTTCATTCTCTTAAAACTCACAACTGGTATCAGAGTATTTATTTCATCTGGGGCATGTGGGTGTTTTATCAAAGTCAGAATTAAAATCAACAAGGCATGTAAATCAAGCATGCAAGCAGAATCAAGTTTTTCAACAATGACACCAGCCATTTTTAATGGTCATAAATATCAAATTTGGGTTGTAAGTATTGAAACATATCAAGATGTCATGGATATATGGTAGGCAGCCGAATAGCATTATGAAATTCCTTTGTTGCCTAACAATTAAACTATGACCCATATCAAGAATCATAAAGACATGAAAATCAGAAAAATCGAAGGCCAAGGCCTGTCTATTTTTTAGCAGTATCTTGTTTAATTCTCACTCAAATTAAGTCATTAGAGATGAAAGAAACCAAAATCATCAAACATTACTCTGAAAGGCTCCTAAACATAGCAAATAAGGTAAGATTGCTTGGTTCTGTGTTAAATGATTCACGTATTATTGAAAATATTCTGGTAATTGTTCTAAAAAGATTTGAAGCAACCATAACCACTTTTGAAAACATAAGGATCTGTCCAACATCACCTCAGCAGGCTGTTAAATGCTTTATAGGCTCAGGAATAATGAACGGTCATGAGACAAGTAGGATATACCAAGGGAGCATAGCAGGTCAAGAACCATCAATATGGAAAAAATAAAAAGTAGAAGAATTTATGATCTAACCCCCATGTGTTGGATTTACTTTCTCAAGCATAAGTAAGAGGTTGCTAATTTGTAATGACCTATATATTCATTATTAGAATTTTGCAATAAAACTGAATGAGTTAATAATTTTTGTGTTATGACATTGTGTGAAATTGATTTTAGTAGTGTTTAATTGAAGTGCGGACTTAAAATCTAGCTAAAACACGACCAACTAGTATGGCTCATCATAGCATGATGGGGATTTGTCGTGATGACTCATTGCAATGAGAAAGATCTCATCATGATGAAGATCGCGAGGCAGAATCCCATCTTTAAGGTTTCAGCCTCTAATTTCTTTTCCAGAAAGAAGGTTTTCTCCTAAAAATTCCCCAAAACTATTCAACCCTAAAAAGGAAAGAAAAGTGAGAAAAAACTCTTAAAAAGAGCACAAACCCTTCCTCTTCTCATGGTGATTCTCCCTCTGCATTCTTGGAATGGGAACAATAAGCAAGTTGCACGCATCTAGACAACAACTCAACATCAGGTAGGTTATAATCTAAATTGTAGTAAGACTTTAATTATGTAAATATATTTTATGTATGGATATTAATAGACACAACATGCTTAGGCCTTTGGCTATGAAGTCTAGATAGAAATTCTATGATTACACTATAAAACTGAATTTGTGGGTTAATATGCTTATACTATGTAATGTTGAATGCGTGAATAAGTTAGGGATATGTGGTTATCGAGGCTAAGATGTTACATGTGTCATGATAATTGGAGCCTAAGCTAGAAGTGAGAGCTTAATCTAAATTGTGGATAGTCGAGTTTTGAGGAGAAATTTTGATAGTTGTATAGTTTCTAATGACTAATGTGATCAGGTGACGAGATATGTACTATAGTGATGACTTGATTTGAGGTAATAGGATATTGAATGAATGAGTTGTTGTAATCCATGTGTTGAGGTATAATTTTGTGTTGAATGTAACTTACCTTAAGAAAGAGAATACCTCGTTAACAATAAAATTTGATCAGTGAATAAGAGGAGATCTTGGTAGGTTACAATTTTAATTGGGGTTGAAACTTGTTTTAGCATATGTATATGGTTGAATTACTTTACTTGTGATTAATATTTGGACATGTTTGAAATATATGTGTCTTCATGTTATGCTTGGATGAATAAGCTAGGTGTACATGAGTTGATGTATGAACAAATATCAAAATGTATAAGTGTAATTTAGTGCACTATGTATATCATGAGAGGTAGGTCTAAAAAACATAGGTTCATTGACATTGTCATTCATTATGTGATTGGGTACCAAACGGATACAGGTTGATATTCTTACTTATTATATTATCCAATACCACACTGATACAAGTTTATATTGTTACTTATTATAAGATTAGGTACCACGCCGATACAGGTTGATATTGTTAATTATTGTGAGATCAGGTACCACATATGTACAGGTTAATATTTGTTACTTATTATGGGATCAGGAACCATGCCGGTACAGCTTGACATAGTCACCTATTATGGGATAGGGTACCAGGCTAGCATGGTTTGATATTTACACCCATAGGAAATGATTCAGGCGGGTACATGGACCTTGTTTGTCCCTTGTAGGTCGTGACTAGTTGGGCAGGAATAAGACCCTTTAGCATATGTGTACACTTTTCATTAATATTGATATTTTTCATGGACAATCATGATGAGATGGTATTGTGCATAAAGATTAGACTGGAGGTACTAGCTACATTAATGAGAGATAGATGGACATAGATTCCATGGGTTATGACTATTGAAAGTGAATTCTTTTACATTCTTATGTTGGTATTCAGTGACTTAGGTGGGCTTGATATCACTATTATTGACTTGACGTTAGATGATTATTTATTGACTGAATTACATACTAAGTGTTGAAATGCCTTTTCTTGTTAATTTAGTTTATGTCTATGGTTTTGTCTGAAGAAGGTCTTAATTGTTAACCGGTGAAGGTTTCTCGGGTGAACTTGGGAAGTGGGTAAGAACTGGTAATAGAAATAATGGGCTGATTGTGAATGGATAATTAATTATAGGATATGTTCAATGTAAAACGTATGTGGTTCGTGCTATCTTTTGACTATGTGAAAAGGCTAGATGTATTAGTTGAAGGTTAATCGGAACATATGAGTATTGATCCTATAGGTTGTGGTAAGACTAAATTGTGGTTTGTGTTACTTTAGTGGGAGTATCCTAGCTTAATAATTAAGTGTGGAAGTTATTTGTTCTATGTTGATTTGTATGCATGATTTATGTGATCTAATCTCAGTTGGTCGATGAAACCTACCAGTAAATGTGGTTGTATTAATATTACTCTTGCTAAACCTTTTTTATGTAGATGTGTGATAGGTTGATTGAAGGTTCATTTTATGGCTCCAGTGTCTCTTTCATCAGCTTCCTGGTCTTCTACTCTTCAAAAACATAAGTTGTGTCTTTTAATTGTCATGTCCTTCTTTTGAGATCTTGTACAAGTCTAGACTAGATTTTGAGAAGTAGTTGTATTTTTCAGTCTTGAAACAGAAAGTGTGTATTTCAAGTTTTGATAAGTTATGCATGAAAATTTCAATTATTATTATTATTATCATTTGAAATTATTTTAAAAGACTTTCGCATGCTTATGGTTGGATGGTATCTGGTTCTACTATCTAGATAGACTAGATTCGGTGCCTGCACGATTCTATCATAATTGGGGCCATGACAGTGTGTATCAAATCCTAGGTTACCGGTCTTCCTATATATGAGAGATATCAAGCATAGTCATGCGCATTAGTGTGCTGACTTCCATATCAAATCTTCGGGGAGCTATGAGACATTTAGGAGTTGTTTCACTTTCTTCACTCTCATCATAATGTCCCAGTCTGCTATCTCCCTAAGTTAAGTCCAATTGATATCTAGCCAACTCCAATTGTTATGTCAATGCGAATGGTTGGTAATTAGATGGATTCAATTGGCATTTTGTCGATTCCAATTGGTATCTCACCATATGAAGTCATGATAATGTGTTGAATGTGTGGTTATGTGATGTTAATTATATGTTCCATTTTAAACAAATGGGACCATGATTTTTGTTATGTACTAAGGTGAAATTAAAGTGTTAATTCATAAAGTAGTAACGAAGTTGTCATGTGATGGGATTACGAAAAATCATTGGTGAGTCTATATTATTATGGGTTCATGCATTGAAGGATAAGAAACAAATATACTTCTGCCTAAATTTTGAAATCACCCTAGTTCTTAGCAGTATTTTGCTCGAGCCTTCGTCACGATGAGGCATTGCTCATCACACGGTCCACTTCAATGGGGAAGGGGTCACTATAACAGGATCCCTGTCATAGTGATCCATGGGCTTATCATGATGAGATGACAATCATCGTGATGAGATGGCACAAAACAAAATCTTATTCCCATGTCCCATGTCCCCTGTTTTGGGATTCCACTCACGCAACCAATATTCGAAGAGTTAAAGACTTACGAACAACATTCAACAAAAAGTTATTTCCTACAAACAAGGCCACCATCTTACGAGTGCCATCAATGACACGCATAATTCAAAATGACAAAAAAATTAAACAGATTATTCAAAAATGAAAGAAGTAAAAGATTGTCTAACAAGGGCCTTACATGGGCAATTTAAAAAATGTAATAAGAGGGGATCGTATGAGGAGTGGGAAATACTCTACCCACTCCATCAACTCTCGACACTTGAGTCACTGGACTCATCCTCGTCTTGCCCACTGAGGAAGGAAAATTCTTGGGCATCCTCTCATCTTACCTTGGAAATCTTCTTACCCAAAGTGAATTCCTTGACAAGGGACTTGTTCTGTAATGACTCTTCCGGTCATTTATGCACTTTCGCCTTCTTTGTACTGTTAAACCTTGCCTGTAGCAACCCTAAGTCATTTATGGCTTGCTGGGACCAGTAGTTCGGTGCTGTCACAACCCAATTTCTCAGGTTATGATGGCACCTACAACCCCCTCCCCCAAGTAGGCTAACCAATTCCCCTAGCCCATAACGGTTAGTAATGGGATACTACCTAACCAATACGCACAAAGAACAGAAATAAGCGGAAGCAGAATATAAAAATAAGATAACATGGAAGTAACAACTCGAAATATATACATATGATACTACACCAACCCCAAGATTTCGTATCGATAGTATAGAAGCTTCTAATGGAATACAAGTGCTAGAAGTAACAAGAGATAAGTACATTTGTCTCTAAATATACAAAGAGTAACAGTACAAAAGAGGAGACGTGGTCAAGCCCCGTCCGTCAGGTTCTTACCCTAGTGTCGAGTATCAATAATTGCACGAGTCTCCACGCAATCAACGGCGAAAGCTCAACTAGTAGCTGCACCACAAAAAGTGCAGAAGTGTAGTATGAGCACCAATTGCTAAGTAACGGGTACCCAATAGGCATAATCGGCCGACTGAGCGCATATAAAATATAAAAGTCATAAAAAGTAGAATACAATGAAAGAAGTCACAAAAAACAAGGAGGAAGCACAGGGAACTAGCACAAGAGTAATAAGTAAAACATGCTAGCACAGAAGATATACGTACACAGAATCACATGTGGAAAAAAAAGGAAAGAAAGGACGCACTAGGATACTTGCAACAACAGTAGATATAAAGAGAATTTAATGAGATGGGCGGTATACCGGTAACTTCAAAATAGTGGGAAAGAAGGAAAGCAAACCAACAATTAAACTAAAAATCTCATACTAATAGAAACAAGCCTAAGATATAAAATACCAATATAAAATAGCCGTAAACAACTCACAATTCAAGCCTAAGATGGAATAACAAACCCAAAAGTACTCAAAACTACTACTCAAGCCAGGATAAAACAGGAATCAAGAACCCCACAATCGCTCAGAAAGCTACACAATCAGCATCTCAACAAGATGGGACCCACTAGCCCCTCAATAATCTCAGTCCCAAGGAAGGTGCCTCAACAGGCTAAAACCATTAATCCAATCGATACCAATAGTCCATACTAGTTCTACGAAATTATAAAAGTAAGATAATGTACCTATAGTCCCAACGGCCGCCCATACAATCGAGGAACACAATCAAGTGAATACAAACCCTCTGGCCGGCCATACAACCGGAGCATACACTGAACACATAACAGACAGGGATGGAATCGGCGTGCCAAATGCATGATAATGATATGATGTGAAAGTAACCGGTATGTTCCCTCTCAAGTACCTCAAGGGACTATATAGAGGCAGGACCCATGGAAGGACTATACACTACAAGAAAAATGGTTTTTAGCAAGGGGATATTTGGTCATTAAAAGTACAAATCCTGTCGCTAAAAGTCAATAACAACTGAAAAAACTCCGGTCGTCACCGATCGTTAAAAGCTCCGCCGTCAAAAGTTAATGACCAGATTTCAATCCGGTCGTTAAAAGAACATTTAACGGTAACATAAATTTTGGTCACTATATGTTCTTTTTAGCAACAAAATTTTCCCTTCGCTAATATGTCATCCGGTATTTAAAAATATTAACAACTACGACTAAATTGATCAATAAAGTCCTTTTAACTACCAAAATTCCTTTCACTGATTGTATGCTAGTTTCATCACCAATACTTCTAACTGCCAAATTTTCCATGGCTAATCGCCATTGCAATATTTAGTAAGCTAATCATAAAAGAGTTTCAAGGACCACATTTCCATTCGCTATTATATAAAACTTCATACTACTTAATAATATAATTATGTCATACACAGACACATCCAAAAATATACTAATATTCAAATTCATATAAAACTTCATCGTTAATTAAAAGAACTAAAAAAAGATATACCATATCCAATTTGTATGAATCATCTCTATCAACTCCTAAAAACAAAAAAAATTGCAGCATAAATACATAATATGTCGTCTTTAAATCACCCTTAACAAACTAAAAGCCCTCTTGAACTTCAGCTTGCTCCTTACTTTCTTCGAATGATATGATTCTTCATATTAAAATTCTTGAGCTATAAAAAAACAAGTTTATGTTAGTCTAATAACAAAGAATAGAAGTTAAAAGAAACAACATAAGTCCTTCACATATTTAACATAATGGTTGCAGCAAAATACTAAAGTATCTAAACAAGCATATGAACAAAAACTTATATATCGACTAGATAGGCCAACAAGACTAGATGACTTTTAAAAATAAGACAGAGACCATAAATGAAGCTGCTTGCTCCATTACTAGCTAATACACTGATGATATCTCTAAAACAATCATCAGCTACGCACTTTGTAAAACTATAGTATCAGAATGGTTCCTGGAATATGTGGAGTAAGCTATTGAACTTTCATGTCCTGTGTGTAGAAAGGAGCTTATACCCGAAAGATCTAGCAATGACCATTCTTCTCAAAACTCAATGAGTGAAAGCAGAAGCAGCAGTAGGCGATACAGTGGTAGGGATAGCAGTTCTCAGAATTGAGAAAGGTGGAGACCATGGTCTTCCCTCTGGAACTTTTGTTCATCTTATTCTAGTTCTCGTAGTAATCCAGATGCTGAAACCAGCTCACAGACCAGCCATCAATACAATAATTACTCTGAGTACTCTAAGTGGCCATTTGAATAACAAGGTTTCTCCAAATGTAACCTGTTTTCTTTTTTCAAATTCCTTGTGATCATAATGTTCTACCTCTGGTTGAACCTAGACGGTTTCTCATGGTACATAAAAAATGCCTTATGTGTTTACTTACTTGTAATGTCACTTGAAGTTTATCATGTGTTTCTGATGACTGAATTTTGGTTCTCAATGTGCCATTTAACATTTCTTCTTGTTCAACACCCTCAAAAGTAGCTAGTACATTTCTGGCTTTCTTTATCGTTTACTTTCCATTTAAATTGCTACTATACCTTTATCATATGTAGCAGTGGCTTCGAGGAAAATGATTTTGTTATTATGCTAGGCCAAGCTTGCTTGTGTAAGTTGCAGCCACTCACATCCTGGGTTTTAGCTCTCCCTAATTATTGTTTTGTTCTATATTTAAGCAGAAAAGAGTCATCACGACTTTGGTATTATAGCTGCTTTGATAAAAAAAGGCTTCGATGATTCAACAAATACGTCCATTTTAACTAACTGTGAAGAAGCTGCAAGTTTATCTTCTTCCAACAGGAATAATGATATCTTTTGCTATACACCTCAGCATTATTACTCCCCAATATAAAAATCCACCATAACATATCAAGAAATTATCAGGTCATTCAAATATATTTACAGTACATCATAACTGAAGTGATGTATCATGCTTACACACAGGAATACACTCAATCTTCACAATGTTAATAGCAAAATTTTAGCCTTCAAGCCAAACCTAAATATGCCCTGCCATATTTAATGTTTCCCCTGCCCCGCCCTACCTCAGTTGCCATCCCTAATTGATATATTTTCTCTGGCATATCTTATTTATGCTTTGTGATGGCAAATATGTAAGAGAGACTATGGGATCGAAGAAAATCAAAGAAACTAGTCAAATGACCTGGATGGCAAGAGAATCTAGACAACTAATAGCAAGAGGAAATATGTCAAGATCCAGAAAAAAGAACATCATGATCTAACGTATAAGAAAAATACAATAAGTTACTGCATAAAGACTCCAAGTATGTGAAATGATATTGCTAATATCATACTACAGGAAAATATTATTTGGCATGGAAGCCATGAGACGGACGACATAGACTAACAACTAGAAAAGAAAGTTCAAACCTAAAGAAAAAGTCTAAAACATCAAGCAGATTACGAGTGTTAGACAACATAATTCTTCTTCTCCCAACCAATAAATATCAAAGAGACATATATTCTCTTTTGAATAGTGTTGATACACAATTTCTTCTTAGAATTTTTGCAAACCCATGAGATATACAGAGAATAGTTGGTGCATTTGAAATTTTATTCTGAGGAATTATTGAAGTCCGGCTAGGTACAAATTGTATACCACTATAGGGAGAAGTGTAAAATTTAAATAACATTTGGTTGTAGAGAATCTCTGCTTAAAAAAAACTATTTTAGTACTGGAATGAAATCAACCCAAATAAAATGGAAGGGATATATCAGATTCATAGCCGACCCAACTAGTTTGGGTTGAGATATAGTAGATTGATCTAAGAGCATGAAACCCGCTAACTGTTACAACTAACAAAATTTCCTCTTTTCAACTAATGAAAAGAATTTTTGCATTTCAATGGTGAGGAATTCCATGGAGAAATAAAAGAGGAATTCCATGGAGAAATTGCGAATTAAACAAGTTACTTACCCGCTTTAGAAGCCAAAAAAATGAGCAAGGATCAACCGATATTAATCTCCAATTTGAAGGGATGAACAATGGTGGAAAATAGAGGTTTTGGGAGTTTTTGAGGTGGAGAATTTGAAGTTGGGAAGTGAATTATGAAGAAGAAACAATGTTGACAACAACATATAAAAGTTGGCCTGCTAGGCGCAGGTGCACCCTAAAGCGGCGTAGGGGCGCAGGTGCAACGACACCTCAGGCAGGTGCAGGTGCACTGGTGCAATGGCACCTCCGGCACGTGCAAGTGCGCTGGTGCAACGGCACCTCAAGTAGGTGCTGGCGCCCCCCAACAGCAACAGCAACCTGCCAAGGCATATTTTTCACACTTTGGGCCCCCGGGAACGCATATGGGGTCCCGTAAACACAAACGAATAGAGATATTTGACTAAAAACAACATTACGGATCTAATGGAATTGATAAAAATCCCATTGGAGGTCGATTTAATTAAAAGTGGGCCCCACACTCAAATTCCACCTTTAGCCAACTATTTCCAAAATAGAACCCAATGGCAAAAATCAAGTACGGAAGCCTCAAGACCCGAACTGATGGTCCCTCTAACCTAAACTCGATGTTCCATAGCTAACAGGAAGGAATTCCCATCCGAGGTCATCTTCTCTGAATACTGACCAAGTCAACCAAACAAGCCCAACTGGCCTGGAAACACAGAATGAGAGAGAATTCCAAGCTGAAAAGTTCTCAGATCCCAACCAAAGGTCCTACTAGACCAAAGTCCATGCTCCAGAGCTAATGGAATAGTTGGAATTAGATTCCAAACACGTTTACCAAGAATGTTGACTGAAGTCAATCATTTCAAAAGCCTAAAGCTCTAAAACAAGGAACGACCAAAAAGACCAAACAAACGGCCCGAGCATCGAACTACTGGTCCCAGCAAGCAATAAATGACTTGAGGCTGCTACAGGTAAGCTCTAATGGTACAAGAAAGGCAAAAATGCATAAATGACCAGAAGGGGCATTACAGGTGCCCGGGCTTTTTGTTTGGTAGTTATGGCCATTCCCTTGTTTTAGAAACTTAATTTAGGAAATCGTTAACTTTGGTCAATATTCTTGGTAATCATACTCGAAATTGAATTATGATAGTTTAATTTTCTCCAAAGCATAGACTTTGGTCTAGTTGGACCTTTGGTCGGGATACAAGAGCTTTTTATTTTGGAATTCTTTCTCGTTCTGTGTTTTTAGGCTTGTTGGGCTTCTTTGCTTGACTTTGGTCAACATTCGAAGAAGACGGCCTCAGATGGAAATTCTGTCAATGTTGTTAGCTATGGGATGTCAAGTTTAGAATAGAGGGACCATTGGTTCAGGTCTCGAGGCTTCCAGATTTGATTTTGGCCCTTTGGTTCCATTTTGGAATAGTTGTCCTAAAAGGTTGATTTTGGGTGCGGGGCCTACTTTTTCTAAAATAGACCTTCGATTGGATTTTTGTCAATTTTGTTGGATCTTGAATGGCATTTCTAGTTACATATCTCAGCACGTTTGTGTTCGGAGGACCCTGGATGGATTACCGAGGGCCCATCACTTGAAAATATGCCTTGGCATGTTGCTGTTGTTGTTGCCTTTCGATGTAGCGCCAAGGCGTGCACCTCGGTCGCACCTGCGCCTGCGTTCTTGCTTGCCTGGGCGTGTTAGTGCCCTAACGCCTATACCAACTCCCTACAACCAGTGCCCCTTGTGCTTCGTGGCTTCTATGGCGCCTGCGCTCCTTGGCGCTCCTGCGCCTGGTCTCTCCTACGCTTGGGCGTGGCAGCATTATAAGCTGGAAGCCTTCTCTTTTCCCCTTCATTCCAATATTCCCAAAGGACGATTCCTTTATAAAAATATCTCCCAAAAACCTCTTTACTCACCATGTTCATCCCAGCAGCTTGGAGGCTGTTTTGTTTTTGATCCTTGTTCGATTATTGACTTCTAAATCCGGTAATTTAACCCTTTAATTTCCGTTTTCTTCCATTAATTTTCCCCTTTGGAATTCTTGCATTGTGGGATATTTTGAGCCCCATTTATGGTCCATCTCATCTCAAATTTTAAGCATGTTCTCCTGAGGATGTGGGGAACACTGTGGTCTTTTTTGTTTCTAACTTTGGGTTGTGGGTCCCACGGGCCCGCTTGTGACCCAAATTTTGACCCGGCTATGTTTTTAGCATTATGGGTATTGTTCGTTTCATTTTGACCTGTAGAATATTATTTTGATAGTGTGTTTATGATTTAGGTCTTCTCCGAGCAGTTTGAGCTTGGACGATATTGTTGCAGCAGCTAGTCATTGGACGACAGGTAGGTTACGATCTTCCCTACCTAGACTCTGCATATATAGGCTATAACTGCATTAATTAGTATCCTTGGGTTTGTTTTCTAGGTTGGTACCCCAAACCTTATCAATCTTTTCTATCCATTTATTTCTTGCGTTATTTGTAGTATTCATTGTTGTATTGAAATATTACCCTTGTGGCCTTTGTAGATGCCTCTATACCATAGACAGTGGGATATTTGGAAATATTTGTGAGTCCCGGACATCGAATGGTTACTTTAGGTTAGATATCTGTGTTGTAGAGCTGATTGTGCATGTGTAGGGCTGATAGGAATGTTTGTGAGTCGTTGGGCTAATCTATTGTTTACAAGCATATCATTCATGCAAATGATTTTTCTACATGTTTTACTACTGTTTTGGCTTTATTCCTACTATAAACGGCTTTCTAAACTTTTGCATGACCCCGAGGGCCCTTTTTTGGTAAAATGACTATAAAAGGGATTTGGAACTGGTTTTTATGAAACCTCTAAGAGGATATTATGATGATTTTATCACAAGTTTTCACACTGATACTAGACTCGGCTATGCTAGAGTGATAGACATGTTTTTACTATGTATTTAGACCTGGATATGCTCCGGGCACCCTTTATGAGGGTTGTTGAGACTTAGATCACTGATTTAGACCCGGATACACTTCGGGCACCCTTTGACGGGGTTTTTGAGATTACTACTACAGATTTAGAACTAGTTTGATTCTGGGCATGCACTATGAGATTTTGATTACTGATCTAGACCTACTTTGAGATTTTGCATTTTAGTATGTGGTAACAGACCTCCATGGACCTTGTCGATCTGGACCAGGGGCTATGTGCCGAGTATGCCAGAGGAGGGGTATATGGTGTAGTTGAGGTATATGGGCTGTGTCCTTCCATGGATACTACCTGTTGGGTCTATCGGCACCAAACGAGATATATACAGGGTTACTATCACACTAGTTCCATCATATGACATCATCATGCATATTGTATTTGAATTACACCCTTTTTCGTTGCTTGCTCAATGTATGCTCTGGTTGTATGTCGAAAGGTTTGTTTTTACTTAATTGTGTTCCTCGGTCGTATGGGCGGCCGTTGAGACTATAGGTAGATCATATTACTCCTATCTCATTATAGAGCTTGCTATAGCCTTCTATTATTGGTATTTTAGTGATGTTATCTTGGTATAGTAGGAGTCGTTTAGACTCCTGATCATTGATGGATTAGTGGTTCCTATTCATTGGGGTACTGTTTATGTGGCCTTCTAAGCACTTGTGAGCCAGTGGGTTCTATCCTTTATTGTGGTTTAGATTAGTGGATTTTAGTTCTTTGTGGCGTAGTTTATTCAATCTTAGGTTTGTGCTGTAAGATTGATTTCTGTCTATGCTTATCTTTAGTTGGGTTTGTAGCTTAATTCCATTAATTATATAGCGTCTAGCATGAGAATGTTTACTTGCTTTTCTTCCTTCCCTTTTTACTTGAGGTTACCAGTATACCACAATCTTTCTAAGATCTCTCTTTATATATTATTATTGCAAGGACTCCAGGTGCATTCTTATTTTCTTCACCTGTGTTTTGTGTTATATATATCTTCTATGGCTAAAATAGCTTGTTTGTAATTCTTGTTGACTTGTCTCCGTGCTAGTTTCCATGTGCTTTCTCTATTTGCTTCTGTGACTGATTCTTTGCTATCTACTAGTTCCTGTTTCTATATCTTATATGCGCTCAATTGGCCAATGATGCCTATTGGGTACCCATTACTTAGCAATTGGTGCTCATACTACACAATAACAGTTTTCACTCCAGTATTCAGATGACCCAATATGAGGCACTTTATGGGCGTAGGTGCAGATCACCGGTTGGTTGGTTCGAAGTAGGTGAAGCAGCCTTGGTTGGACCATATTTGGTACATGAAGCTATGGAGAAAGTTTAGCTTATCAGAGAAAGATTGAAAACAACTCAGAGTTATCAGAAGTTCTATGCAGATGTGAGGAGAAGGGACTTAGAGTTCGAGATCGATGATTGGGTTTTCCTAAAGCTGTCATCCATGAAAGAGGTGATGAGATTCGGCAAGAAAGGGAAGACCAGCCCCCGATATGTAGGTCCTTACAAAATCTTGAAGAGGATTGGTAATGTGGCCTATGAGTTAGCGTTGCCAGCAGAACTTGTAGCGGTCCATCCGTTCTTTCACATTTCTCTATTGAAGAAGTGTGATGGTGATCCAACAATGATAGTGCCCTTGGAGAGTGTGGCTGTGATGAACAACCTCACCTATGAGGAAGTTCCAGTTGAGATTCTTGACCATCAGATTCGTAGGTTGAGAAATAAGGATGTCGCTTCAGTAAAAGTTTTATGGAGAAATCAGTCCGTAAAGGAAGCTACTTGGGAAGCAAAAGTAGCCATGATGGCCAAATACCCTCACCTCTTTCCTTCTGAATCAGTTCCAACTTGAGGTAATAGTTCCTCTCTAGCCTCTCAGTTTGCTCTTGTGTATTCCGATCCCAGTATCTTGTTCCCTCAGTTATCCTTGCATTTCAGCATATGCATGCCCATGGAACTACATCTAGAAAAATATCAATTTCTAGTACTCAATTGGTAGGGATCGCAGCTCCTTCCCTCCAAACTCAGCTTATTTAGTCTTCATTCGAGGACGAATGACCCCAAGGGGGAGATATTGTAACACCCCAGGGTCTGAACCATCTACTAGACTTTACTCAGCAAGAAAATTTAAGAAACATTTAAGTTTCCAGGAACCACGGTTAAGATCACGGATCGTAGTTCGAAACCACAGTTCGTCGTCTCAATCATAATTCCCATTTCTAGTAGACCCATAATTTATGCTCCAGGAAGCACGAGTCAAATCACGAGCCATAGTCCAGAACCACGGACCGTCATTTGAATCATGGATCCACAGATCAAAGAAGTACCAATTCCCTTAATCAGAACCATGGACGAAATCACGGACCGTAGTTTAGAATCACGGTCCGTCCTATCACCCGTGGTTTACCCTTAATCAGAGGACCATCAGTCCAGGGCGCAAAAACCACGAGTCATACAATGAATCATCATTCAGGACCACAGTCCATCTTGTGGACTCCTGGAAACTTCAGAGACCCTTAAACCTTGTCCTATAAACAACTAGTTGGGTTACGAACAGTACTTCAGAAATACGGTCCGTCCCTTGACCCACGAAATCTTCAGACAAGACTAAAGTCCCAGAAACCACGAGCCACATGACGAACCATCATTTAGGAGTACGGTCCATCCCATGGAGTCGTGGTTTCCTCAGATCAGGGAATCCCAAGACCCCTAGACAGGACCACAACTCAGTTGATGACCCATCGTCCAGGAATATGGTCCGTCAACAAAGACGTGATCCCTGAGTTGCGATTTTCAGTAGAGTTCTTTTAAATTTTCTAGGGGTATTTCAGACTTTTCCTACATCTTTTAATGCTTGGGATACGATGTTTTGGTTATTCTAAGCCTAGTTAATTAGCCAAAAACTACCTAAAACCTCTATTCTCCTATAATCATCAGATTTAGAAAGAAAAGAAACAAAAGAGGCGACATTTTTCTCTCAAGAACAAGCAGAGGTCTCCTTCAAGTTCAGCCCCAAGATCCAAAGGATTCCTCCATAGTTTCTTCTCCAGGTATGTGAGATTTTACTACTGGGTTCCTTTCACCCATTAGGTCCCTAGAATTCAGTCAGTTCTTCACTTCTACATGAATTATTCAGACCTAGGGTTCCTAAACCTTAGGGATTCATTGTAATTCAAATTCTATTGCTTACATTGATATCTATTTCATGTTTCTTAGAGAATTGACATAGTCATGTGTAGAACTCAAAAACCCTAACTTGTGTTAATTTCACTATTGCATAAATTATAGTTGCTAGGCAGATTAGTCAGACAATCATGTTTTAGAATTCGAATGCCATATCTTTATGTAAATGTATATTGCATTCTCAGATTATATCAGTGTTTTGAGCTATCAAGTATGACAATTGCATTTTTTGCTATATATTCAGTTGGGAGTAAACTTAGTACAGAGAGGATGAAGGGATGAAGGCTCACCCACCATTTTAGGCTGAGTAATTAAGCAGCAATCCCTGAGTCCCAGAACTACGGCGCCACCGTAGGTTCTAAAGGGGTCACCCATCAGATTAGGTTTGACACCCTTGTCCCTTGTAGACAACAATTTAGTGGATCCACGTCATACTTGTTCATACCCTTGGAATGGTATGAACACCCTTCCATCAGGGTTACAGGTTAGCCCTATAGTTAGCTCAACTTGGGGTATATCGGTTAATAGTATCTCCCACAGTCTGAGTCATGTTGCATTGACCTTATATTTAGTTATTCAGTTTAGCGTGTGATATATTCATGATATTTATTTGGTCATTGCATCTGATCTTACTTCTCAGATTATGCTTCAGTATATATATTTCCATATTAAGTTATTATATTGTCTAGTTTAGTCCATACCCCACGTGCTCAGTACATTCGAAGTACTGATGCATATTTTTGTGCTACATAATTTCATGATGTAGATTCAGGTGCTCAACATCCAGATTGCGCTTAGTTCAACTTCTGTTCCGTACTCAACAGCTTCATTGGTAATTCCTCATGGTTCGAGGACAATAGACATTCTTTACTTTCAGTATTTACTTTTCAGTTTCAATCTTGCTAGAGTTAGCTGGGGGCATTTCCCATCAGCTCATATCAGTTAGAGGCTTTCAGATGTAGACTTGATTCATCTTGAGTTGTTAGTATTGTTTTCAGACTTCATTATACTCTCTTATATATTTTGTATACTCAGAAATTTTGGGCTTTTCCCCATTTCAGATACTAGATTGTTTCTAGCTTCCACACAGTGCATGTTTTAATGGAAATTGTATATATATGCCATACCATGGGTTAGCTTGGGGTCATTTGTGACACTAAGCACTGTGTTCTATCTAAGAGGTAGCCTCGGGGCATGATAGTTATGGCTAGCTTAGAATCCCTAGTTTGCTTTTAGGAGGTTTTAGAGGTAAAGTAGAGAATCTTGGTGAATTTCTGCATTATTTCTCTATTTTATTTGCTTTATTCTAATGTTGTGTGTAACTATGGGTCCGAGGCCATAGCTTGGATTTGGACAGAGTTCCAGGTCAGTTCTCTTTGTTTAGAGGGTATCTTTGCCCTGTTTTTGCATTATTGTGAATGATTCTTTCCCTGGTTGGTTATTTCATGTTCAATTGCATCACACATTATGGATATTGAAGGAAAAATGAAGTTTACTACGGCTACGGTGAATTTGGGATTTGAATTGAATGGTATTGGACTTTACTATGAGTTTTGGAAGGAAAAAATTGGAAAACATTATTTTAGGCATTACTTATAGTCTGATGTGATATTCCAGACCCCCGATGCATTTATCTAGGCTTTTACCTTCCACTCATCTACTCATATATATATATATATGCATAGTCTGATGCGGTATTCCAGGCGCCCTATGCGGTATTTCGGGTTTATACTATCATGCATTCACACATTATATCATTCTCATGGAATTACATTGGTTGGTGCTTTTGGATTGTTGTTGTTTTGGGATTCGCTCCTGTCGTGCTTTACCTGTTATTGTTTTGTTCCTTTCAATTTTGGCTTTATAACTAGATTTAGGTGGATTCTTGTATTTACTGCTTTCCTGTATCTTATTATCTATATATTATCTTTCTATGCTTGGTCGGCCCATGATGCTTACTGAGTAGCCATTGTCTTGGTACTCATACTACACTCTGTATCTTTTTTTTTTTGATGCAGTACCTAGTACGAGCCACCCTCATTAACCTTCCTATCATTTGAGGCCTGTTGCAGTTCGGATAGCGGTGAGCTCCCGGCGCTTTTGGAGACTATACATGCTTTCCATTTTGTATATTCTGTGTATATTTTTGTATTATGGATAGACAGAGTCTATTGTATAGCTACTCTTTGCTTAGTCGCTCTTGTACTAGTGACAACAGGTCCTTGTTGGTTGTCATGTTGTTTTGTCTATTCGGTCACTTTAGGGCCATCTTTTGTATATTTTGTACGTTGGTATGTATATATGCCATTGGCCCAGTCTTTTCATTTATATCTTCCACTTTTGCTTTGTTTAATTATTATTTTTGTCTTCCGCATGGTTGGGTTTGGCTTGTCCACTAGGGGGTTGTGTAGAAGCCATCATGGCCCAATTTCACATCGTGATAGAAAGGTATCAGAGATCTAGATTTACCGATCTCGATATGACAAGAGCAACGTGTCTAGTAGAGTCTCCTGAATTGGTATGATGATGTCCGTATCTAACCTGTGAGAGGCTATAGGACATTCCTAGGAAGTATGTCATATTATTTGATTACTTGTCATGCATTCTTGACTTGATCAACTTCTGAGTATCTTTGTTTCACTCTTTCTTAAATGGTTCGGATGAGATCTGCAGCTGGTGAAGATGTGGCCCCTGCGCTGGTAGTTAGATCCCCAGCTAAGATATGGGTAGAGGTCGACCTAGAGGTTAAGGTAGGGCTCGGGCTGTGGTTCCAGCTTGACCCCGCGCTAGTCTACCATCACAAGAGCCAGATGCTAGAGTGGATGAGGTACAGTTTAAGCCAGAGCATATGGGGCCAGCATCCGGCAGGTTTTGTAGCTACTCTAGTATTACAGGATACCTTGGTTAATTTTTTAGGGTTCCTTGAGAGTATGACTCCACCAGCCGGGCACTCCAATTGGTTCTCAGGTTTGAGGTGAAGCTCAGGCGGTAGCACAGGGTTTAGGGGCATAGCCTACTGCTATGGCTCCCAGATTAGAGGTATTACCGGTCTCTGCAGTTGCTCTACCTATCCTTGTAGTGCCAGTTATATCTTCTAAGGAGCAGAAGATTCTAGGTAGGTTCTTGAGATTGGGTCCTCCGAGAATTTTAGGTGCTTCTAGAGAGGATGCGCACAAGTTTCTGACTAGCGGCTAGGAGAGATTACAAAATTTGGGGTTAGTTGAATCACATGGGGCAAATTACACTGCGTTTCAGCTGGATGGTCCAGTGTAATAGTGGTGGAGGTCATATATTGCTTGAAGACCAGCCAGGTCACCTCCACTTACTTGGGATCAGTTCTCCGCAGCTTTTTGGGAGAAGTATGTACCCCATAGCATTAAGGTGCATCTAATGGATCAGTTTGCTGGGTTAGTTCAGGGTCCATGACTGTTTTCGAGTATAAGGTTTGGTTCCATCAGTTGTCCAGACATTCCACTATGATTCTACCCACCGAGCATGAGAGGGTATGCCACTTTATTCGAGGTTTTACCATGCATCTTCACTTTACCAAAGAGGGTATAGTAACATCGGGTAAGTCTTTTCTGGAGGTAGTTAACTAAGCCCGCACTATTAAGGGCATTCTTCATGAGGCCCAAGGGGGCAGCGATAAGATGCCCCACCATCAAGGCAGTTTAAGTGGTTCACAGGGCCGTGGTAGAAGTCAGCATCAGTAGCGTTTCAAGATAAGCAGGCTTGTTCAGGCAGTATTACAAACTGCTAAGGTTCAGATTAGCCAGAGTATTGTTCCTGCTCTACGAGGCGGTCATTCAAGGTCCACAGGTCATGGTGGTTGTTCTTATTCAGCTAGGTCTTCATAGCGGAGTACGTTTGGTTAGGGTTGTTATGAGTGTGGCGATATTGGCCACTTTGCTAGAGAGTGCCCGTTAGTGCAGCACCCTAGGTGACAAGATCAATTAGTTCAAGCCTCCAGGGGTTCCAGCACCACCAGCTAGATTCGGTTCACAGGGTAGTAGGGGTGGTTCCTAAGGTACTAGAGGTGGTCCTCAGTTCGGCAGGTCAGGTGGTCGGAGCCATATGTATGCAGTTCCAGGAGTCTGCTTGTGAGTCCTTGCATGCGCCCTTGCATGTATCTACCCAGTAGGTGATTCTTTAGTAGTGAATCAGGTGTATCGGGCTTGTGTAGTGACTATCTTGGGGTACGAAATGTGGGTAGACTTGGTTGTTCTTGATATGGTTGACTTTAATTTGATCTTGGACATGTATTAGATGTCTTATTATCATGCAGTCTTGGATTGCTTTGCCAAAAGTGTTACCCTTTGGATTCCTGGTAGCCGTCCTATCATATGGAAGTAGGACACATGCCGAGGGAAGTTATATCTTTTCTAAGCGCCCAGCGGTTGGTTGGGAAGGGGTGCTTATCTTATCTTGCATACGTTCGTGACAGTAGTGCCACCATACCTCCTCTTGAGTTAGTTCCTGTTGTTTGCGAGTATTTAGATGTGTTTCCTTCTGATCTTTCGGGTCTTCCTCCTAATCGTGACATTGATTTTGGTATCGATGTTTAGCCGGGCACCAAGCCCATTTACATTCTGCAATTTCAAATGGCACTTGCTGAGTTGAGAGAGCTTAAGGATCAGCTCCAGGATCTGTTGAGTAGAGGGTTCATTAAGCCTAGTGTTTCTCTGTGGGGTGCTCCAGTTCTGTTTGTGAAAAAGAAGGATGGGTCTATGCGTATGTGTATTGACTACGGGAAGATGAATAAGGTGACGGTTAAGAACAAATATCTGATGACGCGTATTGATGATTTGTTTGACTAACTACAGGGAGCGGCAGTGTTTTCTAAGATAGATTTGAGGTCTGGTTATCACCAATTAAAGATTAGGGCTAAGGACATCCCAAAGACTACATTTAGGATTCGATACGACCATTATGAGTTCCTAGTCATATATTTTGGGTTGACTAATTCCCCAACAATATTTATGGAGTTGATGAACTGTGTGTTCAGTGCCTACATGGACTCATTTGTGATTATTTTCATCGATGACAATATAATTTATTCGAGGAGCAGAGAGGATCATGAGCACCATGTTAGGATTGTACTTCAGACCTTGCGAGACCACCAGTTGTATGTCAAATTCATTAAGTGTGAGTTTTGTCTTGAGTTTTGGCTTGAGTTTATGGTAGATCTGGTGAAGGTTGCAGTAGTTCATGATTGGGATAGGCCTACTTATCCTACTGAGGTTTGCAGTTTCATTCGGTTGGCAGGTTATTATAGACGGTTTGTGAAGGGATTTTCTTCGATAGCAGCTTCATTGATTAGATTGACTCAGAAGAATGTTCCCTTCCAATGTTCAGAAGAGTGTGAGGCGAGCTTCCTGAAGATCAAGGCCTTGTTGACTTCAGCTCCGATTCTTACTCTTCTGGTTGAGCGTCTGGGTTTCACCATGTATTGTGATGCGTCAGGTATTGGTTTGGGTTGTGTGCTGATAGAGTAGGGCTAGGTGATTGTATATGCTTCTAGATAGTTAAGGTTCACGAGAAAAACTACCCCACACATGACTTGAAGTTAGCAGCGGTAGTCTTTGCGTTGAAGATGTGGAGGCATTATCTTTATGGCGTGCATTGTGAGATCTTTACTGACCATCATAGCCTTCAGTACATTTTCAGCCCGAAGTATCTAAATTTGAGGCGGCGTAGGTGGTTGGAGCTAATGAAGGACTATGACATTTCTATTCTCTATCATCCTGGAAAGGCAAACGTGGTGGCGGATGCCTTGAGCCGAAAGGTGGTGAGTATGGGTAGCTTGGTTTTCTTAGCGATAGAGGTGCGACCTTTAGCTTGGGACATCTAGTCCTTGGCTAACTGGTTGGTTAGACTTGACATTTCTGAGTCGAGTCATATTCTTGCTTGTATTAAGGCTAGATCTTCCCTGTTAGAGCAGATTTAGGCATAACAATTTGATGATGCAATGTTGAGGATCATTCATGACAAAGTGTTAGGAGGCGAGGCTAGGAAGGAGACTTTAGATTTAGAGGGTGTTCTGAGGATTGTGGGTCATATCTGTGTTCCTAGAGTTGGTGACTTAGTCAGATTCATACTGGAGGAGGCTCACTATTCTAGATATTCCATTTATCCCGGGGCAGCTAAGATGTATCGTGACTTGAGGCAGCAATACTAGTGGTGTGGGATTTAGAGGGATATATCAACTTTCGTATCTAGGTGCTTGAACTATTAGCAGGTGAAGTTTTAGCACCATAGGCCAGGTGGTTTGTCTTAAAGGCTACCCATTCTGGAGTGGAAATGGGAGTGGATTGCTATGGAATTTATAGTATGTTTACCATGAACTTTCTAGAGATTTGATGCTATTTGGGTTATTATGGATAGATTGACGAAGTCTGCTTACTTTCTGCCGGTTCAGACTTCCTACAGTTCTGAGAGATTGGCTTAGATCTATATTCGAGAGATTGTCTATTTGCATGGTGTGCCAGTTTCTATCATCTCCGATCGAGGTACTCAGTTCACTTTGAACTTCTGGCAGTCTATTCAGAGAGAGTTGGGTACTAGAGTGGAGTTTAGCATCGCTTTTCATCCGCAAATAGACAGCCAGTTAGAGCAAACCATTTAAGTTCTGGAGGATATGTTGCGAGGTTGTCTTATTGATTTTGGTAGTCAGTGGGACCAGTGTGTAGCTTTAGCAGAGTTTGCATATAATAATAGTTACCATTCCAGCATTCAGATGGCTCTGTTCTAGGCTTTGTATTGTAGGCGGTGTAGATCTATGGTGGGTTGGTTTGATACTATTGAGGTTAGGCCATGGGGTAACAATTTTCATCGTGATTCTATGAATTGAGTTTGGGTTATTCAGGAGAGACTTTGCACTGCCCAGACTTGGCAGAAGAGTTATGCTGACCGGAGAGTTCGAGACCTAGAGTTCATGGTTGGTAACATTGTGTTCCTTCAAGTATCGCCCATGAAGGGCGTGATAAGGTTTGTGAGGAAAGGTAAGCTCAGTTTGAGGTTCATTGGGCCTTTTGAGATCCTTTATCGTATTGGAGAGCTTCCATATCAGTTAGCCTTGCCTCCTATTTTTCCTAGTGTGCAACTTATGTTTCATGTCTCTATGTTGCGGTGGTATATTCCGGATGAGTCTCACAAGCTTCAGTTAGAGTCGGTTCAGTTGGATGAGTCCTTAGCCTTCGAGGAGGAGCCTCTTGCTATTTTGAACAGGCAGGTTAGGAAGTGGAGGACCAAGGAGATTCCATCAGTAAAGGTTCAGTGGCGGCATCATCCTATCGAGGAGGCTATTTGGGAGATCGAGATTGACATGCGGACCCGTTATCCTTGTCTTTTTGAGTCTTCAAGTACTATCCTTTTTCTAACTTTTGCGGACGAAAGTTCTTTTAGTAGTGGATGTTGTAATGACCCTCCAGGTCAATTTCCTTTTTCTAGGTTTTTTCTATATTTTGAGCTTTCTGTCAGCGGCTATAGGTAAATATGATTTTTTTGGACTGGCGGCTTGGTGCCTGGGACATTCGTTAGGTCGTTACGACCATTTTCTTATTTTAGAACTTGAACTTAGAAAGTCTTTGACATCAGTCAAATTTCTTGGTAAACATGCTCAGAATTGAATTCTGACAGTTCCACTAGCTCTGAAATAGAAATTTTGGTCTAGTGGAACCATTGGTCTGGGCCTGAGTGCTTTTGGTTTGGTTTTGTGTTACTTTCTGTGTTTTAAAGTCATTTTGGTTGGTAGGGTTTACATTGGTCAACATCGGAGAAGAAAGCCTCAGATGGAAAATTTGTCAGCGTTGTTAGCTCTGAAATATTGACTTTGGGCTAGGGGTACCTTTGGTTTGTGTCCCGGGGCTTCCAAACTTGTTTTGAGGTATTGAGTTCTGAGTCAGTTTTGGGCATGGGGACCACATTTTGTTAAAATGATCACCGTTGGGAGTTTCGTTAATTCCATTGAGTCCGAAATGTTATTTCTGGTTAGGTAACATGGTTGGTTTGTGTTCACAGGGTTCCGACTGAATCTCGATGGTCCATCGAATAAATTTTTCTGCCTTATGAATTATTGGTTGCTGCAATAAAGTTGCAGACCATTTGGTCTTCGCAATAGCGAGGCTTCCATCGCGTTCATGATGGTCTAGTTTCTTAACCATCTTTGTCGTGAAGTTTGCTCTTTGCGTTCGCGTTGAAGCAGGCAGGGGCGTGACAGTTGTGGTTAGCTTAGAATCCCTAGTTTACTTTTAGGAGGTTTTAGAGGTAAAGTAGAGAATCTTGGTGAATTGCTACTTTATTTCTCTGTTTTATTCGCTTTGTTCTAATGTTGTGTGTAACTATTGGCCCGAGGCCATAGCTTGGATTTGGACGGAGTTTCAGGTCAGTTCTCTTGGTTTGGAGGGTATCTTTGCCCTGTTTTTGCATTGTTGTGAATGATTATTTCCATGTTGGTTATTTCATGTTCATATTGCATCACATATCATAGATATAGAAGGAAAATACTTTCAGGGTTTTTGGATTTAAAATGAAGTTTACTATGGCTACGGTGAATTTGGGATTTGAATTGAATGGTATTGGACTTTACTATGTATTTCGGACCCCCGATGTGTTATTCTAGGATTTTACCTTCCATTTATCTACTCATATATATATATATATATATATATATATATATCTGAGCATAGTCTGATGCGGTATTTTGGGCGCTCGATGCGGTATTCTGGGTTTATACTATTATGCATTCATACATTATATCATTCTGATGTCATTACATTGGTTGGTGCTTTTGGATTGTTGTTGTTTTGGGATTGGCTCCTGCCATGCTTCAGTTGTTATTTATTTGTTTTTTTTTATTTTGGCTTTATAACTAGAGTTAGGTAGATCCCTGTATTTACTGCTTTTCTATATCTTATTATCTCTATATTATCTTTCTGCGCTCGTTCCGCCTTTGATACCTACTTAGTACCCATCGTCTTTGTAGTCATACTTCACTCTGCATTTATTTTTTATGCAGCACCTAGTACGAGCCACCCTCATTGACCTTCTTGTCATTAGAGGCTTGTTGCAGTTCGGATTGCGGTGAGCTATCAGTGCTTTAAGAGACTTTACATACTTTCCATCTAGTATATTATATCTATATTTTTGTATTTTGGATAGACAGAGTCTGTTGTATAGCTACTCCTTCCTTAGTCGCTCTTGTACTAGTGACACTAGGTCTGGGTTGGTTCTCGTGTTGTTTTGTCTATTCGGTCACTTTAGAGCCATCTTTTGTATATTTTGTACGTTGGTATGTACATATGCCATTGGCCCTATCTTTTTATTTATATCTTCCTATTTTCCTTAGTTTAATTATTATTTTTTTCTTCTGCATGGTTGGGTTTTGCTTGTCTACTGGGGGTTGTGTAGATGCCATCATGGCCCGATTTTTGGTTATGACAGAGTGGTATCAGAGATCTAGGTTCACCAGTTTCACCAGTACAAGAGCAAAGTGTCTAGTAGAGTCTTGTGGATCGGTATGATAACGTCTGTATCCAATCTTCGAGAGGCTATAGGACATTACTAGGAAGTATGTCATATTATTTGATTCCTCATCGTGCATTCATGACTGGATCAACTTCTAATTATCTTTGTTTCATTCTTTCTCAGATGGTTTGGACAAGATCTACAGCTGGTGAGGACGAGGCCCCTGCCCTTGCTATTAGAGCCCCGTCTAGGGGACGGGGTAGAGGTTGACCCCGAGGTCGAGGTAGGGCATGAATTGTTGAGCCAGCTCAGCCCAGGTTAGACTACCATCACCAGAGCCTAAGGTTAGAGTGGATGAGGTATAGTATGAGCCAGAGCATGTAGGCCCAGCCCAACATCCAGTAGGTTTCGTAGCTACTCCAGTATTGCAAGACACCTTGGTTCATCTATTGGGATTCCTTGAGGGTATGACTCCACCAGCAGCTTCGCGGAGTACTCCGATTGGTTCTTAGGTTCGAGGAGAGGCTAAGACTTCAGATCAAGTGGCAGCACAGGGTTTTGGGGCGTATCCTACTGTTGTGGCTCCCAGATTGGAGGTATTACCGGTCCCTGCAATTGCTCCACCTATCCCCACAGTGCCAGTTATGTCTTTAGAGGAGCAGAAGATTCTAGGTAGGTTCTTGAGATTGGGTCCTTCGAGATTTTCAGGTCCTTCCAAGGATGATGCGCATGAGTTTCTGACTAGCTGCTTGGAGAGGTACACAATTTGGGGTTAGTTGAGTCACATAGGGCAGATTACAACGCGTTTCAGCTGGATGGTCCAGCGAAATAGTGGTGGAGGTCATATATTGCTTGCAGACCAGCTGGGTCACCTCCGCTTACTTGGGATTAGTTCTCCACAGCTTTTCTGGTGAAGTATGTACCGCATAGCATGAGAGAGCGTCTGATGGATCAGTTTGTTGGGTTAGATCAAGGCTCCATGACTGTGTCCGAGTATGAGGTTTCGTCCTATCAGTTGTCCAAACACGCCACTACGATTTTTCCCACTGAGCATGAGAGGGTACACCACTTCGTTCAAGGTTTGACTTTGTATCTTTGCTTAGCCATATAAGGTAAGGTAGCATCAGGTCAGTTTTTTCTAAAGTTAGTAGATCATTCCTGCACTATTATGAGTCCCAAGGAGTAAGCAATAAGAGACCCCGCTATCAGGGCAGTTTCTGCGGTTCACAGGGCCATAGTAGAGGCTACTATGGTAGAGGTCAACGTCTGCACATCATTTCCAGCTGAGGTAGCCTGTTCAGGCAGCATTATCAATTGCTGAGGGTCAGAGTAGCCAGAGTATCATTCCTGCTTCACGAGGTTGTCATTCAGGGTCCATAGGTTGTGGTGGTTATTCTGATTCAGCTGGTTCTTTACAGCGGAGTGTGTTTGGTCGGGGTTGTTATGAGTATGGAAAGATAGGACACTTTGCTCGAGAGTTAATGTCAGTACAGCACCCTAGGTGACAGGATCAATTGGTTCAGGCCCCCAAGGCTCTATCACCACCAGCTAGATGCGGTTCAAAGGGTAGTAGGGGTTGTCCCCAGGGTACTAAAGGTGGTCCTTAGTCCGGTAGGTCAGTATTCATGGCGGTCGGGGCCACATGTATGCAGTTCTAGGACATACAGAGGTCGAGGCTTTAGATTCTGTTATCACAGGTATTATCTCTACTTTCCCTCAGTCATCTTCTTCTTTGTTTGATCTGGGGTCTACATTCTCATATGTATCTGCTTATTATGCTACTTGTCTGGAGTCTGCTTGTGAGTCCTTTCTTGCGCCCTTGCGTGTATCTACCCTAGTAGGTGATTCTTTAGTGGTGGATCAAGTGTATAGGGCTTGTGTGGTTACTATCTTGGGGTATGACACGTGGGTAGACTTGGTTGTTCTTGATATGGTTTACTTTGATGTTATCTTGGGCATGGATTTGTTGTCTCCTTATCATGCAGTCTTGGATTGCTTCGTGGAGATTGTTACTCTTTGGATGCATGGTATCCCTCCTATCATATGGAAGGGTGCCGATAGACACATGCCGAGAGGAGTTATATTTTCTGAGCGCCTAACGTTTGGTTGGGAAGGGGTGCTTAGCTTGTCTTGCATACGTCTGTTATACTAGTGCCACCACACCTTCTCTTGAGTTAGTTCTTGTGGTTTGTGAGTATTCGGATGTGTTTCCTTCTGATCTTTCAGGTCTTCCTCCTGATTGTGACATTGATTTTGGTATCGATGTTGAGCCAGGCACCAATCCCATTTCCATTCTGCCATATTGGATGGCACCTGCTTAGTTGAGGGAGCTTCTGGATCAGATCCAGGATCTTTTGAGTAGAGTGTTCATCAGGTCTAGTGTAACTCCGTGTGGTGCTCCGGCTCTGTTTGTAAAGATGAAGGATGGGTCTATGCGTATGTGTATTGACTACAGGCAGTTGAAAAAAGTGACGGTCAATAACTGATATCCGAAGCCATGTATTAATGATTTGCTTGACCAGCTATAGGGTGCGACAGTGTTCTCTAAGATAGATTTGAGGTCCAGTTATCACCAGTTGAGGATTAAGGCGGAGGATATCCCAATGAATGAATTTAGGACTCGATAAGACCATTATGAGTTCCTAGTCATGTATTTTGGGTTGACTAATGCCCCAACAATATTTATGGAGTTGATGAACCGTGTGTTCAATGCCTACTTGGACTCGTTTATGATTATGTTCATCAATGAAATTCTAATTTATTCGATGAGCAGCATCTTAGGGTTGTACTTCAGACCTTGCGCGACCACCAATTATATGCCAAGTTCACTAAGTGTGAGCTTTTGCTTGAGTCTATGGCATTCTTGGGGTACGTGGTGTCTAAGGATGAGATTATGGTAGATCCGGCGAAGGTTGTTGCAGTTCGTGATAGGGCTAGGCCTACTTCTCCTACTGAGGTTCGCAGTTTCATCGGGTTGGCAGGTTATTATAGACGATTTGTAGAGGGATTTTCATTGATAGCAGCTTCATTGACTATATTGACTAAAAAGAATGTTCCCTTCCAGTGGTCAGATGAGTGTAAGGTGAGCTTCCTTAAGCTCAAGGCCTTGTTGACTTCAACTCTGATTCTTACTCTTTCAGTCGAGGGTATAGGTTTCAGCGTGTATTTGGATGCGTTAGGTATCAGTTTGGGTTATGTGCTAATGCAGCAGGGATGGTTGATTGCATATGCTTCCAGACAATTGAAGGTTCATGAGAGGAACTACCCCACCCATGACTTGGATTAAGGAGTGGTAATCTTCGCATTGAAAATGTGGAGGCATTATATTTATGGCGTGCATTGTGAGTTCTTTACTTACCATCATAGCCTTCAGTACATTTTCAGCCATAAGGATCTAAATTTGAGGTAGCGTAGGTTGTTGGAGCTACTGAAGTACTATGACATCTCTATTCTCTATCATCCGAGAAAGGCAAATGTGATGGCGGATGCTTGTGCCGGAAGGCAGTGAGTATGGGTAGCTTGGCTTTCTTAGCGATAGTGGAGCAACCTTTAGCTTGGGATATACTGTCCTTGTCTAACAAGTTGGTTGGACTTGACATTTCTGAGGCGGGCCATATTCTTCCTTGTATTGAGTCTAGATCTTCCCTGTTGGAGCAGATTTGGGCACAACAGTTTAATGATATGAGGTTAAGGATCATTCGTGACAAAGTGTTAGGCAGTGAGGCTAGGAAGGCAAATTTAGATTCAGAGGGTATTCCGAGGATTGAGGGTCGTATCTTTGTTCCTAGAGTTGGTTATTTGGGCAGATGCATACTGGAGGAGGCTCACTGTTCTAGATATTCCATTCATCCCGGGGAAGCTAAGATGTATCATGACTTGAGGCAGCACTACTGGTGGTGTGGGATGAAGAGGGATATCTCAGCTCTTTTATCTAGGTACTTGAATTGTCAGTAGTTGATGTTTGAGCACCAGAGGCCAGGTGGTTTGTCTCAGAGGCTACCCATTCTGGAATGGAAATGGGAGCGTATTGCTATGGATTTTGTAGTCGGTTTACCATGCACTTTGGGGAGATTTGATGCTATTTGGGTTATCATGGATAGGTTGACGAAGTCTGCTAACTTTCTGCCTATTTAGACTTCTTACAGTTTTGAGAGGTTGGCTCAGATCTAAATTCGGGAGATTTTCTATTTACATGGTGTGCCAGTTTCTATCATCTCTGACCGAGGTACTCAGCTCACTTCACACTTCTGGCATTCTATTCAGAGAGAGTTGGGTACTAGAGTTAATCTTAGCAGTTCTTTCCATCCGCAGACAGACGGTCAGTTAGAGCATACCATTCAGGTTTTGGAGGATATGTTGCGAGCCTATGTGATTGATTTTGGTGGTCAGTGGGACTAGTTGTAGCTTTGGTAGAGTTTGCATATAATAATAGTTACCATTCCAGCATTCGGATGGCTCTGTTCGAGGCTTTTTATGATTGGCAGTGCATATCTCTAGTTGGTTGGTTTGATACTTTTGATGTTAGGCCATGGGGTACCAACTTGCTTCGTGATTCTATGGATAGAGTTCGGGTTATTCAGAAGAGACTTCACATTGCAAAGATTAGGCAGAAGCGTTATGGTAATCAAATATTTCGAGACTTAGAGTTCATGGTTGGCGACAGTGTGTTCTTTCGGGTATCACCCATGAAGGGCGTGATGAGGTTCGAGAGGAAAGGTAAGCGCAGTCTGAGGTTCATTGGGCCTTTTTAGATCCTTAGTCATATTGGAGAGATTGCATATGAGTTAGCCTTGCCTCATGCTCTGTCTAGTGTACATCATGTGTTTCATGTCTCTATGTTGCGATGGTATATTCTGGATGATTCTCACGTGCTTCAGTTAGAGTCGGTTCAGTTGGATGAGTCCTTAGCCTTTAAGGAGGAGACTATTGCTATTTTGGAAAGACAGGTGAGGAAGTTGTGGTCCAAGGAGATTTCGTCAGTTACGGTTCAGTGGTGGCATCGTCCTGTCAAGGAGGCTACTTGGGAGATCGATACCGACATGTGGACCCGTTATCCTCGTCTTTTCGAGTCTTCAGGTACTATCATTTTCCTAACTTTTATGGACGAAAGTTCTTTTAGTAGTGGAGGTTGTAATGACCCTCCAGGTCATTTTCTATTTTGCATGCTTTTTTTGTATTTTGAGCTTTCCCTTAGTGGCTACAAGTCATTTATGACTTTCAAGGACTTACGGTATGGTGCCCGGGCCGTTCCTTAGGTTATTACGACCATTTATCTATTTTATAACTTAAACTTACAAAATCTTTGACTTCGGTCAACTTTCTTGGTAACCATGCTCAGAATCGAATTACGACAGTTTCATTGGCTCCGGAACGGGGATTTTGGTCTAGTGGGACCTCTGTTCTAGGTCTGAGTGCTTTCGGTTTGGTTTTGTGTTACTTTTTGTGTTTTCAAGCTAGTTTGGCTGGTAGGGTTGACTTTGGTCAATATTTCAAGAAGACAGCCTTTGATGGAAAATATGTCAGTGTTGTTAGCTCCAGAATGTCAACTTTGGGATAGAGGGACCTTTGGTTTGGGTCCCGGGGCTTCCAGACTTGTTTTGAGGTATTGAATTCCGAGTCAGTTTTGGGCATGTGGCCTACTTTTTGTTAAAAAGATCTCCGTTGGGAGTTCTGTTGATTCTATTGAGTTTGGAATGTTGTTTCTTGTTGGGTAGTATGGTTGGTTTGTGTTCTCAGGGTTCCGACTGAATCCCGAGGGTCCGTCGGATATCTTTTTCTGCCTTGTGAATTGTTGGTTGCTGCAATAAAGTGTTAGACTATTTTGGTTTTTGCGATCACGAGGCTTCTATCGCATTTGCGATGATCTAGTTCCTTAACTATCGTGATCACGAAGGTTGCTCTTCGCATTCGCGTTGAAGCAGGCAGGGGCTTGCTCTACGCGATCGCGTGGATGGCCTATCGCGACCGCGATAGTCTGGCTCGCTCTTCCTCGTGAATGCGGGGGTCCTGTCGCGATCGCGATAAAGGACCCGAGACAACTATTTAAGTTGTCCACTTTGTTTTCTCGCCCAACATTTCAAACTTCTCCATTGATAAGCTCCCAAGCTCCATTTCGAGCTTCCTTGCATAAGTTTTCTTCATCCGGTAAGTTCCCTCATCACCCCTCTCCTCTTTCGTGTTAATTCTCGTAATTCTCTTGCTAAAAACTCCATTGATAGCTAACTTGGGAACTTGGATAATCCTTGTAGAGGTCTGTTCTTGAGCTTCATATTGGTGAGTTTGTGGGGCTAACTTCCTAGGCGTTGTTCTCTCGGTTTTGGGTAAGTTTCCGGCCCCCATCCTTGAATCTTTTCCCGTTATTGGTTTCTTCAATTAGTAGCACTTTGGGGTTATTTAGGGCCCTGAAACGAGCTTCGTTCACGCTCAAACTTTGAGCATGGGTTCTTAAATCCACCGCAAGCATAATTGTGAATTTTGTTTTTGATTTCATTGCGCGGGCCCCGAAGGTCATTTTTCTGACCCGATTTCTGGCCTAATTTTCCGTATAGCAATATAGGAGTTTTTCTTCTCATCTGGATGCCTAGATTATGTTCTTGATAGCATGGCAGCTTTCTGAGGCTGTTCGGAAGGGGAAGACACACGAGTAACGATTTGTGCTTGCAGTTCGGCCCTGAGTTTAGTTAAATTTTATATATTTATTTGATACTGGAATGTTAGGTTGGATTGTAGATAGATTTAGGCTTGAATCCTGTTTACCACTTAAAATTGGCCATTTCAGATCATAGTGTAGAATTATCATGTTCATCCTTAGCCTAGGAGCGGGTAGTATCGTTTTCGCTAGCTTAGAATCCCTAGTTTGCTTTTAGGAGGTTTTAGAGGTAGAGTAGAGAATCATGGTGAATTTCTGTGTTATTTCTCTGTTTTATTTGCTTTGTTCTAATGTTGTGGGTAACTGTGGGCCCGAGGCCATAACTTGGATTTGGACGTAGTTCCAGGTCAGTTCTCTTGGTTTGGAGGGTATCTTTGTCCGATTTTTGCCATGTTGTGAATGATTCTTTCCCTGGTTGGTTATTTCATGTTCATATTGCATCACACATCATGGATATAGAAAGAAAACATTTTCAAGGCTTTTGGATTTAAAATGAAGTTTACTACGGCTATGGTGAATTTGGGATTTGAATTGAATGGTATTAGACTTTACTAAGGGTTTTAGAAGGAAAAAATGGGAAAACACTATTTTATGCATTACTTATAGTCCGATGCAGTATTCTAGACCCCCGATGCAGTATTATAGTCCGATGTGCATAGTCCGATGCGGTATTCCGGGAACCCGATGCGGTATTCCGGGTTTATACTATTATGCATTCATACATTATATCATTCTCATGGCATTACATTGGTTAGTGCTTTTGGATTGTTGTTGTTTTGGGATTGGCTCCTTCCATGCTTCACCAGTTATTGGTTTGTTTCTTTCAATTTTGGCTTTATAACTAGATTTAGGCGGATCCCTATATTTACTGTTTTACTGTATCTTATTATCTATATATTATCTTTCTGCGCTCGGTCGGCCTATGATGCCTACTGAGTACCCATTGTCTTGGTACATATACTACATTCTGCATCTTTTTTTCTGATGCAGCACCTAGTATGAGCCACCCTCATTGACCTTCCTGTCGTTCGAGGCTTATTGCAGTTCGGATCGCGATGAGCTCCCGGTGCTTTTGGATACTTTACATGCTTTCTATCTTGTATATTCTGTCTATATTTTTGTCTTTTGGATAGACAAAGTCTGTTGTATAGCTACTCCTTGTCTAGTCGCTCTTGTACTAGTGACACCAGGTGTGGGTTAGTTCTTGTGTTGTTTTGTCTATTCGGTTACTTTAAGGCCATTTTTTGTATATTTTGTACGTTGGTATGTATATATGCCATTTGAACTATCTTTTCATTTATATCTTCCGCGTTTTCTTAGTTTAATTATTATTATTGTCTTCTGCATGGTTGGGTTTGGCTTGTCTACTGGGGGATTGTGTAGACGCCATCATGGCCCCGTTATGGGTCTTGACATGATATCATCACAAAAACTTACCCGGCAATATATTTCAACTTTTCGGGCAAAAGCTTGGAGTTTGCAGCTCTTAAAGCAAGGAGGAGATAAAAAAAGATGCATAAGAATTCGGTAATCCAAGTTCTCTATAATTTCTATAGCAGTTATTTACTATTTAGCATTTAATAAATTTCTATCTTATCCATAATCCTTATGAGTAGGTTTCTTAATTTTAGTTTATTGTAAACTCTACAAATTTTCCACGACCCAACTACTCGGATCGTGCGGGTTCCTACTCTAATTCACCTAGATAGGAGAACCCTTACCACCCATTTAAAACAATATGAGGAAGTCAATAAGAAACCATAAAAAGCTTTTAAAATTTACAACCAGATACAATCTTTAAATACTACTGAAACCTTTTCCAAGGAATTAGTCTATAAGTACAAAATCAAGACACAACTTCCATCGTAGGGACAATAACAGAAGCTACTGGATATCTTTACCACATCAAGCCTGAAACATCTATTGAATCTTGCAACCAGACTATACCTCGAAAAGAGTATAGAAAGAGTAGTATCAGTACAAACAACACGTATTGGTAAGCATCATTGGTCGACCCAAATTAAATAACATAAATATCCAAAAGGAAACATCCAACTTAAGAGTTATTAGCCAAAGGTCTTTTTGTAAACAATTCCTTAACACCTTAAGATATTAGGAGCCTTGTCAATAAAAAGGGATACCATCCTTGTTATTATGTTCAACCCTAGTCAAAAACTAGCAATCACATTATTATGTCAGCCATCATTATACGAATACTGGTGAATTCTATGTATTCAACCCCTAAAGTACCTTACCTTTGATATAATGCCAACTCGACACTTACCAAAATACTTAGCCATGTTACACTAACCCAGTCACACACTAACACCCTAGAATCTCAAGGTTTACCTAAATTTATGCACCACAAAAACAAGACAATGACACCCCACCTTCTAGGCCCAAAATGTAATTACCGCTAGACTACTGAGTATACCGATGTCATAAATGCCAACATGAAAATTTTTGGTTAACCTTATCTCACATTCATAACACATAACCTTATAGACCTTGCTACCAAGCTAACATAGACAATGCCTCCCGTCAACATGTCCCTATCAATACGATTCTAAGTCAATAATCTAGACTCAATAATTATATAATTCGTATCCTAGTTACACTAGTAATAGACAACCTAGAGTTGAGTCACAACTTATAATTAGCCCGAACCACTCAAGGATCCCTGCGACAATAACTAAGGTAATTTTCATACATCCTGGTTTACTTAAAGAGACAACCCTTAGTAGATAAGCATCTAACCAAGTAAGAAGTTAAGCCCGATTCAACACAAGGAACCAACACGTATATCAGATAAATAATGAAGCCCGATCTAACTCAAGGAACTAAAACATATATCAAGTAAACAGTAAAACTCCATTCAGCTCAAGGAACGAATATATAGCTCAAGTAAACATTGAAGCCCGGTTCAGCTCAAAGAACAAACATGTATATCAAGTAAACAGTAAAGCTCGGTTCAGCTCAAGGAACCAACATGTATATTAATTAAACACTTAGGCCCGGTCCAACTAAAGGAACTAACATGTATATCAAGTAAACAGTTAAGCCGGTCCAACTCAAGGAACCAACATGTATATCAAGTAAATAGTTATGCCCCATTCAACCCAAGGAACCAACATGTACATCAAGCAAACAGTTAAGCCTAGTTCATCTCAAAGAACCAACACGTATATCAAGAAAACACATAATCTCCAGTTCACTAATAGAACCAACATGTATATCAAGAAAACACATAATCCCCGATTCACTTAAGGAACTGTCACGCTCACCAATTACCTGTGCACACATGCTAAGGGTCTTATGGTTGCCCACTAGCCATGACCTGCAGGGAACAAATTCTTGTCCATGTACCAAATCCCAGACATCAAGGGTCTGCCAACCTTATAACAACCAATCTTGTGGAGATATCCAAATACCAGTACATTTCACAATAATGACAAATATCGATACAATCACAACCATAATGTTAATAAAAACATCATTTGTAAGAACCAACAAGCTTTTAATTAAACAATTAGCTCATATGTTTAACACTTAGGATATCAAATAGCCATTCACTTTCCTTGAACATGCATTATACAATCAATACTAAAGAATATTTATCATGTACACATAACACAAATTGGATTTTTACTACATTTAAACCATCACCTACAACTTGCACATGTACCCACTGACATATCCAAACCCTAAGTGTTTATCCTACAATTGGCACATTAATAGTTCCATATTCCTCTGGTTACCACTATAGATTCTTCGGAATCCACCTACACTAACCACCCTTCAAGAACAAGCATTTATATTAGTTTAGCCTGAATTTCGGGTACTATTCCTTTTTATTAGTCATGCAAAGACAAACAACAATAATATAAACAGATAACTTCAAGAATAATTTCAATATCATGACCTAACAACCATTTTTCACCTAACTAATCAGGTTTCCATCCATTTTATCCATCCTAACACCATGCCCAGAGGCGTAAGAATGAAATCTCCCGTCAATCGGCATCATGCCCATGCCTTCTAACCAAGGTCTAACTACTCAATTAAACCTAGCCTACATGGACTCCAAGCCCTTGCTATGGAGGCATGAACGCAAATTTTTACTCTATGAAGGTGAATTTTATGGATAACCCATGGATTTTACCCCATAAATGCAAAATCCCTCTTCTGTATTGCTTCAAGGCCATGACGTAACCCTAGGGGTTTTTATAATAAGCCTCATTCTTTTTACAATTGAAGAGGAAAAAAAGGAATATAAAAATCATTCTCTGGTTTATGGTCTCATCATCCCGCTATAGCAGCCTGTCGGCTACTACCGTGGTACCGCTATAGTGAGAAAATTCCTGCTATAGCGGGATGACTTCAGCTCGACCAAAAAAATTCAAATTCAAAAATTTTATTGTGTCACCCTATATTAATTGAGATCGTATTTTCAGAAGTTTCTATAATCCGTACCCATAATACGGTGTCATTTAATAATGATAGAACATGTCATTACAACAGATACCAATTTACCCATTGTTCATCCCCCAATGATAACGATTATGGAGAGAACGATAAGAGTCTAGATTGAACTTTAACGCCCTTACCATGGCAACGTATTTACAGACTCACGAGAACCACCAAAATTTGGTTTTCCCTTGGTGTACCAACACCCAAACCATTTTTTTTTACTAATTTTCGCCATTAAGAAATATTCCTTCCTTTGAGTCACACAAGACTAATTAGAGCAACCCTTCCCTGAGCGCCTAAGAAATCAAGAGCCTCGTTAATATACGGGATTGAAAAGATTTCAAACATAATGGACAAAAATAACTTTTTCGTATTATACAGGTCTATATCCTTCTTTATCCAGAATATTTCTGCTATAGCAGCATCGCTATAGCGCGAGAGGGACGCTATAGGGGAAGCCAATAGTTTAAAGGGGTGATACATGGGTTTCTTGCATATTTTTCGCTCTTTGACTCAAAAAATTTCCCTCCCTCCCTTGATCACTTTGCTCCTATCTTAAAAAACAAGGTAACTAATTATAGTCTTCATTCCTTTACTTTATTACAAGAAATTACACTTGTTTTATGCTTGAAATCGTTGAATAGAATAGGTTGTGGGTTTGTTTTTGAAATTTCAAATTTGGGGTTGATTTTGCCGAAGCTTTGAAGCACAATTGCTTCCCTTATGTTTTCAACACTTCTATAGTGGTCTGGGCATAAGAAATATGGAGTTCCTGGCCAAAATGGAATTGAAATGATAGGGATTACGAAGGGTTATTCTTGGTTTGGCATCGGTGATTTGGGCGTGTCACATGGGTTCTTTTGCCCAAATATTCGTATAAACTACTTTTAGGTTACTTTAAAAACCCTAATCTGAAGTCGAAATGCTAAATATGGAACTTTTCTCCAAGAGGTGCCATTGTTGCATAATGACATTTAAAACAACTCTCTCGAAGGAGGTGGCAACGATAGTCAAGCAAAATAATAAGTAAACCAACGGGAGTAGGAGTCGAATCCATAGAGATTAGGGGAATGCATCACTACCCCTACGATTATTTCTTTTTTATTACCAAGGCGGTGACCTCACCAATTTAGATGTGATCCCCTACCATAATTGCAGCTGCCAGAATGGCCCTATCATGTGTGACCTTTTGGTCATTCTGAGAAGCCATAAAGCAGAAGCGGATAAAATATACCATAGGAACTCCTGGGAGTACAACATTCGGTGTGGGATTTCACCCCCTAAAGTAGCCCAGAGAGGTTCATCAGGAGCAATGATAGGAGCCGCCCATTCTACCAAGTGACACTAAGCATAAATCATCAACATAATTCAAAATTGGGGACCCAAAATTTTCGTGTCTCACCCAAAATCAACATGGGAATTCTATTTAGCATGCTTCACAATATGAGTTCCCAAACTTCACAAAAACAAGTATTTAATATCGGGGAACTTACCACAAGTGAAGATTAAGCAGAGAGGAATAGAAATTAGAGCTTTTGAAGAGCAACAATGGAGACCTAATTTATTTGCCCAGAGAAATAACTGGCGGCGATGGTGGTGAGCAGTGGAGATGGTTGGGTGAGAGAAGAAGAAGATTTTGGGAGATGTAAGAGAATTTGTGAAAGGTTTTGCGAGAGAATTTTGAGAGTTGGTGAAGGTGGTGAAAGAGGCATAATATAAAGAGAAAATAAGAAGAAAAGTTGAGTCAGGTCATCTTTGTGTCGGGTCGATCAATGGGTTAGGTCAATAAAAATTCAAATTTACCTTTGGTGCGCCATGATGTGCAATTCGCACAAGCCTTTGCGCGTACCGCATATCATTTTACACATCACTTTTTTATCCCCTGGGTTTGCCTAGGCTTCTGGTTTTCCATGCGACAGAGGTGCGATGCGCACTTAGGCTCGTGCGGTCCACACGACCTAATTGTGCCCTCCTCGGGCTTGATATATGTTATTTTGTTGTGATGATTGTGTTGGCGTGTTGGTCTTACATGCCCCATTATTTTACTACCCGTGCTTTGCAAATGTGTTAAATGCCTATACCCAGGCTTATTTTTAATTGAATCATGAGCACGCAATTTGGATATCGCCTTGTTAATAGTAGTTTAGCTATAAACTCCGAGGGTTTTCTTAATACCACGGTTCTTTCCCAAGGAGTAATAGTTTTGTTTATTTTCTCTTTCTTTTGTTTTTGTGTCGAACTAGGTTACTGATTCCCTATGATAGATGGAGAGGTGACTTTCATAAGAGAAAATTCCAAGTTTTAGTTTAAAAATAAGTTCGTAGCTACTTGTCTCGAAATGGAACCACCGAAAAAAAATATTGGCAAGTTGTTTTTGAAAATAAAAGGCATAAGGGAAATTATTTTTTGAGGAAAGCATTCTCTTGTCATGACTTGCACACTCTTGCTTTCGCTTGATTGACTCACAAACGAGTGTATAATGAACTTGGAATAGCTTGTTGAAAATCATTTGTCCCAATTGATTTTTAGACTAATGAATAAAGTCTTGTGGCATGATGCCTTGTGTTGTGAGGCTTTACCTTGATTATCGTGCATGTGTGTCATCTAGAACTTGCTCTAAATATGATTCAAGGTTCAATTCTAGGTGTAACAAGCTTGGAAGATGACCTTATACCCTTTTTGACAGCCACTTCACCCAAATTACTTCCCTCAACATCAATCCTAGTGAACCCCATTGAGCTTGTAACCGTTCTTTGGCACCTTGTTTAACACCTTGACCCTTTCGAAACCTCTATCTTAGCACCCGTCCTACCTAATTGCTTGAAAGTGAAATATAGGCTAAAAGCCTAAGTTGGGGAGGAGGGGGAATGAAAAGAAAACATAGGAAAATGCCTATGTTTGGGGGTGCATGTGATCAAATGAGGAGAAGAAAAGGAATGCACTTCAAGTGAAAGGTAACACCTTACGTTTGAATTAAAAATTGCTCCAAATCCAATGAGAAAAAAATGAAAAGCCAAAAGACATTAGGTGCTACCAAATGAAGGTGATACAAGGAGTTGAATGATCATGATTGAAAAGGAGAACCTTGGGTTGTGTGAGGGATAAATAATGTGAAGTCAAAATCTAAAAATGTGAGCAGTGTTTGAAATGATAACAAAGAGCATTAGGGAGGTGTAGTCACTTAAACCAAATGAAATCCTCACATTAGCCCTAGCCAACATCGTAACCCGCAAGTCCTTGGTGATTCCGAGCTTGGCTACCCTAGTGGCGATTTACATGAAGGGAAAGCCTATGGTTTGACGTGTGTGCGCTTGAACTTTCTTGATAGAGTGAGAGTCTTCTTGGTTCTCCTATAATCCCATTGTTTTGTGAATTTCATGATTGTGAGTGGGATTCTCTCCTGTGGTGAGTGGCATCATGCACTCGAATTGAAACATGAAGTCTCTATTTCAATTGAGAGGAATGCATGATACAAGTTGTATGGCAAATTTCTAGGCAAACCTTGATGGTCCATTACAATGACATGAGAAGCTTAAATGTCTTTTTTTAATGACAAAATTCCCTTGATTTTGAATGAGAAATGAAGTCCTTTTGGAAAAGGTTTTGAAATGACCAATTGCCTTGATATTGTAGTGGTTCAAATTGAGATGAGCATTGTAGTAGAGTCTTTTTGTTTGAATCTCTTTGTTTATTCTTTTTCTTGATTTTTAGTATAGATTAGTCCTTTGTGCCTTTATTGAGTCTAGAGCATTATTCATTCCTTGCCTTGTAAGTATCTTGCTTATGGACAAGCAATAGTTCAAGTTTGGGGGTTTGATAAGTTTGTAATCTACCAACTTATTGAGCCTTTATCCATGAATTATTGCTATGTTTTGAATAGATTTAGAGGTTCTTATGGCCTTTATTGATGTCTATGCAGGTACTTGTGATCAAATATGGAAAACAAAGAAATGGACCCAAAAAGAGCTTAAAAGGAGTGAAGAGTGAAGTGATCGGAAAAGATAGAGATTCTGCCCTGAGATGCGGTGCCCGTGCAACACACACAACCTATGGTGAAAAATGCACCTACACTGCATGGAGCCACAAAATTCACTAAAGAATCTGCTAAGAGGTGCGGTCATTGTGCGATGCGCACAACTCATGGTGCGGATTGCACCTCCTTCACACAACACCTCCCAAGTCAGCTGAGTTATTGGTTCAATTGAAGAGGGTGTGCGATGCGCACATCATGATGTGACAACTACACATCGCACCGCATACAACCCGAAGGGCATTTTTGTCCAGAATTTTAGTGATGTTTTGGGAAAGTATTTAAACCCATTTTACGCATAATTGTAAAAAGAATCCTTCAACTCTGAATACTCTTGAGTAATTTTAGCTTTGAGAACAAGTTTTCTCTCTAAGAAGAAGAAAAGGGTTTCAATGCATTCTCTCTTCCAATTCTTAGTTCACCGTTTGTGTACAAAACTGAGCTTAGATATTGAAATTACACTTGAATGAAGAGGAATTTCTCTTACCCACTTGGTATATCTCCTTCCTTTAGTATGAGTAGCTAATTTCATTTGTGTAGGGATGTGTTGATAATGGGTCCTTAACAAATGGGTGTGTGTGTTGCTAATTCCTGCTTATAATTGCTTATTTGACATGGGTCTAGTAGTTTCACCAAGTTTTAATCCTATAATTGGTGGTTGCAAACATTGATTTTCCTCTTGGCTATGTTGTTGCTTGAAAGAGAATGTCATAGTTTTGGATGTGAAAGTTCTAGTGAAAACATGGGCTTCCATTTAGATTGAGGCTAGAAAAAACTCATATCAATGGAATCACCTATTTAAGGGTCTAAGCTAGAAATAGTATGACCTCCCTAAACATTAGCTTGGTTGTTTGTTATTTAACCGATAGTGATTTAATCGAGATTGTTAGATATATGGTTTTTGATCGAGAGATTAACAACCATACCAATAACCAAGGATACCTATGTTAATAGGCAGGAATTTGCGTGAATAGAAAATCACCCTATCCCACACTAGAGCCCCATTGGACTCACATCCCTAGTCTTTTACTCAAATTTGTACACCCGTTTTACTTTTTTGCTTTGTTATGAATTGAGATTGTTGTGAAAGAATCCCAATTCCCCCAATCCATTATTTTCTTGTATTTAAATACTTACTATCTTAGTGAAGTCATTTCTATACAATCATCATTGTGCTATCTACATGTCTCAGTGGGTACGACCCCGACATCCATTTGGTACTTATAAATGTGTTTTGCTAACGATCGTCGATACCTCCTCATGGGAGAGTACGTTTGAGTGTTTATAACTATGCTATGTTTTTAAGGATTTTGAAGTATGAATTGCATGACATTAGATATGTCCTTATGTATTATGAAAGGTTTGGCATCTAGATATGTCTACCTAAGCTATGTGAATTGCATGGTATTAGATATACCCTTATGCTTTTCAAACATATTTGACATTAGATATGTCACAAGTATATTGAGTTATAAGTATGTTTTGGCAGTAGTATTGAGCACTGAGTTTGATAGGGTTTAGCGTACCCCTTTGTATATCCCAAAACTACATGCCACCGTAGGTTTTTAAGTCCCCTCAGTGGGCATCAGCCACCATGATCACATAGTTATGCCTTTATACCCTGGCAAGGTATATTGAGTCCTCTCGATGGGGAGGATACATCGGATTCCATGTTACTTACATGGTCAATATCGGTTAGAGAACCTCCCACAGAAATAATTTTGAGTTATTTATTTCATTGACTCTCTGCTTTAAGATTTCAGAACTTCTACTATAACTTACTGTTTTCAAGTATGGTTTGCCTATGATATTTCATTGAGTCCATTGCATTCCAGCTTTTACTATCCATATCATAATTTTAGTTTTAAAGTATGTATAGCATGTTTACTTTGATTTTGCATGCCTCACATATTCAGTACATCATATAGTACTGACGCATATCTTGCGTTGCATCCTCTTGATGATGAAGATCAATGTTTTCCTCCTCAGACTCGTGGTAAGATATTTCAGGCCATCCAGCTAGCTATTGGTGAGTCCTCATCTTCCGAGGATCGGTTCTTGAGTTTAGTTTAATATCATACTTTCAATACTTAGAGTTAGCTGGGGTCTTGTACCAGATACTACTGTCGTATGTAGAGGCTTTTCAGACATAGACAGCATTCTAATCTCTCTTTCAGATTATGTTTCATCTTGACTTTATAATTTATGGATTGGGTTGCCTAGTTTTCTCTTTATTCTTCCGTTATGTTTTCTTATGATTATCTGAGTTATGCTATGACCAAGGGTTTACTTGGGGCACTTGCAATCCCAGGTCCCGTGTTAAATCTAAGGGGTAGCCTCGGGGCGTGACACTGGGATAATTAGGAAATGACTGTGAGTCTCGGACATGGATTTATGATTATGATCTTATTTTCTGTGTTCTATAGCGGATTGAGCCTGTGCAGAGCCATTAGGTTAATTTGAGCTCTTGAGCTATCGATTGTATTCTAGCATACTATCATTATCATGAAAAGTGTTTTTTTGTATTGGTTTAATATACATGGGTGAGGGCCTAACTATCACCAGTTTTCTAAACTTTGTATGGCCCCGAGGGCCCATTTTTAGTTATAAATGGATTTAAAACTGGTTTTATGGATTTTCTTGAGATAAAAGAAATAAAATGATGATTTTCACAATGATTCTAGACTTGGCTGGGCTGGAGTGCTAGACATGATTTTTACTACTGATTTTGAGCTGATACTAAACTCGCTGGGCCAGAGTGTTAGACATGATTTTCTACTAATTTTAAGATAACACTTGACTCGGCTGGACCAGAGTGTTAGACATGGTTTTATTACTAATTTTAGACCCAGATAGACTTCGGGCATGCATATTGAGATATTGAGAGTTTGTATGTGGTCCCGGAGACCTCCATGGACCTTACCAATCTGAACTAGGGGATAGGGGTGAAATGCCGAGAGTGTCGGATGAGGGGTATACATGGGAGTAGAGGTATATGGGGGAAGACTTCCCTAGGTCCTACTTTCTAGGCCTATGGGTGCCAGAGGAGGTGCATATAGTACCACTGGCATGGCATATGACATTATTCATTTTTTTCATGGTTCCACCCTTGTTTGTTGTTTGTTGAGTGTATGCTCTGGTAGTATTGGATGTGGGAGGGTTTGTTTTCAATTGTTTGTACTCCTCGGGTGTATGGGAGACCGTTAGGATTATAGATAGACAAGTTTTACTCATTTATATTGTATTTACTTATTGGCTTACTATGAGATCATCCTTATCTTGTGGACTGTATTATTAGCATGCTCATGTTCAAATTTCCTTTCTCTCCTTCCCGTTATTTAAGGTTACTGGTACACCACCCTATTCGCTAAACATTCTATATATATGTATTGTTTTTGCAAGGATCCAGGTACGTTCTTTGTCCCTTTCACCTGTGTTTTGTGATATATCTTATGTGGCTAGCATAGTGTACTTGTATTCTCTTTGACTTCTTCTTGTTGCTAGCTTCCGTGTACTTATCTCTATTTGCTTATATGACCTTTTCTTTCTGATCTTCTATTTACTGCTTTTAAATTTTATACATTCTCAATCAGCCTATGATGCCTATTGGGTACCTCTTTCTTTTCAATTGGTGCTCATACTACACTTTTGCATCTTTATGGTCCAGTACTAGTGTGAGCTATTATCATTGATGCACAGACTCGTGTAGATCTTGACATCTGAGACATAAGGTGAGATCCTGGTGATCTGGGATTTTCTATATATCTTCTTTTGGCAGTTGACTCTTTTGTATATTCAGAGGCACTTGTATATTTTACTTCCGCACTGTCTTCTACTCTGTATATTTTGTAGTGGATCCTGTACTTTTGAAACCAGATCGTGGGATGGTGTAGTTTCTATATATATATATATATATCTTGCTTTATTTCGTGTTGTGTCCTTATCTTGCTTCCGCATTTTATCCTTCTTGCATGCTTACTTAGCTAGTAGCCTATTACTAACCATTCCGAGCTACGGGGATTATAGGTGCCATCATGACCTGTGGAATCGGGTCATGACATGTACTGTATTTACATTAATATAGTATATGAACAGAAAATTATGGGGAATATATTTTTGATAATTTATTTGATCTTTGAAAGAAAACCGATTATCTACATCAAGTTATTCGATTTCAACTTTGAGGTACCTAAAGGCTATTCCTTTCTTTTTTGGCATGATACTTCAGATTTACTACTTTGTGCCTAATGTGCCATAGAAAAGTTGATTGTTAGATGTATCTAAATTATTATTAGTATTATTCTTGTTATTAGCTCTTATCCGGTGATGTCGATTTCACATTAAGTTTGATGTAAGATATGGTGTATATATGATTGTGATTATCAGATTATGGTCATTGTCAGATTAATCATGGTATTATCGTTTTATTGAGGGATTATGGTTAGTTATGTAGCTTTGGATTATCTATGAGTATACGTGGTTAGTTAGTGGCTTGTCATAGGTCGTAAAGCTCGGGTGGTGGCCTTGTGGTGATTGTTGTGGGCTGTTTTGTTAGGCTGGTACTGTATTGTTTACTTGCTGTATCTTGTATTATGTTTTAATTCATTTTATGTTTGTGATTACCTAGAGGGCTCACGAAAACCTATAAGGCATGAGACCTTTTGGCATTGTTGAGCTCGTGGCTTCTTGAGGACCTGTATGAGGTGAGACCTTTCTGCATGGTTGAGCCCATGGCATTATGAGGACCTGTAAGGATTGAGTATTTTTCCTCATGGTCTTCCTTTTGTATTTCTCTCCCGTAAGGTGTGAGTTTGTTTTGAAGGTTGAGCCTATATATTTTTGCACCCTTTGGGTCATGATTGTGTCCGGCAGGGTTGATTAACTTGTGTTGTTCATCTTATATTGCCCTCATGTGTTATGATTTCTCTGGTTAATGGTATCTTGGGTTTCTTAGGTGAGGTGTGGTCGAGGGTTATGGTTGGTGTGGGGCCTGGAGTAGGGGCAGGTAAGGTAGTGTTGGGTTGATGTTTTGTTTATGAAGGTTGTGACTGGGATGTTTGGGTTGTTTCTATTAAAACTTTCTTCACATTAAATATTTAGTTTAGGGTTGTGTCATTTCTATTATTCGGTCGTCTTAAATATTTAGTACATTATTTTATATTGACGTCCCCATTTCCTAGGGGCACTGCATTCATTCTTGTTGGTTATCAGGTAGACAATGGTCCTTATTACATTTGATCGAGTTCAGCTGATGGCTGGTGCGCTCTATTCTATTCGAAGTTACTGAGTCTAGAGTCTTATTTGTCCTTGTATAGGTAACAGGCATGTCGGGGCCCTATCCCGACTCGTTATTTAGTAGGTTTTCATCTAAGAGGCTTGTAGACATCTATTGTGGGTCAGATAGTCAGTTGCGACCTGGTTGGCCTTGTATTATACATTTGTTATATTCGAATTTTTTTATGTTGCATTTCATTTTATTTGGCTTGGCCTTAATGGCCCATCGATGTTGTTGGTTTGGTTATAGTTCGTTCTCTCGATCATGTCAGGTACAAGGTGTCAGTTGTGCCTCCACGAGTTTAGGGTGTGACACCCTAGTCTTTGAATATCTCAAGTTCCCTCTGTCACAACTTTATTTCCTTTCTCTTGATTGCATGGCTTTGAGTTATTTGCCAAATCAAGATCATTTTGGGTAGATCTATGCTCTATTTTTGTGTGTCACGACCTAAAATTGGGTTATGATGATGCCTACTAAAAAATCCTAATTGGCAAGCCAAAACCCAATAGATGACACTATAGATGAAACTAATACAGAAAGCGTTGAATTAAGATGCTAAATAGAAAAGGGCCACTAGCATAGATATATACATAACAGTAATATACAAAATGGGCCCTGAAGAGACCAAGAAATACAACACAGATTTATAAGAACCAAACCCTGGACCTAGTGTCCCCAGTAAAAGAGCATCTGTGTTATGAAAATAACTCTATACATAGCACTAATGTCTACCAAAATACAAAATTGAGACAATATAAGTAGAAGGAAGGAAGTAAATCTCTAGACGCCAGGAGCTCACCACAATCTGAACAACAGAAGCTTCGAAGGAATATGAGATCAATGAGGGTGGCTAATACTAGGTGCTGAATTAGAAAAAGATGCAGAAATATAGTATGAGTACCAAAACACGGGTACTCATTATGCATCATAGGCTGACTGATCGCAGAATATAATATATAATATAAGAAATATGAAAGTAAGATAGAAGCAAAAACTAACCTTTAGTCTTAGATAGAACGGGACAAGGGTGAAGATAATAATAATAAAGACAATAATAACACTCAAATGCAAACATAGGAAAAATGTAATGTGGTATGGGATGCTATGATGCAGTATGCAGCAAATCCAGTGAAAGTCTAGAATCAAACCTCGAACTCACCCAGGATCTCACATAGGACTTAAAACATAGATAACGTGGAAATAGATCAAAATCTTACATCAGACTGAATAGTAGAAATGGACCAGAATCTTACATTGGACCAAATAGTAGAAGTGGATCAGAATCTTACATCGGACCAAAAAGTATCAGTAAAGCAAATCTTTACATCTTGGGAAAACTAGTGAGAAAACAATGCCATCCTTTCCAAACTCAAAAATCATAGTAATAAAGTGGAAAACCCCTTTCAAAAGCAGAAAACCCAATAATTTCCTCAAAACAAGCCAATAATCATAAATATGAATGTATGGATGAATATGAATCACCACGAGAAGATACAAACATAACATCTAGGGCAAAACACCTTGCAAACAAGAAAACTAACCTAGAACTTAGTCCAATCTTGAGCTATGGCCTCGGGCCCACAGTTATAAATTAAAATTTGTAAGCAAAGCCTACTCTACCATGAAATCCTTCTCAAACCTACACTAAGGATCACAGCCTATCCACCCTAGAGCTGCAACAACCTAAGCTAAGGGTAAATATTGTATTTCTAGTCTATGATCCCAAAAATGGCCAACATTTCAAAAGGAGCAGTTTTAAGACTAATTCTACCCTACAACCTATGCTAAGATTCATACAAATTATAAAATATAAAACCTAACCGAGCTAAGTCTAAAGGATGTAAACCATGACCTACCTCATGGCCGAACTACAATTAAGAACCATCACTCATGTGCTTTCCCCTTATGAATAGCCTCATATCAATGCCACACTATCATAAACATATTCTAGGTGTCAAGATAATAATAATGACCCCCAGAATTATATAAGGAATTTCAGGCCAAAAATTGGGTCAAAAATTGACCCTCGTGGCCCACTAATGAAAATAGAAACTAACTCCGCTATTTTACTCCATAGAAGGAAAGGAATGCATGCCACAAAGTTGGGAGATAATAGAAGCAGATTTGGACATCAATTTTTCCAAAAATGTCACTTTAAAGTGACGAGAAAAAATCATTCAAATGGAGACACATATGAATAACAAAAGGCAGAATTAACAACTAGATGCGTAATAGAACAAAAGAGGAAGAGAATTACATCAAATCGACACAGAATCATCAAGAACTGGTGTTTTCTCTCTTAATCGAGCTCACAACAATGGAGAAAAAGTATTTTAACTTAGAGAAATAAAGAAGAAAGTACATTTAAATGTTCAACAATCATCGCTCCTGCGGACAAAACATCACAAGAGAAGTATCGCAACAATGGAGAAGACACATGATTATGCTCAAAAGAACTCTGCCAAAAGAGGTGGAGCGATTGTCAAGCAAAACAAAAGTAACCCAACGGATGCTCAGGGTCGAATCCACAGAGAGTGGAGTGATGATTCGTTAAGAGATTGTCAAGAAATAATCACTAAGAGAGTAAATTCTCAAACAATTTAAAAGTAAAGATTGGCTGAATTGGAAAGGGGAAATTAACATATCAATTTCGATTTCAACACAAGAGAGCAATGTAAACAAATGATTTGTAATCAATACGAAGGAGACTAGGGGTATTCTTTGGATAGGTTTCTACAATGGGTTAGGGTTCATGATTAATTATACAAATTATCGATTAATAATACGGGTAGCATTGGTTTTAGTTATATTTGGTAATCTCTCGATATTCCAAATAAATATCCTACCATCTTTGTTGAAGGACCATAGTTTTAACATAAACCAACCAATTCAATTGCTTGGGGGAATCACACTATTTCTAGCTTAGATTCTTAAACGAGAATTTCCATTGATTAATCTATTTCTAGCCCTAATGGAAGGAGGAAATCCCAAATTCCCACTATTGAATTCCTATCCGAATTATGAACCCCTCTTTCAAGCAAGAACACAATTAAGAAAACTCAATTAATGTTTGCAACCATCTATTTTATGATTAAACCTTGTGGAATTCAATAGACCCATATCAATTCATTAATTATAAGCATAATTAAACAAGTCCCATACCTAAATTCAAATACCTATCATGCACATACCCCTAGATAAGAAAATATATGATCATACAAAGGTAATAAGAAGAAATACCAATTGGGTAACTCATAATTCCATTCATATTCAAGCCAATATCCAAATCCACGCTCAATTCTTACAAAAATGGTGGATTCCAAGTGGAAGAGATGAAGTGAGAAGAGTACACTCTCAATATCTCCTTGGGAAAACTCAAAACTAAAATTCTATATCTAGCACACACCCCAAAATGGGTTTTAGAAGCATGCAAATACGTCACTTGGAGTTGAATTGAAATACCCCTAGGGAGTGGTGCAATGCGACGTGCAACACAATGTGCAATAGCACCACTAGATCTGCACTTCACATGTACTCTATTCCACAAACCAGTGATGTCAGTTGCTTTGGTGGTGAGGTGCAAAGGGTGGTGCGGACCGCACACTGCATTGTGTGGCTTGCATGTTGGTCGCACCTCTCGTCAGATTCTTCGTCATTTTTTATCACCTTTATACTTCAACTCTTTTTGAGCTCTTTGGGTTCAATTCCTTTGTTTTTTTACTCTTGACCACGAGTACCTGCATTTTCATCAATAAAGGCAATAAGTACCTCTAATTCTCATCAAAACATGGCAATAATTCATGAACAAAGGCTCAATAAGTTAGTAGATTACTAACTTATCAAACCCCTAAACTTGAACTATTGCTTGTCCTCAAGCAATATACTCATGAAGTAAGGAATGAATTAGGTTCTAAAACACAAAGGGTGCACACAAGATTGATCTAAACTCTAAAAACTAAGAAAATAAGAAACAAAAAGACTCAACTATGATGCTCATCTCAATTGGTACCACCACATTCTCAAGGTAAATGCTCATTTCAAAATCTCAATTCAAAGGGACTTCATTTCACATTCAAAATAAGATATTCAAGCTTCTCAAGTCATTTCCATGGAACTTCAAGGTTTGCCTCGATATTCATCACACAACTTGTCTCATTCTTTCCAATCTATTAAAATAGAGACTTCATCATTCATTTCAAATGAGCGATATCACTCACCACAAGAGAGAATCCCACTGACAATCATGAAATTCTTAGTAAAAAGAAATTATAAGAGAACTAAAGAGACTCTCACTCTCTCAAGGAAGTTCGGGTGCACACACATTAAACTATAGGCTTGCCGTTTATGTAATTCGCCACTAATGTTGAGTTACCAAGCTCAAAATTACTAAGGACATACTGGTCACAATGTTTGCTAGGGTTAAGGTGTATTTCATTTGCCTCAAGTGACTAAACCTCCTTAACGTTGTTTGTGATCATTCAAAATACCACTCACATTTTCAAACAATAACTTCACCTTATATCTCCCCCTCACAACCCAAAGTTTGCCTTCAACTTGATCATTCAACTTACTTTTATCACCTTCACTTGGTAGCACCAATTCCTTCTTTTCTTTTCATTTTGTTCATTTCATTGGACAATTTGAAGCAATTTTTGATTTAGGCATATGGTGCTACCTTGTGTTGAAATACATCCATTTCTTCTCTACATTAGTGCATGTACCCCCAAACATAGGCTATTGCCTATGTTATCCTTTCAATTTCCCTCCCCCTTAAACTTAGGCTTTTAGCCTATTTTTCACTTTCAAGCCATTAGGGAGAATGGGTGTAAAAATCGAGGTTCCAAAGAGGGTCAAGGTTTTAAATACGGTGCCAAAGAAAGGTCACAAGCTTAAAGGGGCTTACTAGGGTCAATGCAGAGGGAAGTCAATTTGGGTGAAGTGACTTATTCAATTAATGGCATAAGGTCATCTTCCAAGATCAGTTACTGTAACGACCAGGTCCGTCATTATGGGTAGACCAATCGTGCCAAGTTTTAGAGTTAGAAAACTCCGGGTTTGGGAGTTTGAAATTCTTGGTTAGGCTAGCCTCGACCAGTTTTGGAGCGAGGTAGAGTCTAGGGAAATCTGGGTAAAAATGGGTTTAAGTGTCTTGGATTAAGAAAGTTTTCCATGTATCGAAGACATAAAGTAGTCCGGGGGACTTTTCGGAATCGAATTTGGGTAAGTAGAACTCTCGCAATGGCATTTGATGTGAAAAGGTTGTTTCGGGATGTCGGGGGAACCAAGTGTGTTGTGAAATGGCCAAAACATGCACATTTACAAACTTTCTGCCCATGACGAGTGCTATCACGTGCTATAGCGGTCACCGCTATAGCGGTAGAAATTACCGCTATAACGACAGTCAAGGGGTGGTCAACTCACTTAAGACTGCTATAGCGATAGGTGACCGCTATAGCGGGACTGCAATAGTGAAGCGGGGACTGCTATAGAAGGCGGATGAGTTTTTAATGTAGAAACAACTCTCAAAACATCAGAACTTCACAAGTTTGTTTTGGGAGAAGGTGTAACACCCCGTGCCTTTCAAAACCTATGTGACTAAGTAAATATCGATGAAGGTATTTGAGATCGAGATAGTGAAGGGTTACTTTGGCCTAGAATTTGAAATGGTCAAATGTATATAAGTGTTAAGTTAAAGTATAAGGATGAGGGTTTTGAAAATGAGATAAAACAAGTGAGGTGCTTGCTCGACTTATCTAAGCTCTTAGGTGACAAGTAGGTGCATCACCTACCTACGCTAACGAACCAAGTTCCGAGGGCCGATTACGGGCAGCAACACCATGGATTATTATACATAATGGTAGCCCAAATGAAGCTTAAAGTTGGCCCAGAAAACCACAACCAAATCTGGCCCAAACAACTACAAAAGGTAGCCACCAATATTGACCACATTTTGACCCAAGAGAAGCCCAAAATCAGCCACAAAACTTAACCCTTTTGAGGCTAAAGCAAAGGGTAATTTTGGCCCAAGTTTCTTGACCCATTTTGGCCCAAATATACTCAAAAACGTCGGCCAAAAATGTCCCTTTATAGAGACCTTTTGCTGATCAATATTGATCACAAAAAGCTGGAAACAATTCTCTGTAATCTCCTTTTCTTTTGGCAGCCCCTCTGTCCCTTTAGGGTTCTAAGAAGATCAAGATTCATTCAAGCTTAAGGTGAGTTAAACAAGTTTTTTTCTTGGTATTAATCTACTACATATAGCTAGGATATCCTATGGTAAGAAATACATTAACTATGGCAGCCCCTTTCTTAAGATTTAACACATAAAACTTGTGTAACAATTAAGAGATTTCTTCTTCTCTTGTTGGTGTATGTATAGGGGGTACTTAAGCTTTTCAAGGCATCACTAAAAAGAGGATAAAAACACCCCTTCAAGTGTGGTAATTACTCTGCCCATAATAATATTTTTGGATTGAAGTTCGGATGGACAATTGTTGTTGAATTGTTGTTAAGAACTCACGGGACGGCGATCTGAAGTCGTGGGTTCAATGTGTTGCTATTGTATTTCGGCATGGTGAGTTGTTTAGGGGCTGTTTTATGTGTTTTATATTATTGGAGGCAGTAGGTTGGTGTGTGTGAGATATGTATTGTACAGGGGAGAAAGGTGTGATGATACACCTTTAATTAATGCAAAATACGTAAATCTTCCCGGGAAATGTTTAGATACTGTTTTGGAAATCTTGCATCAGGTTTAAGAGCTAATATTAGATTCATTAACCCTTGTGTTGTAGATTAACTTAATAAAGGAAATTCCAAGTTGTGGTAAGCGCAATCTTCAGAAGGAACGAGGTATGTTAAGTCTTTTTTATTCCTTATCGGCATGAATCTAGAAATGGAACTCTAAATCTCCGAAAGAAGGAATTTGAGTATTCTGTTGTAAGCAGCTGATTTGGTAACACAACAAGTCTTAAGGAACTAATTTATACATTATGGTGATTCAAGTCGCCTTCTTATAAAAATCTGATTCTTTTTGCACGAAACGTAAGTTATCCTTTTGTCAAGTTTCTTCTTTGTATTGTGATCCCTAATCAAGCTTTAGAAAGTATAAAAGGAAAGTTAGCAAGTAAAATCCCCATTTATATGTGTTTGGTATGTTGAGTCCAACACCTAGTAAACAAAGGCTAAATAATTTATCTAAATGAACCTTCATAAATAACAAGAATAGCTTGAAGGTCAATCTAGTAATACACTTATTATGCGTGGTTTGCGTGTTAGTGTGCACCGAGGTGCTACTGCCATATTGAGGCTATTATAAACATAGTGTGCACCGACGTTCTACTGCCATATTGAGGCCATTATATACATAGTGTACACCGAGGTGCTACTGCCATATTGAGGCCATTATATACATAGTGTGCACCGAGGTGCTACTGCCATATTGAGGCCATTATATACATAGTGTGCACCGAGGCGCTACTACCATATGTAGGCTATTATATATAGGGTGCGCCGAGGTGCTATTGTGGTTCAGTGTGGGTTATAAATAGTGAGTTGCGGTGTGAGTTAATGCATGTGTTGTATTCTAAAAATAATAAAGGAGAAAGAGCTTAACGAGTATTACCAATTACAGTTTACAAGTTTCATATTATATCTTGTTCAGATTTACTACTTGCGACTTGCTTTTATGTTTCTACCTTACATGCCAGTACATTATTATCGTACTGACGTCCCCATTGCCTGGGGGCGCTGCATTCATTCCTGCAGGTCCAGACAGACCTCTTTAGTAGGAGTTGCAGAGTTCAGCCATTTTGGTAAGCTCCATTCTTCCTGGAGCTGACGAGTCAGAGGTCTAGCTTATATTTTGACCAGGTTTTGTATATGTACAGCTTATGGGTAGTCCAGGGCCCTGTCCTGGATATGAGATATTTTACTTACTCCTAGAGGCATGTAGACGTGTATATGTATATCAGTGTTGGGTATGGCCTGTCGGCCATGTTATTAGCTATCTACTATGATAATAGCCTTGTCGGCCTTGAGTTGTTTACCTACTATTGAGTTTTCAGTGTTTAAAATTGCTATTCTTAGAGACCTTGTCGATCTCAGACCCCCAGCAGGTTCAATAGAGATACACTATATTTTGGCACCCTCGGCCTTTTGCGGCTCCGGGTGTCGGTCATGCCTCCCATGGTTTGGGGCGTGACAGAAGGGCTGGGTGAATTTAGGCAATTTTTTTATTCCTCCGCCAAAAATTGTTCCTAAGGTAAGGTTTTCGTTCCCCACACTTTGTACTACATTTCCTATGCGGTGGAATTGCTAGAAGGGAAATTGGGGAAAGTTGGAATGACCTAGGGATGATGGAATTCAGGGAAGAAGGGGTTTCCAAACATGTATATTCTTGGGTGTTGATTAAAGTACGTTAAAATGATCATAGGCTATTTAATTTCCTGTTTTGTCCGTAAAAATGATAATACTAGGAGAATTAACATTGGAAAAGCCCGGGAAAAGAGTGGGATGACCATGGGTGGCCTGGGGTTTGGGGATTTGGTATAATTTGGGTAATGTACAGGCATATATGTTAATTGTATGTAGTATGTGTTATTTTTAGACCAAGAACGTGAGAGGAATCTTGAACACGGGAAAGCTCAGGTTGAATAGAGCTTGGAGCATTCGAGGTAGGTGATGGCTTTCGTATTTCTGCGAATATGTATATTCAATGTACTCGTTGTCTAAGTAATTATGTGCATTTCATTGCTTAGGGGATTTGTGTGGAATGTCTAAGTTCAGTTTACATTCTATATTTGAATGATTTTTACTTGTTCATTTTACAAGGGGTGTGCATTCATTCTACTGACTGTTGTTATTGACCTTCGGTTAGCTCGGGTAACACATCTGGTACAGGTATAACACATGGTTGGTATGGGTACCACGCCTTGTACGGGTATAAAATTTGATTGGCATGGTACCACGCCTGGTACGGGTTTACTTTATTGCATCTTGCACTGTTTCATTGATTATTGTATTGCATTGGTTGATATTGGTTCTGTGAGAGGACCGGGTTATTTTACTGAATGTGATACTTGATAATTGTTCTGTTAGTGGACCGGGTTGTTATTGAAAAGTGCTACTGATTGGTGGTCCTTGAGTGGCCGGGAAACTATTGTATGATTGTTGAATTGGTCTTGGTTTAGGCCGGGTAAATCATTACTTGTGGTATTTGTCAAAAGGGGATTCTAGGGTGGGTCCGGGCTAGACGTTAAGGTATGGTTATGGTTATTCTTGTTGGTGGAATATTGATGTGCCGCCATTTTACGGCACTTTCGACGTCCCTAAACTAAGAACAATCATACATTTTCAAGCAACCGTCGTCGTTTTTAATGTTTTATGTTATCTTTTCAGGAAATGGAGTCAAACGTAGAAAAGGAAGGAAATCCGATCAAAAGAGCGTTCTGGATAAGAGTGACGGTTCAAGTGACGGTCCGTCAAGTGGGTGACAGTCCGTCACCCAAACCGTCACCCTGAGGCAGCACCACTGCCTAGTGGTGACGGCCACCGTGACGGTCCGTCAAGGTGGTGATGGTCCGTCACCCAAACCGTCACAGTGAGGCAGTCCGCTACGCGGAATCCGAACATTTTTGGGACTTTGTTTCCTAGACTCCTATAAATACCCTATGTTAGGTTTATTTTATTTGTCAAGCTTTTACAATAGTTCACCCAATAGTTTTAGGAGATTTTTTGAGCGAAAATTGGAGAGCAAGAAACACGTTTTCCTCTTCTTGAAATCGTGTTCTTGATTAATTCTTGGGATCTTGTTTTCTTGTTCTTGGATAATTGAAGATTGTTTCATTATATTGTAAGAATCTTTTCTCTTTATTATGAATATGACTTTCTTCTCTTCTCCTAATAGCATGAGTAACTAAACTCCCACAACTAGGGTTGTGGGAGCCATGGCAAAAAGTATCAATATAGATTCCAGGTAGCGTCGGGTTCAATATATATGTTGTCACATTGTTAATCATTCATTATTTAATGTTTTCTAGTGGTTGCAAACATTAGAACATGCCTAAGTTTAAATTTGCTTGAGTAAAGAGATTAAAACCGGGAAAACTTGATTAACGACGAGGATTCGAGACTACTAACTCTCGTCTTATGATTAATGTTGTAACTAGATTAATCTACTTGATGTTTAGGATTGAAATCTGAAAGATCACCTTTTCAAGTTCGAGAGAATTGAAAAGTAAATTCATCTATTTGGTTTAGAAACGTTTAGATGATACCATTAATTCAATCACATCGTGACATGCATATAGAAAGAACCTTGTTAACCCTAGAATCGATTGTTACAATGCCATGGTGAACACTTCCCTAGTTCTCTCTCATATTGATTTCACTCGTACGTTATTATTTGTTGTTTGTTCACAATTCGATCACACAAACCCCCCTTTGTTTACCGGAAAATATCGACTACTAGTCATCTAATTCACTAAAGACTTAATTTTCACCTTATTCCCTGTGGGATCGACCCCAACCTCTGTTGGGTTCTATATTTGACAGACGACCGCTTACGCTTCTTAATTTGAGGTGTAGGTTGGGCGTTATCAAAAAGTGGCGCCGTTGCCGGGGAATACGGTGGTTTATTAAGTCCGGTGTGTTTATTTGACTCTTAGTCATATTTCCTGCTTTTATTTTTATTTGTTGTTTTTGTTTTTACAAGGTACATAGTTGTGCATGCCAAGTACCCGAGGCTCGGGTGATCCAATATTACCCTACGACCCCGAGCTCGCAAGAACGCTAAGGCTAAACATGAATGTACAACAGGAGTAGGCAGTAAGGCTCGCTGCAGAACAACTGGCTCAGCATCACTTGAATGATGAGGATATCGACTTGGATGGAGCTGGCACCACGGGCGCTATTGCGATTCCTCCGCTAGCGCCCGGGGCCAAGTTCAACATTACTAGCACGATGATTCAGCTGTTGAACTTGAGAGGAGTGTTCCGGGGAGTAGCTGGTGACGATCCAAACTGGCACTTGATGAATTTTGTGGGGATCTGCAAGTCATTCGAACTGCCGGGAGTGAGTCAAACAGCGATCAGGCTCAGGTTGTTTCCATTGTCTCTGTCTGATGAGGCAGCGTTATGGTTGACAGAGCTGACCCCTGACTCTATCGCAACTTGGGGAGAGTTGAAAGGAGCTTTCCTAGAAAGGTTCTTTCCTCCCTCTAGGATGATACAGTCGAGGGATGAAATTAGCACCTTCAGACAGCAACCTCACGAAGCATTGCACGAGACCTGGTTGCGATTCAAGAAGAAGCTAGCACAATGCCCTAACCGTCAGTTAAACGACGAATTTTTGATGCAGACATTCTACAGGGTACTGAATTCGGCTACCAAGCCAACGTTGGACAACGCAGCCGGTGGAGCGTTTATGGGTCACACTTTTGCCGATGCCACAGCTATTTTTGACAGGCTTACCAAAACCAACAGGGCCTGGCATACACGGGATTCAGAGGTACCAGCTAGTACTTATGCAGTGGGTGTGTCCGCAGAGCATCGCAGAAAAGAGGAAGAACGGGACCAAGACATGGCCCATCTAAAAACGCAAATGGACCTGCTGACCAAGCATTTAATGTCAGGAGGTATTGAAAAGGTGAAAGCTGTGGGTTCCCAAGGTAGAGCAGCAGAGTTCGAATCCGATGAGGAGGCGAATTATTTGGGTGGTTTCCAGGCCAATGGCCAGGGAAACCAAGGTCGGAACTATCAGAGAGACAACTACTATGAGAAAGCTGGCTACAGAGATCGCGACCACGGAAACTAGAGGAATAACACTGATAGAGGTGGGTTGTATGTACCACCTGGTAATCGGGACAAAGCTAGCAACGAGGCAGGGACGTCCAAACTGGAGAACATGATGGCGAAGATGCTACTGAAAGTTGAATCGACCGACTCTGGGGTAAAGGAGATGAGGACTGAGTTATCAGCATTGAGCCAGTTAGTGGATTCACATTCCACCTCGATCAAGCAATTGGAGCAGCAAGTGGGGCAGATCTCGGCATCTCTAAATCAAAGGAGGACGGGTACCTTGCCGAGCGACAGCGTTCAAAATCCAAAGAAGGATGAGAGTTGCATGGCAATCACGACAAGAAGTGGTAAAACATTACCGGAATCACATCCGGTAATTCAATCTCAATGTGATATTGCGGATGACGATGTGGCGGAGGATGAAACGCAAAAGCCCGCAGAGGAAAGCAAGGAAGCCGAAAAGCATCCAACTATGATGCCTCGGCCACTGCCTCCATTCCCACAACGCTTGAAGAAGAAAGCGGATGATAGCAAGTTCCTGAATTTCATGACCATGCTCAAGCAAGTATCAATAAACATCCCACTGGTGGAAGCGCTTGAACAAATTCCCGGATATGCCAAGTTCATGAAGGAGTTGATTACCAAGAAGAGGTCAGTAAGCTTTGAACCAGAAGATAACCTTGACCACTGCAGCGCTATTTCTTCAAGATCATTAGTGGAAAAGAAGGAAGACCCAGGTGCGTTTACTGTTCCCTGTACTATCGGGAAGCTCAACTTTGGAAGAGTATTATGTGATCTTGGGGCTAGCATCAACTTGATGCCGCTAGCAGTTTACAAACAATTGGGTTTGGGAGCTCCCAAACCAACTACCATGAGGGTGCTAATGGCTGACCGTTCAGTAAAGCGACCAGTTGGAATATTGTCTGATGTGCTGGTAAAGGTTTGTAAGCTTATATTCCCGGCCAATTTTGTGATCTTAGACTGCGAAGTGGACTTCGAAGTTCCTATCATCTTGGGACGACCATTGTTAGCTACGAAAAGAGTATTGGTCGACATGGAAAGAAATGAACTGACCTTCAGATTGAACAATGAAGTGGTCAAGTTCGATGTGTCAAGATTGATGAAGCAACCAAGAGACATGAAGGTGGTCGCGGTTTTAAATGTTATTGAGAAAGCGCCTGCGGATGTGCATCTAAAGGAGAAGGGTTGTGTTGGGACCCGAGCTGTTAAGAGAATGAAGTTTGGAGCGCAAGAAGAGAAACCTGTAGAGGAAGGCGGTGAAAATAGATCAAGGAAGAGAAAACACCGCAAGAAAATCAGCAAAGAAAGAGCAAAGAAGTTGCCGCGACTAGCTGCGGAGCCGATAAAAGAGGACGTTGGAACGCAACAGAATGGTGTGGCGTGCACCTATTCCATCGATTTCTCCTGCTTTGGAGACCCTGGCGGTCTCCAACATCATGTCAAAATCTGAGTCCTATGGGCTCCACAGGTATTCCTTTCTCTCACAGTCTTTAGCTTTCGCATGTATGCATTGGGGACAATGCATGAGTCTAAGTTGAGGGTGTTGGGATACCTGTGATTCATACGCCACCGAGGGTTTTTGTTGCTGTGTTTCTTTTCCCTCCGGTGTGCTATCTAGTAGAACCGGCATGTTTAGGTTGTCGTTTAAATTTTAGTTATATTTTTTTTAGTGTCTATAGCAAGCATGGCGTTTTTTGTTGGAAAATATACTAAAAGGAGCCCCCTCTGAAAAAGTTGATTTTGTACTTATGTTTGAAACAATTGACTGTCTGGATCCTTGGATGTCATTGTATGGTTATGTTTGGAATAAGTATGCTTAAGTCGAGCTGTTGTTTTAATAGTTAGTAGTGGTATGGTTTCTTGGTGCCAAGTGTGTGTGAGCTTACTGTTATAAATTCTTACTCTGTGCATGCATCTAGAACTTGCCCGGTCTATTTTGTTAAGTTTGACGTTGGTTGCTTAGGAAAGGATCACAGGCCCTTTTTGTGTGCAGTCCACTTAGCCTATAAGACCGTCCAAATGTAAACAATCCCTTTGATCCCTGTTTGAGCCATAATTGACCCTATTCTTTCAATAACCTGTCACCGTTCCTGTTTAACTTTGAAGCCCTGTCTTGGCCCTGGTCCTTCTTTGGACATCGTGCACCTCAACTCAGGCAATCAGCCTAAGTTGAGGGTGGCTACTATAGAGGTGATAAGAAAAATAGGATGTATAAGATTGGTTGTGAATAAAATGAAAATTCCGGGTGCATGTCCTTGAAAAGAAAGATAAAGAAACGAAAAAAAAGAGATGAAAAAGAAATAAAAAGCAGTGTCAAAATAAAGAGGCCGCACCTGTAGCTAGAAAGAAGGAAATAAAGAGGTGAATAAGGATGGACAAAGTAAAGCTTTGTGGAAATAGTAGGTCGGTGATTCCAAGGAGGGTTTAGTCACTATTCCCCAAATGTATCCTACCTGCACCCGAAGCCTAATTACAAGCCAAAACAAGTCTTGTAGTGATCCTGAGTGGCTTTCTGAAAATCTGAAATAGAATAGTAAGGGCAAGCTTATGGTATCGCATGTGCATTGTTTGAAATCGTTTGTGAGTGTGAGCGCCTTACCTAGTCCTAAATCTTGTGTGTGGGACTTCTTTGTGGTGAGGGCACCAAGATTTCTATATTCTCTGTTGACTGTCGGGATAGCTGTGCGTGCGTATACATAATATTCTATCATATCGGAATGAAATGTTTGGATCCTTGCAAGTTAGCGTTTCATACATTTGTATACTACAGGGGGTGGCATGATTTAAAATTGAATGAATTATTGAATGACCATGAGTTGCAAGAGACACGAGTTTGTTTTCTTAGTTGAGTCGTCGTATTATTGTTTTTGTGTCATGTTGCTTGAGGACAAGCGAACATTGTAAGTTGAGGGTGTTGATGTGCCGCCATTTTACGGCACTTTTGACGTCTCTAAACTAAGAACAATCGTACATTTTCAAGCAACCGTCGTCGTTTTTAATGTTTTATGTTATGTTTTCAGGAAATGGAGTCAAACGTAGAAAAGGAAGGAAATCCGATCAAAAGAGCGTTCTGGATAAAAGTGACGGTTCAAGTGACGATCCTTCAAGTGGGTGATGGTCCATCACCCAAACTGTCACCCTGAGGCAGCACCACTGCCTAGTGGTGACGGCCACCGTGACGGTCCGTCAAGGTGGTGACGGTCCGTCACCCAAACCGTCACAGTGAGGCAGTCCGCTATGCGGAATCCGAACATTTTTGGGACTTTGTTTCCTACTCCTATAAATACCCTATGTTAGGTTTATTTTATTTGTCAAGCTTTTACAATAGTTCACCCAATAGTTTTAGGAGAGTTTTTGAGCGAAAATTGGAGAGCAAGAAACACGTTTTCCTCTTCTTGAAATCGTGTTCTTGATTAATTCTTGGGATCTTGTTTTCTTGTTCTTGGATAATTGAAGATTGTTTCATTATATTGTAAGAATCTTTTCTCTTTATTATGAATATGACTTTCTTCTCTTCTCCTAATAGCATGAGTAACTAAACTCCCACAACTAGGGTTGTGGGAGCCATGGCAAAAAGTATCAATATAGATTCCGGGTAGCGTCGGGTTCAATATATATGTTGTCACGTTGTTAATCATTCATTATTTAATGTTTTCTAGTGGTTGCAAACATTAGAACATGCCTAGGTTTAAATTTGATTGAGTAAAGAGATTAAAACCGGGAAAACTTGATTAACGACGAGGATTCGAGACTACTAACTCTCGTCTTATGATTAATGCTGTAACTAGATTAATCTACTTGATGTTTAGGATTGAAATCTGAAAGATTACCTTTTCAAGTTCGAGAGAATTGAAAAGTAAATTCATCTATTTTGTTGAGAAACGTTTAGATGATACCATTAATTCAATCACATCGTGACATGCATATAGAAAGTACCCTGTTAACCCTAGAATCGATTATTACAACGCCATGGTGAACACTTCCCTAGTTCTCTCTCATATTGATTTCACTCGTACGTTATTATTTGTTTTTTGTTCACAATTTGATCACACAAACCCCCCTTTGTTTACCGAAAAATATCGACTACTAGTCATCTAATTCACTAAAGACTTAATTTTCACCTTATTCCCTGTGGGATCGACCCCAACCTCTGTTGGGTTCTATATTTGACAGACGACCGCTTACGCTTCTTAATTTGAGGTGTAGTTTGGGCGTTATCAAATATAACTGTAAGAGATGGATTCATGCGGTAACAAGCTAGGTAGAGACCTATAATCTAGAGATGCTTGGGATATTGTTGCATGTTTTCCATACTTGTTACTGGATTTTGCGTACTATTTTCTTGAATACTGGTTGATTATCCTACCAGTTCACTGACTGATACTGCACTTTTCTTTCTTTTGGTGAGTATAGGAAATTTTCTAGCGGCTGAGAGGAGACCTCAGATTTAGCACCGGCGATTCCGATCATTAAGGGTGAGCTAGTGATTCGAGCTACCTTGGGATTATCTCTAGAGTTTTAGTCCATTTGTTCGGACTTAAAAACTATTCTTATTTTATTTGGGGTTGCATCCCCGTACTCTAGATTTGGTACGATGACTTTCAGTTCCTAGGTGGGAAATTTCCGCAGTTTATTATTGATGATAATTTTTTGATTAGTGATCTTATTTCTATTACTAGTTTTCATTTATGCTTGCTGGTTTTAGGCTATTAGTCTAGGCAAGGGTGGAACTCTATTGGTTCACTTATCCGAGGGTTGGTTAGGTACCACTCTCGATGGGTTGGGTCGTGACAAAGATGGTATCAGAACTTAGGTTCGTTGATCTCGTTGTACCAAACAAGTCAAGTAGAGTCTCGCGGAATGGTGCAGAGACGTCCATACTTTTCTTAGAGAGGCTATGGGTCTTTAGGAAAAAACTATCTCTTCCTTCTTTTCCTTCGTGCTATAACTCGATTCCAATTGGTATTTGGTGATACGAATTGGTATCTAACTTCATTCACTCTTCTGTCCGTAGATGGTTACTACAAAAATAATGGAGCAAGGCCAGCGGTCCCAGCAGTGGGCTCGACAGTTCATGGCAAAGGTAGGGGAAGGGGAAGGGGATGAGCTGGAGCCGCACCTGCCAGGGGTGGGGCTCGAGATGCTGCTGCTGTATGTGAGGTAACCCCTCCCCCACCTCAGGATCATGTGGCTGCGGATGTAGAAGAAGTAGTGGTAGAAGATGAAGGGGCTCAGGAGGAGGCGACACTAATTGGGGGTGCAGGACTTTCTAATATGACACTGGAAGCTTTCAGGCAGGCGTGGGATATTTTGAGTGGGTTGGTTGGTGCTTGAGCCATACCTGCAGCTTATGCGAATCAAGCCTGGGTTACTCAGCCAACAGTTACTACTACACCAAGGATTGATGCAGCTTCAGGCACAAATGATCTTCTCAGGCCAATGTTAGGCCCAGTGATGACAGGTAATGAGCATGAGATGCTGACTAAGTTCCTTAAGCTAAAACCTCCGATGTTTCAGGGTATAGACAAGAAGGACGCCTATGAGTTCATGCTAGATTTCCATGAGAGGTTGCACAAGTTGGGTATTGTACGTCAGCATGGGGTGGAGTTTGTCACTTTTCAACTGCAGGGTGATGCCAAGCAGTGGTGGAGGTCTCATGTTAAGTATCGGTCATCTGTCCTACCTCCACTGACTTGGGAGAAGTTCCATGCCTTATTTCTAGAGAAGTACGTTCCCTGTACTTTATGGGACCCGAAGAAGGATGAGTTTCTGAACATGGAGCAGGGTGGCATGTCGGTCTCGGCTTATGAGGCTAAGTTTCATGAATTGTCTCATTTTGCTACACAGATGTTGGGTTCCGAGGAGAAACGGGTCCGGTTGTTTGTCAAGGGTTTGAATAGTGATCTGCAGGTACTGACAGTGCATATAACTTCTTCAGGGAAGGGATTTAATGATATGATGGATTATGTAAAGAAGATTGAGGGAGTTAGGCAAGCGGGGCAGGCTAAGGCTTTAGCCAAAAGGCCCTGGAATAAGGGAAATTTTGGTGGTTCATACTCTAGGGGCCAGCATCAGCAGGCTTACTCGGCCCGTCCTATTCAATCAGCTCTGCCAGCTACTATAGGTGGTTGTCAAGGAGCTCAGTATTCATCTCCTAGAGGCTAGGGGGCATCTTATACATCAGCTAGCAGGCCTACTTTGGACCGTGGTTTCTTTCATTGTGGTGAGTTGGGCCACTTTAAAAGGGAGTGTCCACATAGGCAGGCAGGAAATCAGGGTCAGCAGCGGACTAGAGAAGTGGTTCCAGAGGCAAAGGTGGTAATGCTAGGGGTCATCCATAGGGTGGGCGAGGTAGTTTCAGAGGAGATCAGGGAGACCAAGGGATCGGCGGCGCAAACAAAGGTGCGGCGCAGCCGACTCGGGAAGTTGCCCGGATTGATGATCAGGCATATTGCTATGCTTTTCCTGGAAGGACTGAGGCAGAAGCCTCAGATGTGGTTATCACAGTTACTATTCTTGTTTGTGATAAAATGGCCTTAGTATTATTTGACCCAGGATCCACATATTCTTATGTGTCTGTTAGTTTTGCTTTGGGTCTGAATTTGAATTGTGATATCCTTAATTCCCCTATACATGTATCTACCCCGGTTGGAGAGTCGGTGATTGTGACTCATGTGTATAATGACTATTTTGTGGTATTTGTGGGGATAGATACTTGGGTAGATTTAGTGATTCTCAATATGGCTGAGTTTGATATTGTCTTGGGTATGACCTGGCTATTTCCTTATCATGCTGTGTTGAACTCTAACACCAAAACTGTGACTTTAGAAATCCTAGGTAATGATAGATTAGTGTGGGAAGGTGTGTACAGGCCTTATCCAGTTAAGATTAGATCATTTGTTCGGGCTAGGAAGCTAGTGGGAAGGGGGTGTCTAGCCTTCTTGGCTCATCTCTGGGATGATAGTGTGGAGTCCCCTTCTTTTGTATCAGTTCCGGTGGTGTCCAAATTTGTAGAGGTATTTCCAGTGGATTTGCCTGGTATGCCTCCGGACAGGGATATAGTTTTTTGTATTGATTTGGAGCCAGGCACTCGACCCATCTCTATTCCTCCTTATAGAATGGCTCCGGCAGAGTTAAGGGAACTTAAGACTCAGCTGCAGGAACTCCTAGATAAGGGATTTATACGTCCCAGTGCTTCACCTTGTGGGGCTCCAGTTTTGTTTCTGAAAAATAAGGATGGTAGTATGCGGATGTGCATAGACTACAAAAAGTTGAACAAGGTGACCATCCAGAATAAGTATCCTTTACCCCGGATATATGATTTGTTTGACCAGCTTCAGGGTTCATCGGTGTTTTCAAAAATCGACTTGAGGTCGGGGTACCATCAACTAAAGATTAGGCCTGAGGATATTCCAAAAACTATTTTTCGGACTCGGTATGGACATTATGAATTTCTAGGAATGTCATTTGGTTTGACCAATGCACCGACAACATTCATCAGTTTGATGAATAGGGTGTTTAAGTCCTACTTGGTTTCTTTTGTTATCGTGTTCATTGAAGATATTTTGATCTACTCCAAGAGTAGGGAGGAGCATGCTAATCATCTTCGCATTATGTTGGACATCTTGAGGCACCAAAAGCTTTATGCAAAATTCACTAAGTGTGAGTTTTGGTTGGCTCTATGCCATTTTTGGGGAATGTGGTGTCAAAAAAGAGGGTGATGGTGGATCCCCAGAAAATTGAGGCAGTTAAGAGTTGGGTCCGGCCTAGCTCTGTGACAGAGGTGAGAAGTTTTGTTGGACTTGCGGGGTACTACCGGAGGTTTGTGAAAGACTTTGCTTCTATTTCTACTCACCTGACCAGGCTGACACAGAAGGAAGTATCATTTGTGTGGTCCGAAAAGTGAGAGGAGAGCTTCCAAAAGCTCAAGACACTTTTGACCACGCCTCCTATATTGTCCTTATTGGTTGAAGGTAAAGACTTTATTGTTTACTGTGATGCTTCACATTCTGGTTTGGGTGCTGTGTTGATGCAAGATAGGAATGTGATAGCCTATGCATCCAGGCAGTTGAAGTTGCATGAGAGGAATTACCCGACTCATGATTTAGAGTTGGCAGCGGTAGTTTTTGCTTTGAAAATCTGGAGACACTACCTTTATGGTGTCAAGTGTGAAGTATTCACAGATCATCGCAGTCTGCAGCATGTTTTCACTTAGAAGGATTTGAATCTGAGGCAGAAAAGGTGGATAGAGTTGTTGAAAGATTATGATGTGGCCATTCAGTACCATCTGGGTAAGGCTAATGTGGTGGCAGATGCATTGAGCCAGAAAACTATTAGCATGGGTAGCTTGGCTTGTTTGGGGGTGTCCAAAGGACCGCTAGCTAAGGAAATTCAGGCTCTGTAGGCTAAGTTCATGCACTTGGGTGCCTCAGACCAAGGCGGGTTGTTGGCCAGCATTGAGGTCAAGGCCACCTTCATAGAGAAAATAAAGGCAAAACAGTTTCAAGATCCAAAACTAGGCAAGTTATGAAGTAAAGTGATATCTGGGGAGTCCAGAGATGTCATATTAGACTCTGGTGGTGTACTACATTTCATGGAGAGGATTTGTGTTCCTTGGGTTGATGATATAATTTTGAAAATTCTGACAGAAGCTCATGGTTCGTGGTACTCGATCCATCCGGGTGTAACCAAAATGTACAGGAACTTGAGGCAGCGTTACTGGTGGCTCGGGATGAAAAGGAACATAGTTGATTTTGTGTCCAAGTGCTAGAATTGCCAGCAGGGAAAATATGAACATCAGAGACCTTCAGGACTACTTCAGAGGATGTCAATTCCAGATTGGAAGTGGGAAAGTATATCCATGGATTTAGTGGTGGGTCTTCGCAAGACATTGGGGAAGTATGACTCAATTTGGCTCATTGTTGACAGGTTGACCAAGTCTGCTTATTTCATTCCAGCCAGGGTAGATTACAATTCGCAGCAGTTGGCCAAGATCTACATGAATGAGATTGTAAGACTGTATGGGGTACCACTGTCTATCATTTTAGACCGGGGTACGCAGTTTACTTCTAAGTTCTGGGGCAAGTTATATGAAGAGATGGGTACACAATTAACCTTTAGCACAACCTTCCATCCTCAGACTGATGGTCAGTCGGAGAGGATGATTCAGGTATTGGAGGATATGATGAGAGCATATGTAATGGACTTCGGTGGTCATTGGGACCAATTTCTACCATTGTGCGTATTCTTGTACAACAACATCTATCACTCTAGTATTGATATGGCACCATTTGAGGCCCTGCATGGGAGAAACTGCAGATCAACGGTTGGGTGGTTTGAGGAAGGTGATTGAAGCCTCCGAGCATAGACTTAGTGAAGGAAGCACAAGAAAAAGTAAGGGTCATACAGACCAAGTTGTTGGCTGCTCAAAGCAGGCAGAAAGAGTATGTGGATCGTAAGGTTTGGGACATGGACTTTCAAGTTGGTGAACAAGTATTGCTAAAAGTGTCACCAATGAAAGAGGTTATGCGGTTTGGTAAGAAGGGCAAGCTTAGCCCTCGGTTTATTTGTCTGTTTGAGTTCCTTGAGATTGTGGGGCCAGTGGCTTATAAGTTAGCACTGCCACCTAGTTTGTCGGGCGTCTATCCGGTATTCCATGTATCCATGCTCAAGCGATACCATGGGGATAGGGACGACATCATCAAGTGGTATGAGGTAGTTTTTGATAAAGATCTTCATTATGAGGAGGAACCAGTTATGATTCTTTCTCAGGATATCCGGAGGTTGAGGACAAAGGTGATTGACATGGTGAAGGTTCAGTGGAAGTTTCATCTAGTTGAGGAAGACACTTGGGAAACCGAGAAAGACATGCGGGACAAGTACCCTCAATTGTTTGAGGATTCACGTACTACACTTCCTTCCTTTTCATTTCCATAATTCCGGGTCTGATTGTTCGAGGACGAAAAATGGGTAAATTGGTATATGTTGTAACGACCAGGTCCATCATTACGGGTAGACCAATCGTACCAAGTTTTAGAGTTAGAAAACTCTGGGTTTGGGAGTTTGAAATTTTGTGCTAGGCTAGCCTCGATCGGTTTTGGAGCGAGGTGGAGTCTAGGGAAATACAAGTAAAAATGTGTTTAGGTGTCTTAGATTGAGCTAGTTTTCCACATAGCCAAGACATAAAGGAGTCCGAGAGACTTTTCCTAATCGAATTTGGGTAAGTAGAACTCCCAAAATCGCGTTTGACGTTAAAGGGTTGTTTCGGGATGTCGGGGGAACCAAGTGTGTTGTGAAATGGCTAAAATTGGCATATTTATGAACTTTCTGCCCTTGACGAGTGCTGTCACACGCGATAGTGGGAACACTATAGCAGGCCGACGGGTTTTTAATGCAGAAATAACTCTCAAAACATTAGAATTTCACATGTTTGTTTTGGGAGAAGGGCTGGGCAAATTCAGGCAATTTTTTTCATTCCTCTGCCAAAAATCATTCCTAAGGTAAGGTTTTCATTCCCCACACATTGTACTATGTTCCCTATGCGGTAGAATTGCAAGGAGGGAAATTCGGGAAGGTTAGAATGACCTAGGGATGATGGAATTTTGGGAAGAAGGGGGTTCCAAACATGCATATTCTTGGGTGTTGATTAAAGTACGTTAAAATGATCATAGGCTGTTTAATTTCCTATTTTATCTATAAAAAATGATAAGACTAGGAGAATTAACGGTGGAAAAGCCCGGGAAAAGGGTGGGATGATCATGGGTGGGCTGGGGTTTGGGGATTTGGTATAATCTAGGTAATTTATAGGCTTGTATGTTAATTGTATGTATTATGTGTTATTTTTAGACCAAGAACGTGAGAGGAATCCGTAACACGAAAAAGCTTGGGTTGAATAGAGCTTGGAGCATTCGAGGTAGGTGATGGCTTTCGTATTTCTGTGAATGTGTATATTCATTGTACTCATTTTCTAAGTAATTGTGTTCATTACATTGCTTAGGGGATTTGTGTGGAATGTCTAAGTTCGATTTACAGTCTATGATTGAATGGTTTTTACTTGTTGGTTTTATAAGGGGTGTGCATTCATTCTATTGACTATTGTTGTTGACATTCGGATGGCTCGGGTACCACGTCTTGTATGGGTATAATACATGGTTTGCACGGGTACCACGCCTGGTATGGGTATAACATTCCATTGGCACGGGTACCACGCCTGGTACGAGTTTACTTTATTGCATCTTGCACTATTTCATTGATTATTATATTGCATTGGTTGATATTGGTTCCGTGAGAGGACCGGGTTGTTTTACTGAATGTGATATTTGATATTGGTTCTGTGAGTGGACCAGGTTGTTATTGAAATATGCTACTGACTGGTGGTCCTTTAGTGGCCGGGAAACTGTTGTATGATTGTTCAATTGGTCTTGGTTTAGGCCGGGTAAATCATTACTTATGGTATTTAACTAGAGGGGATTCCAGGGTGGGTCCGGGCTAGATGGTAAGGTGTGGTTATGTTTATTATTTTTGGTGGAATAGAACTGTAAAAGATGGATTCATGCGGTAACAAGCTAGGTAGAGACCTGTAGTCTAGAGATGCCTGTGATATTGTTGCATGTTTGTTATACTTGTTACTGGATTTTGCATACTATTTATATAATGTTTTCTTGAATACTGGCTGATGATCCTACTAGTACACAGTGGTGGTGTACTGATACTGTACTTGTCTTTCTTTTTGTGAGTACAAGAAATCTTCCAGCGGCTTAGACGAGACATCAGATTAAGCACCGACAATTCTGATCATCAAGGGTGAGTTAGTGATTCGAGCTACCTTGGGATTATCTCTAGAGTTTTAGTCCATTTGTTCGGACTTAAAAACCATTATTATTTTGTTTGGGGTTGCATCCCCGTACTCTAAATTTGGTATTGATGTTTGGTATGATGACTTTCAGTTCCTATGTGGGAAATTTCCGCAGTTTATTATTAATGATAAGTTTTTGATTAGTGATCTTATTTCTATTGCTAGTTTTCATTTATGCTTGCTAGTTTTAGGCTGTTAGTCTAGGCAAGGGTGGAACTCTATTGGTTCGCTCATTGGGGGTTTGGTGGGTGCCACACACGATGTGTTAGGTCGTGACAGTTACATCTAGGATTTCGCCTTGAATCACATTCGGGTTATGACATTAACTCCCCATCAAAATTTGTTGCCAGTGCCACTTATTGCCCATCCCATTATAGCTACACAAGAAATGACTACTGAGGAGCAAAAGATGAGGGGTCAGCTTATTAGACTGGGTCCTCAAAGGTTTTCATGTGCTCTAGGTAAGGATGTTCACGAGTTTCTAGTGAGTTTTTAGGAGAGGTTGTATAACCTTGGCCTAAAGGAATCCGACATGGTAGATTACACTAATTGTAGATGGATGGGCGAGCTAAGAAGTGGTGGGGAGATTATCTTGAGTGCAGGCCAGTCATGTTACTTCTGATGACTTGGGCTCAATTCTCTTAAGCTTTCTTGGACAAGTATCTGATTTGCAACATGAGAGAGGTTGAGGCCAGATTTTATGGATCTTTGTAGGGTTTGATATCTATTTCAAAGTATGCGCGATTCCATAAGTTTACGACATATGCCACTACAATTATGCTAACAGAGCACAAACATGTACACAGATTTGTTAGAGGGTTAACTTTACCACTCCATTTAACAACAAGGAAGCTTGTGGCATCAGGATCTACTTTTCTTCGAATTTTTAATCATGCATGGACTATTGAGGGGATACGTTATCAGCCTTATGAATGCTGCAACAAGAGGCCCCACTATCAGGGTTGTTTTAGTTATTCTCAATCTTGAGGTAGGGGTTTCCTCAATAGAGGGTACTCTCAGCACTTCTGGCCCAGTAGGCCCATTCAGACAACACTATAAATTTCAAAGGGTGGCCCATCCAGGGTTTTGGTCAAACATCATGGGGTTTGCATTCTGGGTATTCAAGCCATGGTGGCCAATAAGGTTCAGCCAGGTTATCTCATCAGGGTGCGTCTAGTAGAGGTTGCTAAGAGTGTGGTGAGTTAGGTCACTTTTCTAGGAATTATCCCAGGTCCAGGCATGGAAGGTAACAGGGTCACCAGCTTCTGGCCCTCAAGGCTTTAGTGTTACTATCCAGAGGCGATGTGCATGGTAGTAAGGGTGGTTCTCAGCTAAGTAGGTCAGGTGGTCATGCTAGATGTAGCCATATATGTATGCTATTTTGTATGACAGAGGCTGAGAATTTTGTTGCCTCCATCACAGGTACGATCTAAATTTTTCATCAGCCAAGTTTTGCATTTGTAGATCTGGGTTCTAAATATTCTTATGTGTCTGCATACTTTGCTACTCATCTAGAGTGATTATGTTAGTCTTTGCGTATGCCTATGAATGTAGCTACTCCCGTAGGTAATTAAATAGTAATGGATTGAGTGTATTGATCCTGTGTGGTGACTATTTTAGGATTTTAGTGGGTAGACCTGTTTATCTTAGATATGGTTGATTTCAACGTGATTTTAGGCATGGATTATCAATCTCCTTATTATGTGGTCTTGGATTGTTTTGCGAAGACTGTTACTTTGCGTATGCCTCATATCACTCTGATTGTATGGAATGATACCAATAGCCATGTTCCTAGGGGAATTATTATCATTTTTTAGGGCGTGACTATTGACAGGGAATGGGTGTTTAGCTTATCTTGTTATTTTTCATGATACTTGTGCTAACATTCTTTTAATTGAGTTAGTTCTTATGGTTTGCAAGTATCCCAATGTGTTCCTTACTGATTTACATGGTCTTGCACCTGATTGTGACATTGACTTCAGCATTGATGTTGAGCCGAGCTCTCAACCCATTTTTATTCAGCCATATTAGATAGCACTAACTAAGTTAAGCGAGTTAAAAAAACAGCTTTATGATTATTTTGGTAAGGAGCTTATCAGGCCTAGTGTATCTCTGTAGGGTGCTCCTGTTCTATTTTTGAAAAAGAAGGATAACTCCTTATGTTTATGTATTGACTACCAATAATTGGATAAGGTAACTATTAAGAATAGGTATTGGTTGTCGCGTATTTATGACTTGTTTGATTGTCTATAGTGTGCAATGGTATTTTCTAAGATAGGTGGTCCGGCTACCATCAGTTAAGGATCATGGTTGTTGACATTCCAGATACTGTAATTAGGACTCGTTACAGCCACTATGAGTTCCTAGTTATGACTTATGGTTTGATCAATGCCCCAACAATATTTATGGAGTTGATGAATCGTGTTTTGATAAGTCGGTAATCTACCAACTTATTAAGCCATTACTCATGAATTATTGCTATATTTTGATGAGATTTAGAGATTCTTATGGCCTTTATTAATGTCTATGCAGGTACTGGTGATAAAAGATAGAAAGCAAGGAAATGGACCAAAAAAGAGCCAAAAAAGAGTGAAGTGTGAAGTTAGCAAACAAGACAAAGATTTTGCTATAAGATGTGGCGCTTGTGCAACACATACTTTCCTTGGTGCGGAATGCACCTTCCACCGCATGAAGCTCGAAGATAATTGAAGAGTCAGCTAAGGGGTGCAGTCGCTATGCATTGTGCACAATTCCTTGTGCAAACCACACCACACTTTGCATGAAGCTTCCCAATTGGCGTGAAGAGGGTGTGCGACGCACATATGTTGATGTGTGAACCGCACATCACGCCGCACACCATCCAAAGGGAAATTTTGTCCAAATTTATGTGACATTTTGGGAATGTTTATAAATCCATTTTAAGCATAATTGTAAATAGTTCAGTTAGTGCTGATAGTTTTGAAGAGTTTTGAACAATTCTTAGCTTTGTGAATAAGTTTTTCTTTCTAATAACAAGAAGAGGGTTTCTCCCAATTCCTTCTTCCCAATTCTTAGAACCACCATTTGTGTACAAATTGAGCTTAGATATTGAGAAATTTAACTTGAATGGAAGGGAAATTGTATTACCCATTTGGTATAGCTCTTTCCTTAAAGTTGAGTATCTAAACCTCTTATATAGGGATATGTTATGATGGGTACTTGATAAATGGGTGTGGGTGTTGCTAATTCTTATTTATAAATGCTTATTTGACATGGGTCTAGTGATTTCACCATATTTTAACTCATAAATTGGTGGTTGCAAACATTGATTTTCCTTACTTAATTGTGGTCTTGTTTGAAAGAGGAAATCACAACTTCGGATGTGAAATTGGTTGTAGGAACATGGGCTTCCATTTATATTGAGGCTAGAAATAGCTCAAATCAATGGAATCACCCATTTAATGGTCTAAGCTAGAAATAGTGTGACCTCCTTAAGCATTAGCTTGAGTGTTTATTGCTTCATCAATAGTGCATGATTTAAGACTGTTGAATATATGATTGTTGATCGAGATATGAATAACCATACCTAGAACCAAGGTTACCTATGTCGATTAGCATGAATTTACATGAATAAACAATCACCCTATCCCATGTTAGAGTCCCATTTGACATACATCCCTAGTCGTCCTCTCATTTGTGTACACCCGTTTTTACTTTATTTGCTTTGTTGAATTGCAAAATTGTGACAAATTTCTAATTCCCCTCTTTTACATTACTCACTCTCATTATGAACTCTGTTTTACAATAACCTAGGCTAAGCTCTAAATTCTCTGTGGGATCGACCCCAACACTCGTTGGGACCTATAAATGTGTTTTTCTCTAACGATCGCCGATATATCCTATTAGGAGAGTATGCTTAAGCGTTATCATGTTTTCATGGACTACTTCGATTCATTTATCATAGTGTTCATTGATGACATCTTAGTATACTTTAGGAGTAGGGTAGAGCAAGAGCAACGCATTAGAATTATGCTTTAGACTTTGAGGGATCAATAGTTGTATGCCATGTTCCCTAAGTGTTAGTTTTGGCTTGATTCTGTGGCATTCTTGGGGCACTTGGTGTCCAAGGATAGGAGTATGGTAGATCCAGCAAAGATTGAGGAATTTTATGATTTGTCTAGGCCCACTTCTTCTACAAAGATTTGGAGTTTTATCAGGCTACAAGGTTAATATAGATGGTTTGTGGAGGGTATTTCTTTGATTGTAGCACCATTTACTAGATTGACTCATAAAAATGTCCCTTTCCTATGGTATGATGAGTGTGAAGTGATATTGTTGAAGGTCAAGTCCTTATTGACTTCAGTTTTGATTTTGACTCTTTTGGTTGAGGGTCAAGGTTTTACTGTGTATTGTTCTGCTTCAGGATTTGGTTTGGGTTTTGTATTGATGCAACAAGGTTGAGTTATTTCTTATGCTTTTGGATAGCATAAGCTTCATGAGAGGATCTACTCTACTAATAATTTGGAGTTAGCAGTGGTAGTTTTTGCATTAAGATTTAGAGGCACTATCTATATAGAGTACATTGTGAGATCTTGACCGACCATCATAGTCTTCAGTGCATATTAAACCAGAAGGACCTAAATTTGAGACAGCGCAGGTTGTTGGAGTTACTAAAGGATTGTGATATTTCTATTCTATATCACCCATGCAAAACAAACTTCATAGCAGATGCCTTAAGACAAAAGGCGGTGAGTATGGGGAGTTTGACATTCTTTGCAGCAGAGGAGAGACCTTTAGCTTTGGACATTAAGTCCATCCATATCTAACATGTTTCTTGGACTTGACATTTTTGAGCCAGGTTGCATGCTTGTTTGTGTTAAGGCGAGATCTTCATTGTTAGAGAAGATTTGGGTACATCAGTTTGATGATGCAAAGTTGAGGATCATTCGTGAAAAGGTACTGAGTAGCGAGGCTAGGAAGGCGACCATAGATCTTGAGGGTGTTCTATGAATTAAGGGTCGTATCTATGTTCCTAGAGTTGGATATTTGGTTAGACTGATATTGGAGGAGACCCATTTTTGTAGATACTCCATTCATTAGTGGGCATCTAAAATGTATAGTAATGTGAGGTAGTAGTACTAGTGGTATGGGATAGAGAGGGATATCTCAGATTTTGTGTCTAGGCTCTTGAACTATCTGTAGGTAAAGTACAAGCACCAGAGACCAGGTGGTTTAACCTAAAGGCTACCCATTCATCAATGGAAATAGGAGCGGATAGCTATGTACATCGTAGTAGGCTTACCACATACTTTTTGAAGATTCGATGCTATTTAGGTTATCGTAGATAAGTTGACAAAGTTTGCTTACTTTCGTCCACTTAAGACTTCTTACAGCTCAAAGAGGTTGGCTAAGATCTACATTTGTGAGATTGTATGTTTGCATGGGGTGCCTTTTTCTATCATTTCTGATCATGGTAATCAGTTAACTTCATGTTTTTGTAGGTTGATTTAGAGAGAGTTGGGTACCCAAGTTAAGCTTAACCCTATTTTTCATCTAAAGACTGATGGTTAGTTGGAGTGCACTATTTAGGTTCTGGAGGATATGTTGCGGGATTGTGTTATTGTTTTTGAAGGTCAGTGAGACCATTTCTTAGCCTTGGAAGAGTTCGCGTATAATAGTAGCTACCATTCTAGTATTTAGATGGCTTTGTTTGAGACATTATATGTTAAGCAGTGTAGGTCTCTGATGGGTTGGTTTGATGCTTTTGAGGTTAGGCCGTGGGGTACCAACTTGTATGTGATTATGGATTGAGTTAAGGTCATTTAGGAGAGATTTCACACTTCCCAGAGTAGGTAGATGAGTTATGCTGACCGGAGGGTTTGAGCCTTGGATTTTATCGTTGGTGACATAGTTTTCCTTCATGTGTCACTCATGAAAGATGTGATGAGGTTCGAGAGGAAGGATAAGCTTAGCCTAGGTTCATTGGGCCTTTTGAGATCTTTTGTCTCATTAGGGAGAAAGCATATGAGTTAGCCTTGCCTCTTGCTTGGGTGTTCACTATGTTTTTCGTGTTTTTATGCTAAGGCGGTATGTTCCAGATGAGTCTTACGTGCTTCAGAGGGATTTGGTTCAATTGGATGAGTCTTTGCCTTCTAAAGAGTAGCATATTCCTATTTTGGACATGTAAGTTAGAGATGTGAGGTCCAAGGTTATTTCGTCAGTTAAGGTTCAATGGCAGCATTGTCCTATCCAGGAAGCTACTTGGGAGACTAATATTGACATGTGAACCCAATATCCTCACCATTTTGAGCCATCAGGTACCTTCTTTTCTCTAAATTTCAAGGATAAAAGTCCTTTTAGTAGTGGATGTTGTAATGACCCTTATGGTCGTTTTCTCATTTTTGTGCCTTTTTATAATTTTGACCCTTCCCATAGCTTCATCATGGTTTGTTTGACTTGTTGGGATTGGTGGCATGCTTCTAGAGGTGTTTGGTTGAGTTTCAGAAGAGTTTTCCTATTTGGGAACCCCTAAAGTTGAAATGTTTGACTCCAGTCAACATTTGGAGTAAAAAAGCTCGGATGGGAATTCTGTCAGCGATGTTATCTTTGAAACATGGATTTTGGGCTAGTGGGACCTTTGGTTTGGGTCTTGAGGCTTTCAGACTCATTTTAGACATTTGGGAGGTTTTTAGCCAAAATTGGCAAAGTCAACATTTTATCAAGATGACCTCTATTGTTCATTTCAGTGATTCCCATTGAGTCCAGAATGCCATTTCCAGTTGGGTAGCATGATTTGTTTTTGTTCACGGGGTTCTGAATGAATCCCGAGGGTCTATTTTGAGACTTGTTGAGTTGTTTGTTTTGGCTGGTACAACTGCTCATGTGGAGTTGTGTCCCACCGGCACTGCCACTCTTTCGGAGAAGTAGGCACAACTATTAAGAAGGTTGATGTTAGCATCCTCCGCTCTTGTAAAGGTCTTCCGCTCCTACGGAGGTCTTTTGCTCCTTTGGGGATGCTTTAGTGGAGCCAAAACAGCTTCTGCAGAGGGTACATTGTGCATCTAGCTCCGCTCATGCGAGTTTTTTGCGCCGCTACAGGATCATGTATGTTGTCTTATGACCTCTCCTGCAGAGCTGGAGGTTTCCATTGTCCTCCGCTCTTGTGGTCTATTTTCAGCCTTTGCAGCATCGCCCCTGTGATGGTTTTTCTGCAAAAACGACGGTCATTGTATATTTAATGTACTTTATTTTTCAAATTTTTTTAAGTCCTTCAAACATTTCTTCATTGTTCTAAGCAAGGTTAGGAGGATTTTTCACCATTCTTCATCAATTTCACTTGCATTTAAGGTTGATTATTTCCCCCTCTTATTCTATTACGCGTTTAGTTATCAATTTCATCTTCCATTTTGATTGGGGTTCCCTTTTTGCATGATTTTTTCATCACCTTAAAGTGATCTTTTTGGACAATTTGATGTCTATATCCACTTCTAGTTTAGCCCAAAGTTGGGGCATGTGTACCTTACCTTATAGGGAGAATAATTGCAGAGTTTGTTTATGCTTTTGTTAGTCGGCCCCGAGGGGTCAATTTTCAATGTAATTTTTGGCTTGAAATTATTTATATAAATATGGATGTCATTGGTCCCATCTTGATGCATAGATTATGTTTATGATATCATGACAACATATGAGGCACTTTGGAAGGGAAAGGCTCCCGAATGACGATTCACGATTGCAGTTTGGCTTTGAGTTTGGTTACGATTTACCTTCTTTAGAATTAGCTCGGCTAGATTTTATATCTTATAAGTTACATGAAGGTTAGTTTAGGAGTGTAGGGTATAGTTAGGCTTTAATCCCTTTTTATGAAGTATTTTCCATTTTCGGGACCGTATAGTAAAAATATCTTGTTTATCCTTAGTTTAGGTTGTTGTAGTCATGTCGTGGTTATACTAGAATCCTTAGTATATGTTTTAGGGGGTTTTCGTGATAGGGTAGGAATTTTACTATTGATTTTGTGTATTTATTTCTTTTCCGTGTTTTATTTTCATTTATTGTGTAACTGTGGGCCTGAGGCCGTAGCTTTGGATTGGGTTGAGTTCCAGATCAGTTGTTCTTATATGGAGGGTATTTTTTCCCTATTTTGATATAATTATATATATATATTATGTACACATATACATGTATTTCCTTTTGATGGCATGGATATGTTAATTTATGTATTTACATGCACATTGGTACGGTTTGAAAGGAAAATATGAGATTTTTGGTTTAAAGATGTGAATTTTCATTTTTACTATGGTTTCCAATTTCACAAAGGATCGGCATTATCTTATTACTCTTTTGGAAAGATAAGAAAAGCATCACTTTTTATCAGTCAGAGGGACTTTTCAGGACCTTTTCTCCACTTACTTTCTATTGATGAGTCTATGGTACGATTCTAGGAAGCTTGAGGAGTACATATCTGGGTTTTAATTTTATTGAATACATTGATGAGCCCAAGGGCGGCGTGCGAGATGGATCAGGGAGCCAATGGGGCAGCCCGCAAATCGCATTTTGGGGTTTTAACTTTCTTTCATTGGTCATATGTTGTACCATATCATTCCATAATGCACTGCATTTTCTTGTGTGCATATTTGAGTGTTTTATCACTAATATTATTTTTATTATCTTTACCTTACATCCGGCGTTAGCTTTATTGTTGTCTATCTTAGGACTAGGCTTAGGTGGATCCCAAATGTTAGCTTACCTTTATGTTACTTATATTATATGTTTTTTTTCTGAACTCGGTCAGCCTATAATGCCTACTGAGTACCAAGTGTTTTAGTACTCATATTACATTTCTGCATATTTTTCTAATGCAACACCTAGTCTGAGCCACCCTCATTGACCATCTACTCGTTTGAGGCCAGTTGCTGTTCAGATCGTGGTGAGCTCCTGGCGTCTGGAGATTTACTTCTTTCCCTCTACTCTTACTGTGTTTATTTTGTATTTTTGATAGACAATAGTATTTTGTATATATTTATTCTGATACATTGGACACTCTTGTTCCGGTGTCACTAGGCTCGGAGTTTAGTTCTCATGTATATTTCTTCTTTTTGGTCTCTTTAGGACCTTCCTATATATTTTATACCATTTTGTATATATACTTCCGCATATTCTGTTTCAGCTTTATTTGTAGTATCGTGTCTTGGGTTTTGGCCTGCCTACTGGAGGGTTTTTAGTAGTCGTTGTGATAGCCCGATTTTGGATTGTGACAAAACCTTAGTTTTTGTTACTCGCTATCGCTTTAGGATTAGATTAGGGATCCTTAGTATAATATTTTAGGAGTATTTCATGCTAGTTTAGTCTTCTTTTTCACCAGTCGTTGTTATTATCACTTTATTTTTTTGTATACCCTTCTGTTATGAGATTATAGGCTCGAGGCCGTAGTTTAGGACGGGCTGGACTCCAGGTTACTGCAACTTTTTATGGGGGGTGGTTTTATCCTTTTTGGTGTATATATATATATACACACACATATATATATATATATATATATATATATAATATATTATATATATATATATATATATATATATATATATGTCATATATATATACATACATATATATATATATATGTTAGCACACATACATGCATACACATGGATTATGGTACGATTAGGAGGAAAATATTGGTTTTTTGGCTTAAAAGAGGAGATTGTATCATTTTACTCTGGTTTTCGGATTACAGAAAGACTAGCAGAAATATATCATTGATTTATGATTTGAAAGATTATATCACTTTTATACTCAGTCCGAGGGACGCTTCTGAACCTTTTCTTCATTTACTTTTCTGTTGATGAGTTTGTGTCACAATTTCGAATGGCCCGAGGAATAAATTTTGGGTTTTCTATACTTTATGCATATATTGATGAGCTTTGGCGGCCCAAGGGATAATTTTGGGTTTTTTCAGCATCAGCCACATGCATGAGTGGAGGTCAACAATAACCCCTAGCTCCGCAAGAAGGATGTCCTGCTGATATCACTGGGCACCGCAGAAACCACATGTGACAATAGGAGCAGCTTCGCAGGTGCGGCCTAGGCACCACAGGAGCAGCCATACCAGTACCAGCTGCACCAGCAATAAAACACAACACAACAAGTCTCTGTTCACCCCCTCAGGATTTATTCTAAACCTTGTGAACACAAACTAGATATGCTACCCAACTGGAAACGGCATCCCAGACTCAACGGAATTATCAAAATGCCCAACAAAGGTCATATTGATGAAATGTTGAGCGAAGTCAACATTTTGCTAGTTTTGCATAAAAGTTACCTAAGTGCCCAAAATGTGTTTAGAAGCCTCGGGACCTAAATTAAAGGTCTAACTAGTCCAAAGTCAACATTTCAGAGCCAACAACGCTAGTGAGATTTCTATCCGAGACCGTCTTATTCAAAAGTTGACCAAAGTCAAATCTTTCAGCTTTAAGAGTTTCAAAATAGGGAAATAGGCTTAAAACACAAATGAACTGCTCAGGAACCAAACTAGTAGTCTCGAAAAGTCATAAATAACGTGTAGCCACTTTGGGAAAGCTCAAAACGAAAAAAAAAAGCACGAAAACTGGGAAAATGACCTAGAGGGTCATTATAACATCCACTACTAAAAGAACTTTTATCCTTGAAAGTTAAAGAAAGGAAGGTACCTGTAGGCTTGAAAAAGTGAGGATAGTTGGTCCGCATATTAGTCTCGGTCTCCTAAGTAGCCTCCTCGACAGGACGATGCTACTACTAAACGTTAAATGACAAAATCTCCCTGGACCTCAACTTCCTTACTTGTCGGTCAAAAATAGCAACATGATCCTTCTTAAAGCTAGTGACTTATCCAACTGAATTGAATTCCACTAGAGCACATGCGACTTATCCAAAAGATATTGTCTCAGGAAAGAAATGTGGAAAATGGGGTGAACACCTAAAAGAGCGGGAGGTAAGGCCAACTCATATGCTACCTCCCCAATGCGATGGTAGATCTCAAATAGCCCAATGAACCTAAGGCTAAGCTTTCCCTTCCTCCCTTACCTCATAAGGCCCTTCATGGGTGACACCCAAAATAACACAATCACCAACCATAAACTCTAACTCCCGAACCCTTTGGTCAATATAACTCTTTTGCCTACTCAAGGCAGTACGAAGTCTCTCCTTAATAACCCGAACATTATCCATAGAATCCTGTAGCAAGTCAGTACCCCATGGTCTAACCTCGAAGGCATCAAACCAACAAACCGGAGATCTACAGTGCCTAACATACAACCCTTTAAATAGAGACATTTGAATACTAGAGTGGTAGATATTATAATATGAAAACTCTGACAAGGCTAAGAACTGGTCCCACTGACCTTGGAAATCAATAACACAAGCCCAAAACATATCCTCCAGAACCTGAATAGTACGCTCCAACTGAACTTCAGTCTATGGGTGAAAAGAGATGCTAAGCTCAACTCGGGTACCCTACTCTCTCTGAATAGACCTCAAGAAACACGTAGTAAACTAAGTACCATGATAAAAAATAATAGAATCAGGCACCCTCTGGAAAGGGACAACCTCACAAATGTAAATCTGCGCCAACCTCTCTGAACATAGGAAGTCTGAACTAACAAAAAGTGAGCAGACTTTTTCAACCTATCCACGATAACCCAAATAACATCAATCCTCCAAAAAGTACATAGAAATCCTACCACGAAGTCCTTCGCTTTCTTCTCCTATTTCCGCACTAGAATAGGTTGCCTTTGAGTCAAACCACCTCATCTTTGGTGCTCGTATTTCACTTGCTGATAGTTCAAGCACCTAGACACAAAACCTGAGATATCTCTCTTCATCCCACACCACCAGCAGTGCTCTCTCAAGTCCCGATACATCTTAGCTTCTCTGGGATTAATGGAATACCTAGAACAATGAGCCTCCTTAAAGATCACCCTGACAAAATCACCAACTCTAGGAACACAGGTCCGACCCTCAATCCTCAAAACCCCATCCAAATCTAAGGTCTCTTTCCTAGCCTAGCCACTCAACACCTTTTCCTGTATGATCCTTAACCTCGCATCATCAAACTATAGTGCCTGAATCTACTCTAACAAGAAAGATCTAGCCTCAACACATGCAAGAATATGACCTGACTCATAAATATCAAGCCTAACCAAATTGTTAGCCAAGGACTCGATATCCAAAGGTAAAGGTCGCTTATCTGATGCAAACAATGCCAAGCTACCCATACTCACCACCTTCTTGCTCAAGACATTCTCTACCACGTTCGCGTTGCCCAGGTGATAAAGGATAGTGAAATTATAGTCCTTCCGTAACTCCAACCATCTAATGCACTACCTCAAATTTAGATCCTTCTGGCTGAGAATGTACTGTAGACTATGATGGTTAATAAAGATCTCACATTGCACACCATACAGAGAGTGCCTCTAAATCTTCTACACGAACACTACAACCACTAACTCTAAGTCATGAGTGGGGTTATTCCTCTGTTGAACATTTAGCTACCTGAAAGCATAAGCAATAACTCTGCCCTACTGCAACAATACATATTCCAAACCAACTCCAGAAACATCACAATAAATAGTAAACCTCTGGCCCTCGATCAGGAGAGTAAGAATTAGAGCTATAGTCAATAAGGCCTTGAGCTTCAGAAAGCTCGCCACACACTCGTCATACCACTGGAAAGGGACATTTGTTGGGTCAATATAGTCAATGGAGTTGCTATAAAAGAATACCCCTCCACAAACTATTTGTAGTAACCTGCCAACCTAATGAAACTACGAAACTCGATAGGAGAAGTAGGCCTAGCCCTATCATGAGCTACCGCAATCTTTGTCGGATCCACCATAATCCCATCCATTGATACCATATGCCCCATGAATGCCACACACTCATGTCAAAACTCACATAGTGAATTTGGCATATAACTTTTGGTCTCACAAGGTCTGAAGTAAAACTCTCAAATGCTGATGATGCTCCTCCCTACTCCTTGAATATCCCAGAATTTCATCGATAAAAATAATAACAATGGAATCTAGGTAGGCTCTGAACACATGGTTCATCAACTCCATGAATGCTGCTGGAGCATTGGTCTACCCAAAAGATATGATTAGGAAATCATAATGGCCGTATTAAGTCCTAAATGGAGTCTTTGGGAAGTCCACAGCCCAGATCCTCAACTGATGATAACTGGATCTTAAATTAATATTAGAGAACACCGCTTCACCATGTAGCTGGTCAAATAGATCATCAAAATGCAGGATCAGATACCTGTTCTTAATGGTCACCTTATTAAGTTGTCTGTAGTTAATACACATACGCATGGACCCGTCCTTCTTATTTACAAACAAAATAACAGCACCCCACAGAGGCACACTAGTCCTGATAAAACCTCTACTCAACAGATCCTGAAGCTACTCTTAAGCTCCCTCAACTTGGAAGGTGCCATCTGATATGGTAGGATAGAAAAAGAGTGACTTCTCAACATGAATACCAAAGTCGATATCACAATTTGGAGATAGACTTAGTAGATCTGAGAGAAAGACATCTGAATACTTGCAAACCATTGGAACTGACTTAAGTGAAGATATGGTGGTACTAGTATCACAGACATCGACAAGATACGCTAAGCACCCCTTCCAAACCAACTGCTAGATCATGTGGCAATCAACACCCTTTCATACATTAGGAGAGATACCAGGCATCTGTAGAGTAATAGTCTTGGAGAAGCAATCTAAGACTGCGTGGGGGGGAGATAGCTAATCCATGCCTACAATCACGTCAAAATCAACCATATCCATCATAATCAAATCTACCCATATGGCATACCATAGAATGGTCACCACACAAGCCCGATAAACATGATCCACTACTAAAGAATTTCCTATTGGGTAGCTATATGCATAGGCACAAAAAATAATGCACAAGTAGACTCCAGATGGGTAGCAAAGTAAGCAGATACATATGAAAATATAGACCCCATATCAAACAACGCAGAAGTGGACTAACGATAAATAAAAAGGCAGAAGCCTCAACCTCTGGCTAGCTCGAAAATGCATACATAACGCTCCGACCGCCACAACCACCTGATCTACTAGCCTGAGGACCACCGTGAGTACCCTGGGCATCACCCCTACTAGCCTGTACACTACCTCAAACTGGTGGTGTTTGAGCCCTAGGTGTCTGAACTTGCTAATGCGGGTGACTCTGCTGACCCTATCACCTAAATAGCTGAACCAAAGGACAATCCCTGGCAAAATAACCTAGCACACCGCTGTTTTGCTAGACAATCAAGGTAAAAAGCGATATGATCTGCCCCATGTGACTCAACCAAACGAAGGTTATGTAACCTCTCCTTCCAACTTACTAGAAACACATGGGAGTCCTCTCTTCGATGACCTAATAACTTCAGAGGACCAAATTGAATAATCCTACCCATCATTTTCCGCTCCTCAGGAGACATAGTAGGCCTAACTGGAATAGGTAGAGAAGTTGTAGGAACTTGCAACACCTCTAAATAGGGAGCCGTTGCACTCCTAAACCCTGTAACACTGGCTGAGCTGATGTTTGAGCCTCATCCTTGACCTATGAACCAATCGGAGTACCTGGCAAAGCCATGGGCTGTGACATACCCTCAAAAAACCTAAGAAAATGAACCAGCATATCCTATATGACTGGTGTAGTCACAAAACCTACCAGATGCTAGGCTTGACCCATGCCCTTCAGCTCAAACTACACCTCCTCTACCTCAATATCCTGATCAAGTAATGGAAATCTAGTCTAGGCTCGAGCTGGCACCGTAGCGCATCTCCTACCTATACCTTTGGGTTAACCTCGGCCCTGACCCCTAGTTGGGGCTCTAACTATAGGCGCAGGGGTCTCATCCTATCCTACCGTTGATATCATCTGGACCACCTACAAAAGAGGGAAGCAAAAGATATCTTGAAGTTTATAGAGTCAAGAACGCATGATGAGGAATCAAACGAGATGGAATATTTCCTAGGTAAGACCTATAGCCTCCCACAGATAGCATACATACATCATTGTACCAATCCATGAGACTTTACTAGACATTTTTCTCTTATACTAGTAATACTAGTGAACTTAAAGATCTGATAGCCCTCTATCATTAACAAAAATTGGGCCATTATGGCACCTACTAAAACCCCCTAGTAGGCAAGCCAATCTAAGATCATGATACTATAAATAAGCAGTTGAATAAGGAAAGTGAAAGAGAAACCATAACAAGATATGGGCCAACAGTATAAATATATTCCAATAGTACAAAATATAAAATATGGCCTTAAAAAGACTGGGAAATATGAAACATATACAAGAACCAAACTCCAGACCTGGAGTCACCGGTAGAAGAGCGTCTAAGTATAGAAATAGCGCCATACAAGAAGCTAGTGTCCACCAAAATACTAAATATAGACAGCGTAAATAGAAGGAAAGAAGTAAAATCTCCAAATGGAGATAGCTTAACACAATCTGAATGGTAGCTGACCTTGAATGAAAGGATGGTCAGTGAGGGTGGCTCGTACTAGGTGCTGCATTAGAAAAAGATGCAAAACTATAGTATGAGTACCAAAACACGGTGTACTCATTAGGCATCATTGGCTGACCGAGCTCTGAAGATGATCTATACTATGAGAAACAACATAGTAAGATAGCTATCAGGATCCTCCTAAATTTAATTATCAACTTAAAAGAGGTGTAATATGGGCTAACGGTGAAGATAATAATAATAACAGTAATAACCAATTCAAAGTACATACAAGAGGGTGCAATGCATCATCAGATTGTATGGTGTAAATATGGCCAATACAGTAAAGTAAAAACCCAAAAATAAAATTCGTAGGCTGCCTCGTAGGGTCCATGAATTATCTCACAGGCCGCCTAGGGCTCATCAACATATGCAATAAATGTAAAATATGGATATGTGCTCCTTGGGCTGCTTAGAATTGTACCTCAGACTCACCAATAGAAAGTAAATGGAGAAAAGGTCCAGAAACGTCGCTTTAACTGAGTATAAAAGTGGTACTTTTCTTTCTTTTCCAAAGTAGTGTTAGAAACATTAAATACCCTTACACATTCAAAAAAATATAGTAAGAATAAAAAAATCCCATCTTTCGTTCAAAAACCTTATATTTTCTTGAAATACCGTATCACTAGTCATATAGGTACATGTATGAGTATATGCATGCCAACACAGAGAATAGAAGCACCTATATATATATATAATAAAATTCAAATAAGATAACTGACCTGGAACTTCATCTAATCCCAGCTATGACCTCGGGCCATTAATTTTATATAGTAACGGTATTAAAAGCGGAAAAAGGAAAAATAATGCAAAAATAACCATAAATAATTACTCTACTACTAATATCTCCATAAGACTATACTAAGGATTCCAATCTAACAAGGCAAGGCTACGTCACCCTAGACTAAGGGTAAATATGCTAATTCTATTCGATGGTCCCGGAATTGCCAAGTACATAGACAAAGGATTTAAGCCTAATTCTAACCTAAAAATTACCCTAACGTTCAAGTAACTTATATAATATAAAATATTACTAAGCCAGGTCTAAATGAAGTAAACTTTAACCTACCTTGAGGCTGAACTACAAGCACAAACCACCAATCATGTGCCTTCCCTTCTGGATAGCCTCAGAATGTTGCCACACAATCATAAACATAATCCGTGTGTCAAGACAAGAAAAATGACACCCATATTTCTATATAAAACTTTGGGTAAAATCTGGTCCAGAAACAAACCTCGGGGCCCGTGTAACTAAATAAAAAATAAATTTTATAGAGCTGCTCCAAATGAAATGCGGGGTGCATGCCCCAAATTTGGGTGAAAATAAAAGGTTATTCAGACCTCCAATGCTTCGAAACTTAAAAGTTTAATCGATGAGGGAATCATGCAATTAGGACCCAAATTATGAAACAAAATACAGAATCATTCAAGTAGGACCCAAATTACGGAACAAAATGCGGAATTGATGCTAGAATAAGTACTAGAACGAAGAAGGGGAGATAATTACCTTAAATACTCAATACTTGCGCATGAAATAGTGAATCCTCCTCTTTACCCAAGCTCAAATATGGAGGAAATAATTTTGAAAACTTTGAAAATAATGAAGGGGATGACCACCTTTAAATGTCAATGATCGCCGCACAAGCGTAAGAAAGGGCACAAGGGCGGCGACGCCATGACGGCCAAAACACCACAAGAGTGGAGGTCAATACTAACCTCTAGCTCTATTGGTGCAACTAAGGCACGACAGGGGCTTCTCTATAGGAGAGACGCCCTACTGACGCCACTGGTAACCACAAGCGCGGCTGATGACTGCATGTGCAGCCCAAGCACCGCAGGAGTGGCCATACTAGTACTAGATGCACCAGCAACAAAACACAGCATAACAAGTCTCTAATAACCTTGTCAAAATTCATTCAAAACCCCATGAACACAAACTAGACATGATACCCAACTAAAAATAACATTCCAGAGTAAAACAAATCATTGAAATGACTTATGGAGGCCGTCTTGATGAAATATTAACCGAAGTCAACATTTTGCTACTTTTCCCTAAGATTTACCAAAGTGCGTAAGATGAGTTCAAAAGCCTTGGAACTCAAACCAAAGGTTCCACTAGCCCAAAGTCAACATTTCAGACCTAACAACACTGACAAAATTTCCATCCGAGCCTGTCTTCTCCGAAAGTTGACCAAAGTCAACTCTTTCAATTTTAAGAGTTTCAAAATAGGGAAATAGGCTGAAAACGAAAAGGAACTACTCGGAACCAAATGGTTAGTCCCAAAAAGTCATAAATGACTTGTAGCTACTATGGGAAAGCTCAAAACACAGAAAAAACATGAAAACAGAGAAAATGACGTAGAGGGTCATTACAGCTGGAAAAAAATACTATTGCTCCTTTGATAGGTATTTAAGATATAACCAAATTGCAATTGCACCAGAAGATCAAGAGAATCCTACCTTCACTTGCCCATATAGGACATATGCTTCCAGGCGCATGCCTTTCAGATTATGCAATGCACCATCCACAGTGATGGTAGAGGATTAGGTAGACGTGTTCATAGTTGATTTCTCTTTCATTGGAAGCTCATTTAAAGTACTCCTAAAAAGGTATTGGCACAATGTGAACAAACTAATTTGATGCTCAATTGTAAAAATGCCACTTAAAGGTCAAGGAGGTTATGGCGTTAGGATAAAAAGTTTCCAAAGCACGCTTAGAGGTGGATCGTGAAAAAATTAAGGTCATTGAGAAGTTACATCCATTTTTCTCAACTAGAATGATCCAAAGCTTTTTGGGTCATGCAGGTTTCTACCTAAGGTTCATCAAAGACTTCTCAAATGTTGCAAATCTACTCAATAAGTTATTAGAAAATGATGTAAAATTTGACTTTGATAAAGGTTGTGTAGCCTTGTTTGAAGAGCTGAAAAAGTGATTGGTGTCAACACCAATCATGATTGCACTTGATTGGTTGCTACGATTTAAATTGATGTTCAATACAAGTGACTCAGAAGCAGACGTAATTCTAGGGAAAAGAAAGGAGAAAATGTTCCATGTAATATACTATGCAAGCAAGGTATTAGATAGAGCTAAGACGAATTATTCTATCACAAAGAAGGAGTTTCTTGTAGTGGTGTAACACCCCCTAAAATGCAAACCAGCTATCAATCTCAAACCCAGATTGTTGCTTCAACTGTTGCTCACCATGGGAAGCACCACGAGCGTCGAAGCTCCGATGGGCCATGGTGCGCGCTGTGGGAAATGGCCAGTGGCTTTTTGAGCCAAACTCCTCCAGCTCGATGGGTGGTTATATCTAGCATCGCAGGTGCCATGGCCCATGGGAACCCGTCATTGGGATCTTCCAGTAACTTTTCTTCCCAGACATCCTCTGCTCCGATGGGCATCACCATGGGCATCGCGAGTGTGATGATCCATGGGAATACACCGTCAAAATTAGCGAGCGAGTCCCAAACCCCAGGTAGACCTGCACAACACCTTGGCCAATGGGCCATTATGGGTACGACGCCCGTCAAGCAGCCCGTGAGATGACATTTTACTGTAGCTTTTTATTCTAAGTTAGGGGTATTCTGGTCTTTTCCCATACTCTTTAACTCCAAGTGAGATTATTTTGACCATTTTTAGTAGGGTTTTATCCCCTAATATCCTAAGTTGTTCTCATTCTAAGACATTCTATTCCAAAAAAGAAAGAGTTCTTCTTCTCCAAGTCTGAAGCTCCAAGGAAAAATCTCCATCTTCAAGTCTCCTCTTCCTTTTCAATCTAGCAGAGAAAGCTCCAATAAGGTATGTGGGTATTCAACAAGGGATCCTTTCACCCTTGTCCCAAAACCCCAAGCTTTTACTTTGATTTATCAATTGATGAAATTAGGGTTCTTACCCAAATTGGGGAAAACTCATGGGTTCAGTTTTAAAGCATCAATTCATGGTTTCTCAATAATTACCTATGACTTATTTGAGGTTCCTTAAATGATTTCAAAATCCCATGCATTAATGATAATTTCTAGCATGTTTCCATTAAATTACATGTTTTCATGTAAGTCCAGATATCGTACCCACAAGGACTTGTCGATAACCTATTTTACTAAATTAAACTAGTTCTAATTATTTATTCAAGCGTAAAAACTCAAAGGAATATTTATTCACCAAAGTAAAAAGAAGAAGTTAACTAATGAACAATTAACCAAACAAAGAGCAGGTTTTTATGTAATCAAAATGATGAAACTGATCTAGGATTATGGATTCGCTAACAATTATATTAAGTAAGCAATTTCATTGACTTGTTTGTTTATCTAGTTGCTGATTTCGGGGTTGATTTTACAATTATGGTCTTCTGAGCCTCTAATTGCCTATCAAAAATAGCATCACAACTACATCGTTGAGTGAGGATATGACATCTTATTCTGAACGCATTTATATATCTTCTCATATAAACCAAACAAGACATTCTAGGTATATTCTTATCCTAGTCGCGAACCTACCATTTATATTAAAAAAGAGAGGCCTTGCTCCCTATATTCTTCGTTCTATCCCAATGATTCTTCTTCCGCGTTCACAAAGAGATTATAGATTTATTTTAATGGTCGCAAAGCATTAAAATAGTAAGCACAAGAATATATGAACAACTAATATGATAATCAAATAATCGAATCAATCGTTTACTTCAACAATCATGTAATTAGCTTCTACAATAGTAAGGGACGGGTAGGAACACTTTGGCCAATAGTGAGTTCTCTCCCTATGCACTTTAAGACACTCACTTTAAAAAATTTCACTTTTTTCCTTATATCACCTCAACTTCAACTTATGTTCATGTTTCCCTTCAAACTCCCCCTCTTCTTTTGGTTTATTTCCCTTAACCTTCATTCACTTATTGGTATCAAGGAGATTTTTCTAAGCCCTTTTTTTGTTTTGTTTTTCCTCTCCTTACTACCAACATACAAATTATTTTTTCACAAGGGCACCGCATCTAATTTTTATTCTTACAACAATAACCTCCCTCTATCTTTTTACCCTTTCTCTTTTGTTCCCTTCTTCCTTTAAGTCTTTCAACTACAAAGTGCATTAGGGAATCTTTGGATCAAATTAATATAGGGTAATCAAACAAAGGGGATAGGCTAAACATGCAACTAGTCAAAGAAATAGGCTTAAGGCTCAAAGGGGCTTAACTAAGAATAATGTAAAGGGTGGCACAAACAATAGTCAAAAAGAAGTGGCTTACAAAGAAATGCCTTGATCATGTCCCACAAGTCAACACTATGTTTTATTTCATACACACACAGGGAAAGTTCTAGATATCAAGAGATGCAAGAAACACAAAAAACACTCACCACACATGGCACAATGGTTCAAAAATGGTTTCCTAAGACTTCATATTCACAACACAACAAAATTGAATGAATTAACATTATTAAGCCCATTTTTAAAATATTTTTTTTGAGTCAAGTTAAAGAGCCTATGCGTCTCTAAATGAAGTTTCCTACTTTTTATGCTTCTTTTGAGTGAATTACCCATGACGTCTAGTGTATACTTAGGTGAAGAACCTAGCATTCGAAAGTCTATGGTTTCTAATCTTTCCCCTTCCTATGACTAATTTTCCCTCAAGACGGTTTTCATCCATCCATCGTCGAGAAAATTTCTCTACCTATGACTAAAGAAAAATATACTCCTAAAAAAATAAAAACTACTCGGTTCAAAGGGCACCCCCTCGGAAAAGAACCAAAAAGAAAAACCAAGGGGTGAATGAGATATGCCTCTAAAAAATCTAAAAAATCTTTTTTTTGTATATTTTTTTTCTAATAAAATAAACTCCTATGGCATACTCACCCTAAAACTCACAGTTATCGAAAGATTTCCCACCCCACACTTAAACTCATGCTATGTCCCCAAAGAAAATATAAAAAAGATGAAGAAGAAGGGTAAGAAATACTCCCTGAGGCCCTCTAGGGCTTAACTGACAACATATTTCTTCAATTTTTATCAAGGGACGCACGACCCCACACTTAAGCTTAAACCATGCTCCTTATCTTTCAAATTCGGGTACTCAGACTTCCCCAAACCTGCAAAATAAAAAAAATAAAAAAAAATGTGACACTATATTAAAAAATAATAAGAAGCTAACTACCAATTGGGTTGCCTCCCAACAAGCGCCTGATTTAACATCGTGGCACGACGCCATCACTACACCACTTTTCTTTCCACTTAAAACTTATTAATTGCTTCCCTAACTTTGCATCAAGCTTTCTGCTCCTCTCAAGGGGCGGTGGTATAAAGATGAAGGAACCAAGTAAATGATATCACATCTTGCACTTCTTGGCCCTTAAGTGAGGAATGTCATTTTGTCTCTTTGGTGTGGCAAATTATAGAATCTAAGGGCTTTGTTCTTCATCTATACACTTCTCCACCAGTTCAGATGACTGAATTGTCATCTCATCATCCAAACATAATGTAGAAAAGTGATTAGAATGCGGTCCAACATGTTCCAATTCAAAACTCACATTATTTATGACATGCTCACTTTTGTGTACCTACTCAACATCTGCACTAATGAATAAAGTATAGTTGAATGGTTGGAATTCCTCTTTATGCTCCACTAATAGGCCAGTATCCACAATAATTGGTGATTAGGCATCAGATGCCTCAACCGTTTTCTTCAAGTGATCCTCCAAGTCATGAATATTTGAGCCAAATTGGTCTATCACTTGTCTGAGCTCAACTCTTCCTTCTATCAGCTGTGTTATCATATGTGTAAGATTATCACGGAGAAACTCATGAAATTTAACCTTTTCCTCTTGTTCCCTTAGCCAAGATTGGCTCACTATGTTTGCTTCCTCATAACTTTCTCCTAGTAGGGATTCACATTTTTCTTCTACTAGGGGTTCATCTTGGATATAGGTTAAGACCGTAACTTGCTGATCAATACAAGTTTCAGCCATAGCATGTATCTTTGTGAGTTGGGAACCTATCCTCTCCGTGTCTTTCCTCAATTTGATTACGTCTTTCCTCAATTCTTCTTGCTTATCTAGTATTTGCTTTAGCATATCAATGAGATGAGCCTCATGATTCAAATCCTCCACTTCATTACCCCTGCCAACATCACCAACAACAAAAGAATCATAATAGGGGCACCGAGAAGGGGAATAAGAGTGAGAACAACCATTCGAATGACCATCCTGACCACCACATATATGACATATATTAAATTTAAAAGATTGGATAGGTGCACACCACCTGCCCTCTTGATTATAATAGCAATTGATATCCAGGTGGGGTCCTCTACAGTACTGACAAAGATTACCAATATATGGATAGAACTCATCATTCAACCAATATTTATCCCTAGATGTAACGTTAAGAAGAGTAGTGAAAAAAAACTATCTATAAAAGAAAATAAGAAATATACAACATCTTAAATAAATCAAAAGAAAAAGTCTAATATAGATAAATAATTAATTTCTAAGTCCCCGGCAACTGCGCCAAAAACTTGTTGCGTCCTAACGCACATGCAAGTGTACGCCGTCGTACAAGTAATATAGGATTATAAATCCAGATATCGCACCCACAGGGACTTGTCAATCAACTATTTTACTATATTAAACTAGTTCTAATTATTTATTCAAGCGTAAAACTCAAAGGAATATTTATTAACCAAAGTAAAAAGAAGAAGTTAACTAATGAACAATTAACCAAACAAAGAGCAGGTTTTTTACGTAATCAATATGATGAAATTGATCTAGGATTATGGATTCGCTAATAATCATGTTAAGTAAGTAATTTCATTGAATTGTTTGTTTATCTAGTTGCTGATTTCGGGGTTGATTTTAAAACTATGGTCTTCTGAGCCTCCAATTACCTATTCAGAATAGCATCACAAATACATCATTGAGCGAAGATGTGACATCTTATTCTGAACGCATTTATATATCTTCCCATATAAACCAAATAATGTTTTCTAGGTATATTCTTATCCTAGTCACGAACCTACGCTTTACGTTACAAAAGAGAGGCCTTGCTCTTATATTCTTCGTTCTATCCCAATGATTTTTCTTTCAAGTTCACAAAGAGATTATAGATTTATTTTAATGGTCGCGAGGTATTAAAATAGTAAGCACAAGAATATATGAACAACTAATATGATAATCAAATAATCGAATCAATCGTCTACTTCAACAATCATGTAATTAGCTTCCACAATCCTAGAATGAGAAGTTTAACTCCACATAGACATGGAGTAATTACTATAATTCATCCAAAGAAAAACACAAAATAAATAATAAAGGAGAAGAAAAGATGAAACCAATATTCTCCGGCCTCACCGGTGGCTCCTAGCTCTTCGTAGGTCTAAAGTTATGTAAACGTTGTGATTTGAGATGTATTTATAGAGTATGAGAAAAATTACCCCTTTTCCTACTTGGATTTGGAGTGGACAAAAGCTGAAAATTTTCCGGGTTAGGCCCTGAGGCAATGCCCCACCAATGCCCCAGCTGAAATTTTTCTGGGTTTGGGGCTGAGGCGACACGCCAGCCACACTGACCAGTATTTGGGGGTTGGGGTGGCGCGCCAGCAGTATGCCACAACCCAAATTTTCTTCTTTTACACTCTTTTTCTCCCAAAACTTTGCTAACTCATTTTCTATGTGTTTATGCTTCCATGTTAGCTCTCATGGGTTGTTTATCTCCACTTTTTTTCCTGCAAAGCATCTAATCACATATTTTAGCTCACAATCATAAAAAAATTCAAATAATTATAAGGATATGCATCATTTTTGCCCTCAAAACAAGGCTAAAACGTTGGTAAACGAGGCTAGCGGGCGTATTTATCACTTCCCTATTTTAGAGCTTTAACATAGGAAATCATTGACTTTAGTCAATATTCTTAGAAAACGTGCTTGCAATCAAATTCTGATAGTTCTGTTAGCTCCGGAACATGAACTTTGGTCTAGTTGGACCCTTTGTTGGGGCCTGAGAGTTTTCTGTTTTGTTTTATCCCCTTTTCTGTGATTTTAGGCCAGTTGGGCTTAGAATTCTGACTTTGTTCAACATTCAGAGAAAACAGCTTTGAACGAGAATTCTGTCAGCATTGTTAGCTTTGAAATATTGACTTTGGCTAGAGGGACCTTTAGTTTGGATCCCAAGGCTTCTGGACTCATTTTGGGGTGTTGGGTTTCGTTTTTGTTTAAGATTGGTTTTGGGTGTGGGGCCCACTTTCCTTCAAAATTATCTCTGTTGGGAGTTTTGTTAATTCCATTTAGTCAACAATACCATTTTTTGTGTGGTATCATAGTTTATTTGCATGCACAGGGTCCAAGATGAATCCTGGGGACCCATCCGGAGACTTTGCAACTTGAGAAAAGTTGTTGGTTGTTGTTGCAGGTGCAGGCCTCAGGCCGTAATCGCGATCGCGAGGAAGGCTACGCGATCGTGATGGTCTGCTTCCTTAGGCATCACAACCGCGAGGTCCTCTTCACGCAATCGCGATGAAGGGCATGTGGACCCGGAACCCCTTGTTCTTCACAACAGTGTGGCTAGATTATCGCAATTGCAATGTTATAGCCAGTGTGGTCATCGCGATCGCGTGGGGTCCCTTCGTGATCGCGAATGAGGACCCCTGGAAGTATATATTTCTCCTCCAATATATTCTCCTTCATTTTAAACCCATTCCTCCATTGTTGTAAGAACTCTTAACTCCAAAATCAGTGGGGGGAGCACCCTTAGGTGCTGGGATAGTTTATTCATTGCCCGTGATCAATTTTCCATCTTTATTTGTAAGTCCTAACCTTTATTCGTTAATTCTTTGTTTTGATTCCCATTTTTTTCTTGGCATTGTAGGGGCTGTTTTGGCCCTTTTTCTTCCTCGAATCTTGCTCAATTTTTGAGCATCTATCCCTAACAATATTGGGAACATCGTAGTAATTTTCATTTTTGGTTTTGGGTCACAGGGCCCACGGGCCTGCTTTTGATCCAGATTTTGATCCGGCTTAATTATTAGCAATATAGATGTTGTTAGCTTTGTTTTAACTCGTAGATTATATTCTTGATAGTTAAAGTTCTATTTGGAGATTCTCGGAGCAGTTCGGGCTTGGGCTTTGGCTTTCTAGCAGCTTATCGTCGGACGTCAGCCAGGTTATGGCTTACCCAACTTAGACTTTGTGTATATAGGATCACTACTAAAAATAGCTCAAAAAGGGACGGATAGGAAAGTGACGGACAACGTCACTCCTGAAAAGCGGCGGATAAAGTGACATTGTCCATCACTTTTTTATTATTTTTCTAATTTATAATTACTTTTTTACAAATGCGACGGACAAAGTCACTTTGTCCGTCGCTCTTTTTGATGGATTTTTGTGCCAAAATAATTTACAAATAATTAATAGTTATTTTTTTATAAGAGGCAAACAACGTCGTAATTATTAAAAAAAATAAAAAATAATTTTAAAGAAAGCGACGCTGCCCGTCGCTTTCTTTAAAATTTAATCTATATTAAAAAAAAATTAGAAAAGTGTCAGACTAAATCACTTTTGTCCGTATCTTTTTGGTCAAAACACCGTCAACTCATTTTAAAAAGCGACGGATAGAAGCGACGCTGCCCGTCGCTTCTTTAATTATACAGAGACCTCGTCGGGTCTCTTTTCCCTTATTTCTCTCTTTCTTTTTTTCTCTCCTCCTCTCCTCCACCACAGCACCACTGCTACGCTGCTCCTCCACCGCTGCTCCTCCACCACCTCTCCCTCCACCGTCATCCTCCTCCCTCCAACCTCCTCCCATTTTGAGGTTAGTTACTTTATTAATTTGAAGGTTGGGATTTAATTTGGGTATTTTTATTTTCGAAAATTGGTAGTGTATTCTAGACTAGGGTATGTTGTTGTTGAATTTAGACTACGGTGTGTACTTTTTTGTTGTTGTTGTTGTTGTTGAATTCTAAACTAAGACTTTGAGAAATTGATAGTGAAAATTGATATATGAACTTTCTTAATATATGAAATTGATATTGATCGTGAAAAATTCCTTTTTTAGATTACATTCTTAATATATGAACTTTAATTAGTTTAGGCCTGCTATTAGTTTGTGAATCTTAGTTTAGGCTTGCTATTAGTTTATGAACCTTAGTTTAGGCTTGCTAATTAGTTTGTGAACCTTAATTTAGGCTTTCTATTAGTTTGTGAACCTTAGTTTAGGCTTTCTATAATTAGTTTGTGAACCTTAGTTTAGACTTGCTATTAGTTTGTGGACCTTAGTTTAGGTAATGCTTGCTATTAGCTCGTGATCTTTAGTTTAGGTTCTTTTTTGAACTTGAATTATATAGGTTCTTGAATTAAGTACTTGAATTAGATTATTTATTTTCAACTTTAGGTTCTTTTTTGAACTTGAATTAGGTACTTGAATTTTGAACTTGAAATTAAAATTAGGACTTAGAACTTGAATTTGGAATTAAGATTTGGAACTTGAATTAGATTATTAAGTTAAATTTGGAACTTGAATTAGATTATTAGGTTGAATTTGGAACTTGAATTTGCAATTAGGATTTGGAACTTGAATTAGATTATTAACTTGAATTTGGAAAATTAATTTGGAACTTAAATTAGGATTAGGACTTGAACTTGAATTTGGAATTAGGTTCTTGAATTATGATTTGGAACTTGAAATTGAATCTTTAATTTGGAACTTGAATTAGGATTAGGACATGAACTTGAATTTGGAATTAGGTTCTTGAATTAGATTATTAACTTGAATTAGGTACTTGAATTTTGAACTTAAATTTGGAATTAGGATTTGGAACTTGAATTTGGAACTTGAATTAGGATTAGGACTCGAACTTGAATTTGGAATTAGGTTCTTGAATTAGAATGTTAACTTGAATTAGGTTCTTGAATCTTAGTTTTTTTAAGTTAAGTTTATTAGTTTAAATTGTTAGTTTTGAGTTAAGAATTAGTTTTCAACTTTAGGTTCTTTTTGAACTTGAATTAGGTACTTGAATTTTGAACTTGAACTTGAATTAGGATTTGGAACTTGAATTTGAAACTTGAATTAGGATTAGCACTTGAACTTGAATTTGGAATTAGGTTCTTGAATCTTAGTTTTTTTGAGTTAAGTTTTTTTAAGTTAAGTTTGTTAGTTTAAATAGTTAGTTTTGAGTTAAGAATTAGTTTTCAACTTTAGGTTCTTTTTTGAACTTGAATTTTGAACATGAATTTGGAATTAGGATTTGGAACTTGAATTTGGAACTTGAATTAGGATTAGGACTTGAAATTGAATTTGGAATTAGGTTCTTCAATTAGATTATTAACTTAAATTAAGTTCTTGAATCTTAGTTTTTTTAAGTTAAGCTTTTTTAAGTTAAGTTTGTTAGTTTAAATTGTTAGTTTTGAGTTAAGAATTAGTTTTCAACTTTAGGTTCTTTTTTCAACTTGAATTTTGAACTTGAATTTGGAATTAGGATTTGGAACTTTAATTTGGAACTTGAATTTGGAACTTGAATTAGGATTAGGACTTGAACTTGAATTTGGAATTAGGTTCTTGAATTAGATTATTAACTTAAATTAGATTTTTGAATCTTAGTTTTTTTAAGTTAAGTTTGTTAGTTTAAATTGTTAGTTTTGAGTTAAGAATTAGTTTTCAACTTTAGGTTCTTTTTTGAACTTGAATTAGGTACTTGAATTTTAAACTTGAATTTGAAATTAGGATTAGGAACTTGAATTTGAAACTTTAATTTGGAACTTTAATTTAGAACTTGAATTAGGATTAGGACTTGAACATGAATTTGGAATTAGGTTCTTGAATTAGATTATTAACTTAAATTATGTTCTTGAATCTTAGTTTTTTTAAGTTAAGCGTTTTAAAGCTAAGTTTGTGAGTTTAAATTGTTAGTTTTGAGTTAAGAATTAGTTTTCAACTTTAGGTTCTTTTTTTAACTTGAATTAGGTACTTGAATTTTGAACTTGAATTTGGAATTAGGATTTGGAACTTGAATTTGGAACTTTAATTTTGAACTTGAATTAGGATTAGGACTTGAACTTGAATTTGAAATTAGGTTCTTGAATTAGATTATTAACTTAAATTAGGTTTTTGAATCTTAGTTTTTTTAAGTGAAGCTTTTTTAAGTTAAGTTTGTTAGTTTAAATTGTTAGTTTTGAGTTAAGAATTAGTTTTCAGCTTTAGGGATGATTTTTTGAACTAGAATTAGGTTTGTTGTTGAATTTGGAATTTTATTCTTCAATTAGATTATTAACATGAATTTGGAAACTTTGAATTTGAAATAGGTTCTTGAATTAGTTTTGGTTTTTGTTTTAGAATCTTGATTTAGTATTTAACTTTGACCTTTTGAATTAGGTTCTTGAATCTTAGTTTTTTTAAGTTAAGATTTTTTAAGTTAAGTTTGTTAGTTTAAATTGTTAGTTTTGAGTTAAGAATTAGTTTTCAACTTTAGGAATGATTTTTTGAATTAGAATTAGGTTGGTTCTGGAATTTAGAATTATGTTCATGAATTAGATTATTAACTTGAATTTGGGAACTTTGAATTTGAAATAGGTTCTTGAATTAGTTTTGGGTTTTCTTTTAGAATCTTGAATTAGTATTTAACTTTAATCTTTTGAATTAGGTTCTTGAATCTTAGTTTTTTTAATTAAAGTTTGTTAGTTCAAATTGTTAGTCTTTGTGAACCTTAGTTTTGGTTAATGCTTGTTATTAGTTTTCAAGTTTAGGTTAGTGTTAGTTTTGAATTAGTTTCTTGAATTTAAAAATTTTGAATTAGTTTTGGGTTATGCATATAGATGTCATCAGGTGACGGTGATCGAGGTCGTACTAGTATAAGTACTAGCAAGTCTAGTAAGTCTAGGAAGAGCTCTAGGAGGCCTAGAGAGCATGAAAATATTCTAGGTCGTCTTTCATCTTAGCCACAGATTCGCTCTACTCCACCAGTGTCTGTCCCCTATGGCACTGGGAATCTCGCAGATTATCATGGTCCTAGACCCACTACTTCTCATCATCACATGACTGTCATGCCTACACCCACTATGCCTCCGCCATATGGCAGTGGGACTACCAGATTATCATCTGGTATGCCATCCCCACTTGATTCTTCTTCCCCCTACATATCAGGCTTGCGACTTAGAGATCATACCAGCTCTGAGTCTGACACACAAACTTCTACTCCCCCATTGACTCAGCGACACTATAGACTTCTGCCATTACCTGCATCAGCACTTTCTGAGGAGAAAGATGAGGTGAATCTGAGATCCGGTGAGAAGGACGCCATTGGTAGAGTCATGATTTACCCTGATGGATCATCGTAAGTTTTTTTCTAATTAATTGATAAGTTTGTTTTTCATATTAATTAATTATTTATCACTTGATGACATGCTTATTATGTTCTTTACAGGTGGGTTCCCACGAAAGAGCCCTGACGTGCTTTAAAGGAGGCAGTTAGGAGGCTTTTTACAGAACCTTGGAGCTCCTGGTCAGAGATTTCAAAATCGATTCAGCAGGCCATGTTTGATGAGTTTAAGGTATATACATACATACATATATATATATATATATGTACATATATATATTATATATATATATATATATTATATATATAGTATATATATATATATATATATCAACTAACACTAGTCATTTCTATCTTTCAGACAATGTGTACTTGGAAGTGAAAGTACAATAAGATCATTTCCACTACTTTCGAGAGGAAGGCTAGTGCCAGGCTACGCTAGTGGCTTAAAAAATTTGGGATAGTAAAAAGTGTGGATCTTGGCTTTTACCTAATCTTCTTGAGCAGCTTCAAAAATATTGAGATTCGAAAGAGTTCAAAACAATGTCTGAACAAGGCAAGAAAGCCAAAAGCAGTGTCAATGGTGGATCGTTGCACACTATGGGTGCAAAAAGTGTAGCAGACCTTACAAGGGAAATGGCAAGTAATAATATTAACCTTTTAACTTATATGTTTATAGAAACTTGATTAAATAATATTAATTACTTGCTTATGTTAAATTTTATTTTATTTGCAGGAGAAGGATTTGGGGCACCCTCTGACTCAGGCTGAGCTCTTTAAGAAAGGCCACATAAGAGACAAAAAAAATGAGTCAGATCTGGATATATGGGTTGAGCAGAGGGCTCAAGACGCCTATGTAAGTTTTAAAGTTTAAATATAATTAAAGTACTAACATATTTATATATATAAATATATATATATTTATTATGTATATATTAAAAAATTTATTTGTTTATGTGCAGGATGAGTTTGGACGTGTTTTGTCTGAGTACAACCAGACTCAGCAAGGTCTGGGCTTGACGACCGAGCTTACAAATGAGGAAGCCACTCAAATATGGATAAAAAAAGTGGCAGAGGGAGATAAAAGGGGAGAGTCTATGGTCTAGTCTCTAGAAATAATTTGCGATGAATCCAGTCAGGACGGGATGGTATTGGATCCTCATTCCAGGCTGAGGCAGTTGATGGTGTTCAACTTGAACATATGTCACAGCATATTGCAGATATTACTAGGGCCTTGGCAGAATCCAAGAGAAAATTGGCTGAGACCACTGATGATTTATCCAAGACCATCCAGTCTCTTCAACAACAAATGTCATCCTTTGTTGGTCGTCGCCATCGTAGTGTAGATCGTACTCCTTCCTCCTTGTCTTCAAGTGAAGACGTTACTGAGACTATTAAAAATGAGGAGGAGTATGTGGTTACTACACCCCATTAGGATTGACTCATTTTCTTATACATTTTGACACTTTTTTTATGTTATTGAATACTTTATAGGTCCTTTTGGTGGACCTTTTATGTGTTTAGTTGTATTATTACTTCGTTTTTAGTTTGTTGTTGATGTTGTAATTATTTTATGAATGTTGAAATTATTGGTTTGGGCTGTATTGAATAGGTTTTTGAAATGGTAGGTGGTGCATATTGAAAATACAGATTTTTGCAGCTGGAAAAAATACAGAAAAGCGACGGGCAGCGTCGCTTTTCTGGAAAAAATTTACCAGGAAAAGCGTCGTTGTCCGTCGCTTTGTTGTTCAAGTTCAAGAACAAAGCGATAGAATGCATCATTTTTCTGGAAAAAAGAAAAAAGTCGTCACTTTTTCATTTGCGCCGCTGTCCGTTGCTTTTAAAGAGACGCTGTCCGTCGCTTATGGAAAAGCGACAGGCCATTTTCCCACGGGAGAGATGTCATCACTTTTCCATCATTTTTGGCCAAAAAAGCGATGGCTAGTGTCCCTTTTGGCCATCTATTTTTGTAATTTTCTTAGTAATGGATATAATTGTACTATCTAGCATCTTTGGGTTGGGTTTACTAGGTTGGTACCCCAGACCTTGTCCTCTTTCTTCATGTCCATCATATTTTCCCACGTTGGCTTTAGTATTTGAACTCGTTTCATAGTATCACCCCTTGTGCCCCGTGTGGAATTTGTATTTATCTTTGGACCATAGATGGTGGGATAATTTGAAAATATTTGTGAGTCTCGGACATTATTTTACGATTATGAATTGGTTATCTATGTTGTAGAGTGGTTTGAGCCTGTGCAGGGCCGATAGGTTGATTGTGAGCCCTTGGGCTATTTATTTTACTCAATTTTTATTATAATGAAAAGGGGTTTTCTGCATTGATTTACTACTATTATGGCTGCGGGCCTAATTATAACCAGTTTTCTAAAACTTTCATAGCCTCGAGGGCCCGTTTTAAGTATAAATGGTTTGAATTGGGTTTAACTGGTTTTATAGATCTTCTTGGAGTAAAAGAGGTTTTATGACAGTTTTTACAGTAATACTAGACTCAGCTAGGCTGGAGTTCTCGATATTATTTATTACTGATTTTGATTCGATACTAGGCACGGCTAGGACAGAGTGCTAGACATGTCTTTTTCTACTAATTTTAGACACTGATATATTCTGGGCCTGGATGTTGGATTATTGAGAGTTGTATATGATCGCGAAGACCTCTATGGACCTTGCCGATCCAGACTAGAAGCTACGGGCCAAGAGTGTCGAAGGAGGGGTATATGGAATAATAGAGGTATATAGGGAAATATTTCCATGGGTCCTACCTGCTGGGCCTATAGGTGCCGGAGGAGGTGCATACAGTACCACTGGCATTTTATTGCATATCATTTATTATTTTCACGATTCCACCCTTGTTTGCAATTTAATGAGTGTACGCTCCGGTAGTATGGGATGCCAGATGGTTTATTATCACTTGTATGTGTTTCTCAAGTGTATGGGCGCCCATTGGGACTGTAGGTAGATTATCTTACTTGCTCCCATTGTAGTACATGTTTCTTATTGTTCGATCATTCTTACCTTGTGAATTATACGGTTAGCATCATTATGTTCATTGTTTTTCCTTCTTTCCCCTTCAATGAGGTTACCAGTATACCGCCATGTTCTGAACTCTATATATATTGTTGTTGTGAGGATCTAGGTGCGTTCTCTACTCCTTCACCTGTGTTCGTTGATATATATCTTCTGTGGGTAGCATAGTATGCTTGTTTTTCATTATCTTCTATCTATTGCTAGCTTCCGTGTGTTTTCCCCTGTTTGTTTTCGTGACTACTTCTTTCTTATCTGCTATTTACTACTTTTATATCTTATATGGGCTCAGTCGCTCTATGATGCCTACTGAGTACCTGTTGCTTTACAATTGGTGCTAATACTACACTTTTGTATCTTCCTGGTGCAGATCCTAGTGTGAGATATTGTCATTGACCGCGTGGATACTCTTGCAGCTTTTGGACATCCGAGACTAGGGTGATCTGCTGACGATCGAGGCTTGACCATATCTCTTCTTTTGGGCATTGTTTACTCTTTTTCATATTCAGAGACAGTTGTATATTCTATTTTTGTACTTCCCCTTGTACTTTGTATATTAGTAGTGGCTTCTATACTATGATACCAGGTCGTGAAATGGTTGAGTTTTCGTATATATATATATATATATATATATATATATATATATATATATATCCTCCTTTTTATGTCTTCTCTATATTCTTCCGCTTATTACTCTATTTCTACGTGCTTTACTTTATTAGTAGCCTATTAGTAACCGTTCCGGGCTATGAAAATTGGTTTGCTTACAAGGGGATTGTAGGTGCCATCATGACCTGAGAAATCGGATCGTGACATAAAAATAACATGAAAAATGATTATTTGACATATCAAAGAGATAAGCTAAACTAATTCATTCAATTGGAATTTTTAAACATAGGTACAAACATATAATTGTTATTTATGAAAAACATCGGCTGAAAATGAAGGTGAAATTTTTGGAAAAAATAGAAGGCGATAGTAAATTAATTCTTTGACTTTTGTGATGTTAGAGTCTCAATTTAGAGTCTCAATTTACAAAGATATTATGTTGACCAAGCAATCGAAAGGACAAAAATAAACATATACCTAAAATATTATATGTACAAGAACATTAGGCGAGATACACCCAATTACATGTTTGTATCTCATAAAATAACATGAGAAAAAGGTTAGATATACCTACTTAAACTATGATTGTTTATTTTTATAGGTTCAATGATGATATCCAATCATCTTAAACTCAACAAACAAATCACTACATAGAGATCCGCGTGGATCATTCACAAAAACTTGTACAATTTTCTTTCAGGTAATTTATATATTCAATTTTTTATTATAATATTGATATTATTTTTCACAAAAATATGGACTATGAGATTTGATTTACATGTGCAATGCACGTGCCATGAGACTAGTATGTATATATATATATATATATATATATATATATATATATATATCTGTGTGTGTGTGTGTGTGTGTGTGTGTATTGTGTTGGTATCATGAAGGACTGAAAAGTGTCACACCGAAGAACTGAAGCAGTCCTCCATGGTATCATGTCAATATATAAATATACTATGATTGTATCATGGAGGACTGATGATTGTCTCATTGAATAAATGAAGCAAACATCAATGATACTGTGACAGTATGTAGATATATTGTGATGGTATCATGAAAGACTGAAGTAGCCCCTCATAATATCATGACAATATATAGATATATCATGATTGTACAATGGAGGACTAAGGATTCTCATATTTAAGGGCTGATGATTATCTCATTGAAGGACTAAAGCATGTCCTCCATGATATCATGTCAATATATATATATATATATATATATATATATATATATATATATATATATATATATATATATATAGCGTGATAGTATTATAGCGGACTGAGGAGTGCTCATTGAAGGACTGATCTCAATGACCTCCGAAGTCAATCACACATGCTCTTAATATGTCCTCAAGCACTTAAATCGTCCTCTCCAAATATCCATCAGTCTAAGGATGAAAATTTGTGCTAAAAGTGAGCTGGGTGCCCAACTCTTCGTGCAACTTGCCCCAGAATTTAGAAGTAATTTGTGTTAAAAGTGAGCTGGGTGACCAACTCTTCGTGCAACTTGCCCCAAAATTTAGAAGTAAACTGCGTACCTCTGTATGGAATAATGAAAAGTGGCACCCCATGCAACCTCATTATCTCCTTGATGTAAATCTTTGCCTACTGCTTAGAGCTGTAATCCACCCTAACTAGAATAAAATAGGCTGACTTAGTCAGTCTATCCACTATGACCCAGATTGAGTTCTACTTTCCCAAGGTCTTAGGGAAGAGCTACCACAAAGTCTATAGCTATCCTTTCCCACTTTCATTCAAGAATGGGCATCCTTTGAAGAAAACCCACAAGCCTCTGATGTTCGTACTTCACCTGCTGATAATTGTGACACTTGGACACATATTGTGCTATATCCTTCATCCCAGGCCACCAATAAAGCTGCCTCAAGTCTCGGTACATTTTGTTTACACATGGATGAATAGAATATAGTGAACCATGAGCTTTAGAAAGCATATTCTGAACCAGGTCACCAACCCAAGGAACACATACCCATCCTCTAAACCACATTACTTTGCACACGTCAAGGGTGGCGTCTGAAGCCTCACCAGACACTACCTTGTTCTAGAGTTTATTCATTTGCTCATCGTCAAACTATTTGTCCTTAATATCATCCAGAACTATTACCTTTACCTCAATACTAGCCAATATCCCACCCCTTTTAGAAACACCAAACTTCATAACCTTGGATGCTAGAATTTGAATCTCTCTAGCCAATAATCGCTTTGACACCTCCAAACAGGCCAAACTACCCATACTTAGTGCTTTCTGGATCAATGCATCTGCCACCATATTAGCCTTACCCGGGTGATACTGGATGGTCACATTATAGTCTTTCAACAACTTCATCCACCTCTTCTATCTCAAATTGAGATCCATTTGAGTAAACACGTGTTACATGCTGCGATGGTCTGTGAATACCTTACACTTGACACCATAGAGATAGTGCCTCCAGATCTTGAGTGCAAATATCACCACTGCCAACTAAAAATCATTAGCGGGGTAATTCTTTTCATGAGGCTTTAATTGCCTTGAAGCATAAGCAATGATGTTCTTGTCCTGCATCAGTAGAGCACCCAAACCCAAATGTGAAGCATCACAATATACCACAACATCTCACCTTCAACCAGCAATGAGAGAATAGGAGTTGTTGTAAAAGTATTTTGAGATTTTGGAAGCTCTCCTCACACTTGTCAAACCAAACAAATGGCACCTTTTTCTGGGTCAACCTTGTCAAGTGAGTAGAAATAGAAGCAAAGTTCTTGACAAACCTGCGATAGTAGCTAGCAAGACCCACAAAGCTCCTAACCTTTATCGCAGAGGTAGGCCGAACCTAAGTCTTAACAGCCTCAATCATCTAGGGATCTTCCATCACCCCTTTTTCCGAGACCAGATGCCCTAAGAAGGCAACCGAAGACAAAAAAAACTCATATTTCAAAAACTTTGCATACAATTGCTTCTCCTTTAAAATTCCCAAAACAATTCGAAGATGCTCTGCATGTTCCTCTTTGCTCTTGGAGTAAATTAAAATGTCGTCGATAAATACTATCACAAAAGAATCCAGGAATGACTTGAATATAACGTTCATCAAGCTCATGAAGGCCGTCGGTGCATTGGTCAACCCAAATGAAATTACCAGAAACTCGTAGTGCCCATATCAAGTCGAAAAAGCCATCTTAGGTATATCCTCATGCCGAATATTCAGCTGATGGTACCCTGACCTCAAATCAATTTTGAAAAATACTGAAGCACCCTGCAACTGGTCAAACAAATCATCTATGCGGGGCAAGGGATACTTATTTTAGATTGTAACCTTGTTCAACTGTCGGTAATCTATACACATCCTTATTCTATCGTCCTTCTTCTTAACAAACAAGAAATTATCACCCCAAGGTAAAGTAGTAGGATGAATAAATCCCTTATCATGTAGTTCTTGTAGCTGAGTTTTGAGTTCCCTCAACTCTGTTGGAGCAATTCGATAAAGAGAAATTGATATTGAGCGAGTGTCCGGCTCTAAATAAATGTAAAAGTCAATATCCCTATCCGGAGGTATACCAGGAAAATTCATAGAAAATATCTCCTGAAACTCAATAACTACAGGGACTAACTCAATAGGAGGGGACTATGTACTAATATCCCGGAGTTGAGCCAAGAAGGTTGAACACCCGTTCCCCACTAATTTTCTAGCCAGAACAAAAGATATGATTTTCATTGGCTTAGATTTGTACACACCCTCCCATTCTTGTCTATCCATACCCGGCATCTCTAGAGTCACAATCTTGGTATTACAGTTCAAAACGGTAAAATATAGAGACAGCCAAGTCATATCAAGAATAACATCAAAATCAAACATATCCAAGATGATTAAATCTACCCAAGTATGGAAACCCACAAACACAATAGAACATGAATGGTACACATGGGTCACTACTATAGACTCTTCAACGAGAGTGGAAACATATATAGGAGAATCAAGAACATCACAGACCAAGTACAGACCCAATGCAAATTTAATGGATACATAAGAATAAGTGGAACTCGGATCAAATAACACAGAAGCCATCTGGTCACGGGGCTAGAATAGTACATGTTATCACATCATCAGATGCGTCAGCCTCAGACTTGCCTAGAAAGGCATAGAAATGAGCTCTATCATCAAGTCTGGCAACCTCGCTAGTAGGCTGTGTCCCACCCTTCCCTGCATTACCATTTCCCCTGTTGCCACTACGGCCTCCATAATTATTACCTCACCCATCTTGTGGTTGACCCTTACCATTGCCACCTATAACTGCTGGAACCACAACCCTGGCCTGCTGCTGCACCTGGTTAAATGCCTGCCTTAGAGGGCACTTTCTCTTGAAATAGCCCACCTCGCCATAATAAAATCAACCTCACTCAAGGAAAGGTCGGATATTTGAAGAATAGGAATCCCCCTAGCCTCTAGTAGCTGGAGACTGGTGAATAGCCTTTATATAACAAACTGTAAAAGCTGGTAAGGCTAACTGAATAGGACAAACCTAGTTAACCTACTGGCTGGGACCCCTGGAATGAGACCCATTATAATTACTAACACTCTGGGACTTCTTGGCTAACACCTTAGCCTGCCCAACCTGCTTAACCCCTTTAAGCTTTTTTACGTAATCAGTCACCTTATTGAAGCTCCTCCCTGCAGAAGTCATGTTAAAAGATAGAACCTGCAAATCAGTATTTAGGCCCTTGACGTACAAATGAATTCTCTCCTCCTCAGTGCCCAATAGATGGGTAGCATAGCGAGAAAAGGTATGAAACTTAGCCTCATAAGCTGCAATAGACATATTGCTTTGTTTAAGGGCTAGAAATTCATCATTCTTTAGATCCCTAAGAGTACGGGGCACATACTTCTCAAAAAATAGGGCATGGAACTGAGCCTACATCATTGGAGGCAAAGATGATGAACAACACTCCACATGGGCTCTCCAGCACTGCTTAGCATCCCCTTGCAGCTGGAAAGTCACATAATCAACCCCATGATGTTGTACAATACCCAACTTATGTAGACTTTTATAGCAATCCAAAATGAACTCAAAAGCATCCTCATCCTCTGTACCATGGAGCGAAGGAGGTTTCATTTTCTAAAACTTAGTCAACAACTCCTGCTTGGTTCCAGTCATGATAGGCCTAATTCTAGATGAAAGAATGCATCTTTACCCAAAGCTTTATCCATCCTGGAAGCTATGGTAACAACGGGATGGGCACCTAGAAACTGAACAGCCAGCATAGTGGGGGTGGCTCTAGTACTCGCCAGCCCGCTCAAAAATGCCAACACCTATTGAATGACCTCAGAAGACATAGGAGGAAGGCCTGCACCACTAAACGGTGCTGCAACCTGATGCTCAAATACACTCTCCAAAGGAGGTGATTGCGATCGTCAGAGCAAAACACATTTATATTCCCGATGGGAGTTGGGGTTGATTCCAGAGAATAATATAATTGCGATTGAGCTAATAGAGAATAAAAGGACATTATTGAAGTTCAATGAACAAAAAGGGAAAAGAAATCGATAAAAGGGGTTTACAAACTAAAACAAAGGATAAAAGACAACCAAATAAAAGATAGAATTGATCAATGTCTTTTACCTTGCTTATACCAAGCAAGGACAACAAGGGAGAGTTGGAAATGGGAATTCAATTCACAATACTTGCACCCAATTAACACGTAGGTAGTCATGGCTAAGGGTATGCCTAACCGTCTTCCAACTAATCGAGCATATATCTCGTGTGTTCTCTCGAATCACCACGAGTGAGCAATAACACACCAATATAACTTGGGTGAGTTGGCTATCTCTAGCTCCAACTCTTAGATGGAGGTTTTCGGAAAATTAAGCTATTCCTAGCCTCAATCTGGAGTGGAATCTCAAATCCCTACTATTGAACATTCCTAAATTAAGGAACTCCTCTCTCAAGCAAGAACCCAATTAGAATGTTAAGTCAATGTTTGCAATCATTAACTATAAATTCAAACATGGAGGATTCAATAGACCCACATAATTAAGCAATATCAAATACAAAACATAAATACAATACCCAAACAAGTATTATCTCTAATACAAAACCCAAATTTCAATTCAACAATCACACCTACAAATTAGCAATTAAGAATAAGAGTTAAAGAATGGAAACTAAGGATTTTACAATAAAGAGTATCCAAATCTTCACTCCTATGGTGTTGGTTGATAAACTTGCTCTCCAAGCTTTTCAAGGGTTGTGAAATTTGCCAAAGATAGCTTCCAAGACGGCTGAGAAGTGTTTTATGTGGATTGGGGTTTCCAAAAATGGACATTTTCAATTCTGCCCTGCAGCTGACATTTCCTTCTTCGCTTACACAGGAGGATCATTGCGTACGTGAAGTGTCTTTGTTTGGTTGACCTTCGCGTATGCGATTAGTGTAGTGCGTTCATGGTGCTTTGCCTCGAGTGAACATCGCATTCGCGAAAGGGCACCGCGTTCGCATAGGCATGGACACCTGACAATCACTTGCTTCTCCAAATAGCTCTATTTTTTACTTGTTTTCCTCCAAAGTTTTCCCAAACACTTCTAAAACACAGAGACTTGCAAAGTAGAAGTAATTTGTGTCAATTGCACTATTTTCCACTTAATATTAGCAAAAGCATAAGATTAAAGGCTAAATAAGTAGGTAGAGTACCAACTTATCAAACCCCCAAACTTGAACTATTGCTTGTCCTCAAGCAACTAAAAATTATAACTCAAGAGGCACACAACACAAGTGCAATGACAATACCATAAGCCTAGGAAAACCCATTTCAAGCACCAAGCATGACTTCGGTTAGTACTAATGATTAGTCAATCACATCATAACTTACTCTAGGCATTCCCCTCTATTCAAACCATAATTCAAGGATGCAATGGAACATTAAGAACAACCAAGTGACAACAACAAATCCTAAAGATGTGACTCAAACCACTAGCTTACCAAAACATGCTCAATTGACTCATTTTCAAAATTTATCAATGTCACCAACTATCCTAATTCGCATGCCCTCACAAGAACGAAAGTCCCAAATACATATTATGTACATAGACAATCAGAAGGGACAAATACACAAACACTCACATTCACAAGGAATTTCAAGTACCAACAAGTATCAACCATAGGCTTGCCTTTTTTTTCATTCGCCGCTAGCTCGAAACAATTGGTTGGAGATCTCATAGGGCTTTTCTAAGCTTGTAATGTAGGATCGTGGAAGGGTAGGATACACATTTGGATTTAAGTGACTACATCCTCCTCGATCTCCACAAAACTTTTTTAATTCAAAACTAAAGCCATTTCTTTTAATTTTCATTCAATACAAGACACCATTTCACTCATTTTAATTGGGGCTCAAATTTTATCATTTTATTCACCTTGGAGGATTCATTCCCTTTCGTTCCTTTCCTCTTTTCCTTCCTCCTTTGCTTTCTTGTTCACATTCTTCCTTCTTTTTGACAATTCTTTTTAGGCAACAAATCAAGATAAACTCATTTAACATTCCTCCAAGGTACTTTTAATCAACCCCAAAACTTAGGATTTTAGCCTCGATTTCACACTTCAAAGAGGGATGGATTCAAGAGAGGGATTAATGTTCAAAATGGTTCAAGGCTTGTACCGAGGTTTCCAAAGAAAAGGTATTAGGCTCAAGATGGGTGACTAATGATACAATTTGAGTGCAATGGTGGACTTTTAAGGCTAAGTAGGCTTCAACAATCACAAAGAAGGCCTAAGATCATGTCCCCGACCAACTCAATTGAGACTAAAATTAAACGAGTAATCGGGAAAGTTCTAGTTGACACACGCAAGCACAAGAATTATTCAACTACTCCTCACCACACATGGGATGTGACTTATTCAAGAAGGTCAATTTTTACCTCCTAAAAATAACCAAAAGAGATATATTTTCCAATTCCGAATTATCACCACTAATGTGCTAAGAGTCACAAAAGATTAAAGGAGTTGTCACAAACATCATCTTTGCCATGCATTTTTGACAAAAAAATTCAGAGGGGTATGCCTATTTCACTTAGCATGCAAGACTAACTTCGTTAGTACCAAAAAAGTCAATCACTTTCACTATCTCAAAAGACGATGATTTTCCCTTAAGGATAACACCACTAAGTCTATCATTCGACCAATTCATCTATCTAAATTAATGTGGTTGATCAAGGTTTACCAACACAATTATGCCAATACACAAGCACGTGTGATTCGTACCTATCAATGTATGGGTCGTACGTGCAATGCACAGGCCAGGCAGTGGCTTGTGCAAAGCTCGTGCAGTTTGCACGATGACATGTGTGACCCAGTTTTCCTAACTCCGACAAGTTCTATCTTGTCTAACGGGTACTCAAACTTCTCCTGGCTCCAAAACACCCAACAATCTAGTCCAAAAGAAAATAAAGAAGCTACAAGTAACGAAACTACAACCTAAACCATCAATTCTATTCATCACAACAAGCAAAACAAAACCCGGTGAGGGTATCAAAATATCCAACAATCAAAACAAGCCCGACAAGGGCACAATAATATCCAAAAAAAAAACAAGACAAGCTAGATAGAGTGCCAGCCACCCCCAACTAACACAGTGTAGTGCCATCACTGCATCAAAATAAGATAAGAGTTTGAGGGGGCTCCCTGAAGGGTGTATCACTCAGAACCAGAGCTGCTAGGCCTAGAAAGGACCTAGTCTGCCTCATCAGCATCATCCTCAGCTTCAAACCCATATAGCTTCCACAGAGTGCTCATCATTTTTGTGAGAAACTTGCTTTGCTTTATATCATGGTCCCTCTACTTTTTCTATCGCCTATCCACCTTAGACAACCTCTCCTTGATTTGCTGCTACTGGTTCGCTACACTAGGTAGTGTAGGGCCACTAGGAGTAGTGGCAGATGACAGACCGGGTGCCAGTGTGGTAAAACTCTAACCCAGACCCGAAGTTAGTCCTGCTACAATCTGGCGAAGATGGGTATCTATGCCATAGACCTGGCTGGATATGTGGCGGTGTGTCGGGGGACCAATTCTGAAGGGGCCAATAGCCTCAGCAGCAACAGCTGACTCAAGTATCTACACGAGGAACAAAATTGTCAAACATGAATATAGGCACGTAAAATAATTATTGGGACATGATTAGGCCAAAGAAATGATGCCAATTAAGCCTAGACAGAGCTAGGCAGAGTTGTTGTTTCAGGTACTGCAAAAATTGGTCATCGCGATAGCGGGATTTTTCATCGAGATCGCGAAAACTAATATATTTTTTCAAAAAATTAAGCCATCGCAATCGCGGAATGGGACCTCGTGATTGCAAAGCTCAGAGAAGTGGTTCCTCGCGATCATGGGATTGGGCATCACGATCGCGAGGGTCATCTTCTTGCCCAGAAAAATTCATTCAGACATTTTGTCGAATAGGTGTCTTGCACCCTTTAGTTCACCATTTTACACCACAAGGGGGTCACCTTTTATCCCAAAGATCAGTAACCCAAAAGTATTTTAACCCCCAATAATATTTCACCCACAAGTTTATACCACAACCCCCAATTGACACATATTGTTGAAAGCAAACACTATAAGATTTTAGGCCTAAGACCACACTAAATCTGGACAATGCTTGTAAAGTGTAGCCTAAAATATTTTTGGGTACGCTTTTATAGCGTAGCCTTAATATTTTTGGAAGGATTTTATGCTATGTATGCACTGAAATGGGTTTTTTCTCATGCAAAATTAGAACTTATGTTATGCTTGTTGCTTGATTCAGTTGATGTTTTCTGAAGAACCCTAAAATGATTTTGAAAAAGTTCAATTTTTGTCAAAAGTACCAAACCACACTTTCCTCTACTAACTCGATTTGTAATCACAGGTGCATGTCTCCCGTCTGTTTCCTTTTGATCCCAACAAAGCTTCTCTTAGCTTTTGGATTCCATCTTGTAGTAGTATTACACACATCAGATGATTCTTTGCTGTGGGAGTTAGCCATTAAGCAGGAGAATTCCTATTTTTCCTTAGACTAATAAGCTGATTCGGGCTGAAATTGTTCCTGACAATGTAGATTTTCATGTCCTCTCTTAAGAGTTCTGATGCCACCCAAGACAAAAAAGACATCAACAAATTAGAAGAATTCAACCCAAATACTCAAGTTTTCTATTCCTGCAACACCTTAGGAGAGGAAGTTTACTGGTGAGAAAGGTCCAAATATTTTTTCTTCTCCCTTTCTAATCACGGGCTTATACTAGTTTTGCCCGGGTTTGCATCACAATCAAGACGGAGAATATCTGTTTTTTTTACTGGCATTCAAATACTTAAAACCTAAGCCTGCAAGTTTAGTTTTATCTTTATTGTAATTATTTTGTGTTTATCCTTATAACCTAAGCCTGCAAGTTTTCTTTCACAATCTTTTTGCTGCTACAGTATTCTGTCCAACCTAATTGGTATTGTTCACTTCCGCCAAACATACTATAAGTATAAGTATTTTAAGAAAAAACTTGGTTATCTAATATTCTAGATCTCTGCTTGATGTGTAGAAATAATAAAATTTGTATCTCTTAATTATTTTATCATCTATTTGTGTTCACAATCGTAATTACTTGGACGAAAGCAATCTGATAGCTTTGCATATAACTGTGATTTCTGGAGATGTTGATAATATGGAGTTTAGCAGCTCCATGTACATTGCAGCATGTTAGGTGCTAATAGATACTGATCTGGTTCAACTTTGTGTCTGGTTTCAACTCTCAATTAGTTTCTTCCTTTGTTCAACTTTTGGTTATTGCATGTGTTTGCTCGTAATTTATTTCAGAATTTCTCGCATTGTCTCCATAAATAATAGCCGGGATTGTACAAGGAAATAGGGAATATAGGTGATATACAATTATTGATTCACCAAATCATGTTTTCATCTCTCCTTTTATGATAAAAACAAAGACGACATTGCACCCATATATTTGTTGTCGAATTTTGTCCTCCTTTTTAAATGTTATTATTAGCACTAATAATTATTGAAGTGGAATATGCACCCGAATTGTTCGATGATATAACTGACAGGTTGTTCATTTGGAATGAGTTGCTTTAATATACTTTTGGTGCTTTTAGGGAAGAACTTTACTCAGCTATTGGTAACTTGGGGCAAACGGGACTTTATGGAGATGCTTTAACTAAGATCGGGTGTAATTTAGATTGGATGGAGTGATTTCTACTTCATTGAGTTGTCCAGGAGCCATTTCTAGTATGTCGCGTAGGAAGTATATGTTATCAATCCTGTTGAGGTTAAAGAAGAAGTTTTTAAGTTTCAAGGAACACAATTAATGTAGTATGTTCTTTTAGATAGTTGCAATCAACTATTCTTAAATTGCCTTTCATTTTGGCTTGCTCTAAGCCTTATACTTTGCTGAAATAAATTGATCTCTTATGTAGGAAATTTATTATTTCCATTGGTGTATAAGGACTTATAAGGAGAAGTTATTGTAGTTATTTCCAGAAAACTTTAGTCATCATACCTCATCCGGTAATGAATTTTCTCCACTTATTCACATAATTCTACTTAATCTAACTTTATAAATTTATGATATAGTATGCGTAAAAGTCACTTGAAAACTTTTGTTCCTACAAACTTCAAAGCCATAAATGGAGAAGAAATTAGTTACTAAAATGATTAAATTTTGAATAATTTAAAAGGAAAGTGAAGTAATATTATTCCATGAGCAAGACAATAATTGCATAATCTTAGAAGTCAATGACTGACTTATTGATATAAAGAACAAAAGAGCAATAATGTTTAAATATTAAGCTTATAATTGGAGATGAAATTGTACAACTATCCTATAATTTTTATTACTATCTGCACAAGTTCATGGTGCACATATTATGTCTCTAAATCTTCAATTGACAAGGTGAATATTATTCTATAGAATTTTTATTGGTTGGTAAAGTTTGACATATGTACTGACATGGTGTATTGATGATCTGATGTATTTGATGCGAACTCAGGAAATATAGCTACTCTGATCATACTTGATCAAATTAAATATATAAATTCCAAACTCATGTTGGACTTGCTCTTCTTGTAGCTATGCAGAATGATTTTTGGATCAATAGATCAATTCAAAGGTGTATTTGTCAATGATGATCATATGGAGAACAAATGTGACCTGATTTGTGTTTCATTTCAGACCTGCCCCTTGTACATACACATAAGGAAGATGATCTCCATTAAAAATGCTTGACTTCACTTTGCTTTTAGGGGACCTTACAAAAGTGAAGTGACAAATCTTATGCCATGGAAGTGGGAAAGAAAAATATGATAAATAAATGAAGAAATTGGGTATGCTGCCTCATAGATGGTGATTCTTGTGTATGACTTATGTCATTACTCACATTGCAATTCATTATTTGGTAAAACACCATATTGCTTTCTACGATACTATCATTTGATAATGGTTGTATGAGGTTTACTGAACATGCGTGACACTTATTAGAGTGTTGGAACTTGGAACGAATTCAGGCAACTTAAAGTCTTTAAATAGTAATTTAGACGATGGAGGTACAAGGTCAGATTAGAAGCACTGCAAATGGACATATAACTTGGACAGGGGTGAGCGCAGGTCAGTAACTATTGAGTTTCACTCACTTCAATATGCTATTAAGTTAGATATTTTTTTATCAGATATTTCTGAAAAATTCATGAGTATGTATCTTCTGCGTTTGATATTACTGCAAATCATTTATTTTAAGGCAATGTAATATCCTGCCACCGTTTGCTTTGTATATATCCCCAATGTAAATGACAAAGAAAAAGATGACATATGATCAGTAGATTTCCGATTAGTTGATAAAATAATCGATTGTTGGGAGCTGATGAGTTTCAGACAAAGATAGTTGATGCTTTGTTTACTTCATAGAAATGTGATACATTTCTTTGAAATTTGAGTAGTCTACTGACTCTTGGAGAGGCACATTGTCGCTTTATGAAACTTTCATCATAGTACTTGTGTCTTTAATTCAATTACCACTACTGTTTTGCATATATAGATTGTGCCAAGTTTGTGTAAACTATTCGGGCATCTCCATAGGATGTCTGACCATCAATAATTCTCCATAGGATTCTGTTCTGACCATCAATTATTCTCCATAGGGTTTTGTTTAGTACATTTTTCCCTTGATCTTTGGTGAATTATTACCAAAAAGGTAAGTTAGCGGAATTTTGGTACTTAAGAAATAGCACACATCTCCATAGTCCTTGCTAGAAAAACAAATCAAAAGGGAGCATTTTAAACATCCGATGATTAAAGTTCTCTTTTTGCACCACTATAATCATTTAAGGTTTTGACAATGAATGATCTACTTTTTTAGATAGTGATAATTTTTGCTTCCTTTTTCCCTTCATGCTTTAGTGAAGATCTTTTCCATATAATATAATATGCCGTAAAATCATCTGAAATCTTTTAAAAAATCTATGAAGTTATATTATATTGGAATATCATTGTTGTGGTTTTTGTTATTTTATGTCTTTTATTTCATATTGTATTCCAAAAATAGTTAATAGAGGTTGTCCTATGCTTCCCTCCAGTTAGTCATGTTGATCACGAAAACTCTCTCTAATCAGGGACCATTTGAACAACAGAGATGTTTTATTATTAGGCTTGGAGCTTCCCTTTTGAATGCATATTAGTAAGTCATTCCATTAGTGTAACTTTTATTATTACGCTTGTAGCTTCCCTTTTGACATCATATCAGTAACTCATTCTATTAGTGTAAATGTATTAATAACTCAAATATCAGTCTAGATATGGTTATAGACACCTTCATGGATTCATTGCTTAACTTCAAACAAATCTTAATGTGGTTTCTGCTGGTAGCATGTAAGGAGAAACTGTAATGACATTGAGTATCAAAAATTCAATCTTTCTTGTATTCTGTAATTTACTTGATAGGTAACATTACTTCTCATAAGCCACAAACCAAGATTACCTCGGAAAGAGGGGAAGCTAACTACATTTGCTTTACTTGCTAAGCTAATTCTCAAATTTTGTCATGTGGAATGATACAAGGACATTCCCTTTAATGATTTTGATTTTGATGTTTTACGAATTTGTCAACTGATAGCTTAATGTTATAAGACATAGGTTAAAATGTATACATTTATACTAGCACCTTCTCATTTGGAAGACTCTTCAAACCTTAGAATCAGTGGTGAAGTCATAGCTATTTATATCAAACTAATTTTTTTTTTTTGAAAATTTGAAGTTTAATCATGTTTCACAGGATCTGAATAGGTGAGAATGTTGATATTTTTGGTCTCTTCAGACTTCAGAGGATGGCCAGTCTTCTTGACAAAGAAAAGGTTAGTTTGGTTGGTGTTACATGTATCTCTGTATCTAGTATTTTGAATTTCTGTTGACTTTTAGTTTGATTATAGCCATAAAAAAAATTTAGTTAGAAAGCTCGCTCGGGCTACCCTGATTAAATCCTCTAATATCGTATCACTATGGATGTAGAATTTGTATTGTCAGTTTCAACAAGGAAGAATTTATCTTACGAGGAATTGGAGACATTTATGAATTATTATACGGAAGAGAAAGAGAGTCAGATGATGTTACAAGAGGTAATTTGAAAAATCATGGGAAAGATTGGCAATGCAAGATAGCCAAAATTAGATTCGAACTTGATTGTTAAGAGTTTCAGTGTTACCTGATAAAACCTCACAAGTCTTAGCTCATCGCGCACAAAAACCAGGACTCCTTTTTTTGAAAATTAGAAATCTACCATACTATAAACTTCTTCAATAGACCATTGTTTGAAAAGATTGCAGCAGCAAAACCAGGACTCATTTTTTTCCCTTTGGGATTTGCACCAAACTGGAAACAAGCAGAATAAACTGTGGGTAAAAGAATCTGCATAGATAAGTACCTCATGCCTTAAACAATTAAATAGATAAGGTAGGCCGACTTTTTGAGTATTGTATCATGCACAGAAGGTAGAAGAATTTTACGTTGTGCTTTAAATATAAATTGCACTTTCTTAATTGGCTTACAGTATTTTAGTCCTAGACGCAAGTGGCCATATAGTACCTTTTTTCCATTTAAATGCAACTTCAGAAACATGTAGAGAAAAACGTTGTTGTATAAGCTATAGTACTGTCGGCAAGATCTTACTTTTCAATTTTTGTATAGTTCACATCAACTGTTGTCGTAAAGATTACAGCTAAATTAGTACTAGTTGTCATGGTTTGAGAGATTTCTTTTGTTTGTCACTGGCTGACACGTTTTTTTCAAATGCTTGAGGTTAGCTGTCACTCAATTTTATGAACCATGACTAGTGTTGAGCATGAATTATTTCTAACTTTTAATTTCATTTTGAATGTGTAGGAAAATGTAGGTGATCGAATTTGAATAGTGGCCACAAGTCAACTCGATCTATTGAAGTGAACGATAAAGAGTTTTTGAACTATTGTGATATATGTTTGAATACATTTGGTTTTGTGTGAAATTCATTGCTTTAAAATATTGCTTTTTTATGTATGTGTAGTACAAGACATGTTTTTCGAAGTTTATTGCAAATCTCTACATTTGAATTATTTAATAGCTAATTTAGTGTGTGAGATCATTTATATATATAATAATGTGATTAGTGAATATATGCAAACCAAAATTATTATTTTCCAATCAGAAATTGTGGCTGTAAAAATTCTAGACAATGTTGCCACACTTCAAAAGTGTGGGCTATAGGAACGTCAATTGGGTGGCTTATTAATAGTAAATTATGGCATGCACATAATAAAAGGTCACAATTTATAAGTGTTGTCGTACATGAGATATTAAAGGCTACGCTTTTAAAGTGTGGCCAATAACAAAGCAAAGGCAACATTTGAAAGTATAGTTATATCAAAAAAAAGTGTTGCTAATAAGATTCTACAAAGTGTGGCCTTTGTACCTTATTGTCCATGCTTTTTAAACATAGCTACTATAGCAACACTTGAAAAGTGTGGCCTAAAGTCAAAGGTTAAGCCTCCTTAGGCCATCCCCAAAAAAGCATTGCCTATAGTGAAAAAGCGTAGCCTTTGATCAAAGGCCACACTTTTTGCTAGTTTAGGCCACACTTTACAGGGGTGGTTAAAAGGCTAAAATGTTGTAGTGAAAATTGACACCCACTTGGGTGTTTAAAACAACTTATTTTAGCACAATAAGGGTAAATCAAAAAAGAGAAAAATGAAGACCATACCGGAAGAATTTCAATGATGCTACGAAATTGAAGATGATGGAATGTATTATTTTTGCCTTGGAGAGAAAAATAGCCAAGTTTCAAAGCAAAATTTGCTTTTGAAACGACTTGTTTGATCATTTATTACCTGGAAACTGTTTGTTGCCTCGCAGTCGCATCCTCCTTCCAAGGTCTTCCAAAAGCTTGATTACTTCGACTTTCACCCATTCAACCAAACTCAAGGTCAAAAAGTGATTGGAGTAGGATTTGGACATCTCCACCTTCAAACTTGCCTCTTTCATAACATCCTCACTCTCGAATGAACTAAAGTCATTCAAGATGAATCGTTGGACTTTGCCTTGCAACTCTAGTATCATTCGCTTGATCTTGGCATCATGATTTTTGTATTAGGTAGTTTGTTGCCACAACACCTTCAATTCATGAGCATCCCTTGTGTTCTCCTCTTCAGTAGGAAATAACTCAAAATTACTACCCACGATCATGCATGTTTCAACCCGTGCATTCACATCGGTATTCAAATTTCGAATAGCAATTTCAAGTGACCCTTCTTTTTGCCTTCTCTTAACATGCCTTTTCAACAATATCCCGAATATTGGTAGCATTCTTTGACGTTGTTCCCCATAGGCCTCTAGTTGGTTAGCTCGTTTTAACACCCATTCTAGACTCACAACCTCACCTAATAAAATTTTCTCTTCTTGTTGGGGTTCAAGTACTCTTCATCATCATCCCCAAAGTGAATTTGATTGAGCTCAATTTTCAAGACATGTCCATTTTCTCGGCTTGGAGGATTTTCTTCATCAATTTGACAAAAAGGAGTAGACAAATCTTCCATGGGTTGCGTGGCATAATTTCTCTCCCTTCTTCTTTAGCTCTCGCATCCACAAAGCCTTGCTTGATGAATTGCACACCTTCCTCTTGGGTTTCTAGCGAGGCCAAGAGGGTTTGGAGCTTGGCACATATGCTTTCTTCGCTTGCTAAGTCATGGTTCGTATTAAGATCACAAGCACCACTAGCAACATTGTTAGAACAAGAGGAGGATGGAAGACGGTCATCATTAGGGCATTCGCTCCAATGTCCATCACGACCACCACACAAATAGCAATTGTGCCCATCATATGAGTGAGAAGGTGAATACCTCCCTCTCCTAGGGCTAATTTTACACCTTTACCCAAGGTAGGGTCCTCCACAATAAACACAATAGTGGGAAATATGCACTGTGATGTAACCACCAACATTTCTAGCATTCTGAGATGTCATGGTATCAATCAACAAAATAAAACTAAACAAAATAAAAATAACTATTCACAATATTGAACTAGAGTAAGTAAACACAAATTCTAAATTAACTCAATACGCCAAATTGATCCCCGGTAATGGCGCCATTTTTGATAATGCTCAAATACACTCTCCAAAGGAGGTGATCGCGATCATCAGAGAAAAACACCTTTATATTCCCGATGGGATTCGGGGTCGATCCCATAGAGAACAATGTAATCGCGATTAAGCTAATACAGAATAAAATTAACTTATTGAAGTTCAATGAACAAAAAGGGAAAAGATATCGATAAGGGGGATTTACAAACTAAAACAAAGGATAAAAGACAACCAAATAAAAGATAGATTTGATCAACGGCTTTCACCTTGCTTATACCAAGCAAGGACAACATGAGAGAGTTGGGAATGAGAATTCAATTCACAAGACTTGCACACAATTAACACATAGGTAGTATTGGTTAAGGGTATGCCTAACCGTCTTCTGACCAATCAAGCATATATCTTGTATGTTCTCACGAATCACCACGAGTGAGAAATAACCAACCAATATAACTTGGGTGAGTTGGCTATCTCTAGCTCTAAATCTTAGATGGGGGTTTACGGCGAATTTAGTTATTCCTAGCCTCAATCTAGAGTGGAATTCCAAATCCACACTATTGAACCTTCCTGAATTAAGGAACTTCTCTCTCAAGCAAGAACTTAATTAGAATTCTAAGTCAATGTTTGCAACCATTAACTATAAATTCAAGCATGGAGGATTCAATAGACCCACATAATTAAGCAAGAGCAAATACAAAACATGAATTCAATACCCAAATAAGTATTATCTCTAATACAAAACCCAAATCTCAATTCAACAATCACACCTACAAATTAGCAATTAAGAACAAGAGTTGAAGAATGGAAACTAAGGATTTTACAATAAAGAGCATCCAAATCATCACTCCTATGGTGTTGGTTGATGAACTTTATCTCCAAGCTTGTCAAGGGTTGTGAAATTTGCCAAAGATAGCTTCCAAGATGGCTGAGAAGTGCTTTATGTGGATAGGGGTTTCCAAAAATAGACATTTCCTATTCTGCCCCGTAGCTAATATTTCCTTCTTTACCTATGCGGGAGGATCATCGCGTATACAAAGTGTCTTTGTCTGGTTGACCTTCACGTACGTGATCAGTGCAATGCATTCGCGGATCTTTGCCTCGAGTTAACATCACGTTCGTGGAGGGGCACTACGTTCGCGTAGGCATGTATAGCTGCCAGTCATTTGCTTCTCTGAATAGCTCCATTTTTGAATTTTTTTCCGTCGAAGTCTTCCCAAACACTTCTAAAACATAGAGACCTGCAAAGTAGAAGTAATCCGTGTCAATTGCACTATTTTCCCACTTAATATTAGCAAAAATAAAGATTAAAGGCTAAATAAGTAGGTAGAGTACCAACTTATCACATCCTCTGGCTCCACGCCCTCCACATGTACTGCCTCAACCTTCTCAACATGATCCTGGGGTGGGAGAGGGGTCATCGGCCTTCGCTCAGTCGCTACCTGAGCTCCACCCTTGGCGGGTGTTGCTCTCCCTCTGCCCCTATGCCTACCTCACCCTCGAACTGTTGGTCCTTCAGTTGGAGATGCTGCCCTCACTCTGTTCCACCTAGTGCGGACAAATTAATGAAGGAAGTCAGATACCAATTTGGATCACCAGATATCAATTAAAATCAAGTTATAGTACAAAGAAAGAAAGTGTAATGACCCTCCAAGGTCATTTCTCAATTTTTATTCATTTTCAGCATTTCAAACATTCTTGTAGCGGCTTTAGGTTATTTATGACTTAATGGGACTAACTGTTTAGTTCCCAGGCTATTCGTTTGTGTTTTAGAATAGTTTCTCTATTCTGAAACTCTTAAAGCTGGTAGGGTTGACTTTGATCAATATTCGGAGAATACAGCCTCAGAAGGAAATTCCATTAGCTCTGTTAGCTCCAGAACATTGACTTTAGGCTAGTGGGACTTTTGGTTCGGGTCCTAAGGCTTCTGAAATTATTTTGGGCTATTACTTGTTTTTTGATTAAAATGGAGTTTGTGGGCGTGAGACCCACTTTTCATTGAAAAAATCTCTGTTAGGAATATTGTCGATTTTGTAGAGTCTAGAATGCCATTTCCAATTGGGTAGCGTAGTTCATTTATATCCGTGGGACCCCAGGTGTATCCCTAGGGTCCATCCGAGTGTTTTTCAACTCAAAACATTTGCTGGTATTCAGCTGCTGGTGAAATTCTAATTTTCTCTTCACGATTGTGACATTTCCATCATGTTCGCGATGGTTTGACTGTTTGACCATCATGATCGCGAGGTCCAGATCGCATTCTTGATGAAGGGTCCAGTGGACCCGACTTACTTTGTTCTTCGTGATCACGAGGCTGACCATCTGTCACACCCTGAGCCTACCTCCTATATGTAATACAGGACTCAAGATCACAAGTGATCTCAAAAAAGGAAGCTTAACTGAAGTAATGAGAAACTCAACTTATTTATGTAAGTAAAAAAGTTTAAGGATGAAAATCTGAATACAACTGAATATCTGACCTATGTGTGAAAGTCTCTACTACTGGCGAGTTGCTGGGACAAGCCCCCAGCTAACTCTAAATACTGAAATACTGAATACACAATCTAAATACTGAAATGAAACTAAATTCCAAGTCCTCGAAGGAGGAGGACTCACCAAGATGACTGGATGTGCTGCTGATCGACTAGCCATAGACTGGGGAGCGGGATACAGAATCTACATCATAATACGATATGTAGCACAAAGAAGTATGCAGTCAGTACAATGGAATGTACTGAGTATGTGAGATATGCATAGGTCATGATAAAAATATACTTGAAAGCATGCTTAAAACTGAGTTCATGCATAAATAGAAGAAATCATAAGTAAATATCATAATGGAAGAATAAAGCATGAGATAAAAGTCAAACCCCAAAATAAGATATCATAAGACTTAGAAAACTTGAAATAATTCATGCGGGAGTTTCTCTTAACCGACATTAAACCATGATGAGCTACATGGAGTCCAGTGTCATGCACCCACACCGAAAAAGGTTGTCCTAACCGGCCAAAGTTAGAAGCATGTCATACCAGAATCCTGTCATAAGCCACAAAAGGCAACCTATGGTGGCACGTAGTTTTGGGACGACGGACACTCTCACCCGGTCCAACTCAATCCTAAATACTACTCCCAAAATATATACATATAGCTCATATACATGTGACATATATGATGCAGAAACTTGTTCATAGTCATAATCATATTGGCAAACCCGTATCATCATACAACTCACAAACCTTGGTTTAAAAATAATATAGTTCATGAGCATTAATGGAACATCGAAATGTCATACAAATTATGAATACACTATGGTGAGCCTAAGCTCCATGTCATGTCATAAATCATATGCTAAAAATCATGTATTTGGAAAAATGCCTTATTCATCATACTTGTAGCAAAATCATGTAGAACTTGCTCAAAACATGCATAGCTTTTATAGATTTTAAAAATAGGGTTTTTGATTGAAAACATGCAATAGGGTGAAATCATGCTAGAAATCATTCTCAATGCATGGGCTTTTGAAAATACTTAAGGAATCTCATATGGATCATGGGTAAAAGATGGGGACCATGGATTGATGTCAATAAACTAAATTTATAACAATTTCACAAATTGGGCAAAGGTTAGCCTTCAAATCATGTATATGAAACCACTTATAAAAATTCATGCAAAATCATGCAATTTAGAGTTAGAATTTATACGAGAATCATGAGGAAACAAATTATAAAAGAACCCATAAGAATTGAGTAAGAATCCTAATATAGAAATTCATAAAATCAATTTAGAAGGTTGAGGTTTTGGGCATAAGGGTTAAGGAATTCCCTTATTGAATACCCACATACCTAAACTTGAAGATTTCTTAACTTGGGACTTGAGGATGGAGACTTGGAAATGAAACCCTAACTTGACGTTTGAGAGGATGGAACTCACTTTCTTCTTTTGGAACTTGATTGAAAGGATGGGAGAGAACATAGGCTAAGTGGGAATATAAACCCTTCTAAATAGGCATAAATGACTTAGTATAGAAGTTAAAAGAGTGGGAAATTATAAAAATACCCCTGGACTAAAGCTTGGAAAAACTGATAAAATGGCTCAGCTTCAGGGACCACGAGTCAGTCTGTGGACTATCAAAGTGAATGACGGATCGTCATCTGGTTCATGGTTTCAGGAACCACTTCTGCGAGTCTATTGAAATTCCATTCCATGATTCACTCTACGATCCGTGATTCTGAATGACGGACCATCCTGTGACTCGTGGTTTTGACTTCAAGAAATGAGGATCCTCTGATCCTCAGGAACTATGGAAGGAAGGACGGGTTGTGGAATGGGTTGATGGGTTGTCAACCCACTCGTGGAATTTAGAGCACTTGGTACCTCTCTGAACGTGATTCCATGGGTTACAGGGTGGACAGTCGTTCAAAATAATGACCCGTCAAGTCACTCGTGGAAACTGGGGAAGAAAAGCTGAATTTTGACAAACCATAGGTCACTCTACAGACCGTGGTTTTGGATAATGGGTCGTGAACCAACCAGTGGTTTTGAAGATGAAAATTTAAGGTTCAGGTCTGAAATCACGAGTCACAGTACGGACCGTGGTTCAGAACCACGGTTCGTCATCTCATCCGTAGTCACTGATAGTGCTGCAGTAAAATACCCATAACATTTTACTTTGGACTCAAATTCATACGCGGTTAATTGCGTTGGAAAGAAGACTCAAACACCTTTAATTTGGTGGGTACTAGGACACCTAACTCTTTATATTCCAGGAGAAATGATAGTTTGAAGTTGACCCTATGTTAGTCTAACATGAAAACTTACTTGGATGAGGTGCTTGCAACTTAACTTGATGATAGAAATTTCTTATAAACATGATTCGCATCTAAAGCACTCAGCATACTAGGGATATAATCATTACACTCATGGAAAAAATTTGGGTATTAGCTTAGGATTTTTGAGGTGTTACAATATATCCCCCTTGGGATCATTCGTCCTCGAATTAAGACTAACTAGGCTGAGGTAGTAGGGAAAGAGATGCAATCCCACTAACTGAGTCCTAAAATCTGGAGTACTAATATTGTAACTAATTTCTGACTAAAATATGAACTGATATGGATTCGTGACACCTATATGCATACTGAGAGTATAAGAACACTGATAGGATATGAAATTTGATACCCAACATGATAACTGGTTTGGAGTGAGAGTAGGAACTTAGCTGAAACTCATAAAGAACGAACGCATTCTTAGAAACCGAAGTTAGCTGAAAAGAGCATAAAACTGAGAGAAGTAGCTATACACGAAAACTATTCTCTTCTAAATACCACACTTACCACTTTCAACTAACATTCTCACTAGGGCACATAGAGATACTAAGGTCTGAGTCAAACTATCCGCTTTCTCATGTTGAAGCCTATCTCGACTAAATCTCTTGCATCTAGAGTTATCTCCTAAGAATAGTATTTCTTCCTATCACAACAACCAACCAACCTTGAGCTCCTAATCAAAGGGTCACTAGTCGCACAAAGCAAAGGCCCACATGTTTTTCATCATGATATTCAAGCTTATAACTATGGTCATCTAATGGTTTTATCGCTTACCCTATCCAAGACTTCTCTCCTCTTCCCTGGCATATTTAGGAGCTGAAACATCAACTTCTACAAGGAGACATACCAAATTTCCTCAACAAGAACACCAAAGGGTAAAGAAATCCACTACTTCTCGTCTAGGCTACTACTGGGCTTCCTCCCCTAACACCTATAACAACGTAAGCCAGAACCACTGAAAGGAAAGAGCGGGAGCAGGAGCATCACGAATTAAGGATTACTGATCGGTCTTGACTTACACTCAACGTGGTATAGCCACTCAAGGTGAGGTCTGAGAAGTTGAGTTCAATGGCATGACTGCCTCACACCTTAGACATATAAAGCATGGCTAGAGAAAGGAAATCATAAGCACGAACTATTTCAAGAAATCAGGTTTGAGTACATACATGGTGTAGCATGATTTGATTAGTCATTAGGGCATGTCTGAAGAATGAACTGAGTAAATAGGACTGAGCATACTATGAGACATGAGCCCACAAAAATAATGAGCCTTAGGGCATAAAGTTGGGACTTATAGAACCGTAGGGTAAGAGTAGAATCATTGTCTGAAGCAATCACTTGTCATTCTAGGAGCTGAATATTAGTGTGAATCTGAATGGAGTGCGTAAATTCAAATTGGTACCAAAGCACTGGCACACACGATATGCAAAAGGTTTGATAATGACAGGAGTATACTTATGATGCTAGGATGGAAATAAACTTATGCCCCCTTAACTATGTTCTAACACTCCTTAACATCACTACCTGAGCCACAAAATCTAACTAATTCTAAATCCCACCATCTCCCCCTTAGATTCATGCTACCTTTCTAATTTTGTGGACTTCTCGCCAATCTCTAAATAGGAATATGATCACTTTACCTTAATAGAACAGACACTACTTTAGAATCTAGTATGAATATCCACTTCCCTCTATAGAATAAGATCGCCTAAAAGCCTTAACTTTTCTATCTAGGGGTGCACATCGGTCGGTTCAGTTCGGTTTTGTATATTATCGATTTGGCTTATTGGTTTTCGGTTTGTCAACATGCAAAACCGATAACCAAACCAATAAGATATTCGTTATCGGTTTGTGATTTAACCGATAAAAAATGCTTCTATAAATTTTTTTGCTTTCTCTTATTTTCATCTACATATATACACTACCTTCATGCATAAAAGTCTATACAAATTACAAGCATAAGCAAATTCCAATACGTCATTAGTAAATCAAACTTATTTTCTTTCTTGTTAACTAGAAAACTTGAATGTAGTAGCAACGCTAGCAATCTCTCAAAATGAAAAACAACAATGATAGGTAGAACCCACCAAACCAACGTCTTTAGAAAGAAAACAATAACACTAAGACAACAACTATAAAATACAAAAAAATAATATGGTATATATTTAAAATCTAAAGCCACTATTATAATTATGGATAAAAATATAGTTTTAGTATAATCTTATTGGGTTATCGGTTTAACCATTAATAAAAATATTAAAACCGAAACTAAACCGATAGCCCAATAATTTTTTTTATAAAACTGTTAAAAAACCATTAACTCAATAACCCAATATCGATAAATCAATAACATTTTTATCGATTTACTTTATTGGTTAAATTGGTTTTTGCACACCCCTATTTCTATCTCATATAGGGCTATACGTTTCACATTCATTAACTTCCAACCTATCCCTAGCAATGACATGTCAAGCTTATGTGGTTCTAACAACCCACAACTCTCTCTTTCTACTACCCATCGTGATGCTATACTCCTCTATCAAAACTTGTTCTAAGCTAAGACAACTCACAACCATACAAGAATAGGGGCCTGGGAATATAGATGCATAAAGGAAAAAATCTAGTGGCATGCCTGTTTCATCTTCTGGAGGAATATTCTAACCCGGCTGGCTAGGCAATGAAAGGTATTAGTGTTGGAGCTGAACACCACTGTTGCTCCGCTTAGCCGAGGGGAAATCCTTGATCATATGGCCTAACTGGCCACACCTAAAACAACCCTCTTTTCTAGGGGTGTGCAAAAACTGATTTAACCAATAAATCGAACTGATAAAAATGTTATTGGTTTATCGATATCGAGTTTATTGGGTTAATGGTTTTTTAATAGTTTTGTAAAAAATATTATTGGGCTATCGGTTCGGTTTTGGTTTTAATATTTTCTTTAATGGTTAAATCGATAATCCAATAAGATTATACTAAAACTATATTTTTATCCATAATTATAATAGTGGCTTTAGATTTTAAATATATACCATATTATTTTTTTGCATTTTATAGTTGTTGTCTTAGTATTGTTGTTTTCTTTCTAAAGACGTTGGTTTGGTGGGGTTCTACCTATCAGTGTTGTTTTTCTTTTTGAGAGATTGCTAGCGTTGCTACTACATTCAAGTTTGCTAGTTAACAAAAAAAAGTTTGTTTTACTAATAACGTATTTGAATTTGCTTATGCTTGTAATTTGTATAGACTTTTATGCATGAAGGTAGTGTATATATGTAGATGAAAATAAGAGAAAGCAAAAAAAATTATAGAAGCATTTTTTTATCGGTTAAACTGAAAACCGAACCGTTAAGCACAAAAACTGATTAACCAAAAATTGATAACAAATATCTTATTGGTTTGGTTATCGGTTTTGCATATTGACAAACCGAAACCTAATAAACTGAACTGATAATATACAAAACCGAACCAAACCAACCGATGTGCACCCCTACTGTTTGCTAGCAAGGCACTAACCTAGATAAAACTTACCACAACTACTATAACGAGGGTACCTCAAGGTCTTTGGAGCCCTACTATGCCAAGACTGAGAATTGAGTGCAGGTGTGCTAACTGAAGGCGGGGTTGGTCCGGATGACCTCAGTTGAAAATATGATCGATTCCTACTACTCATTTTCTGTTGACTAGGGTCATGGTTCCATGTCCTTGTCTTCTTGTTCTTCCTCTTCCTCTTCTCCAGTTTCTCTTTCTCATTCAACTGAGCAGTCATGGCTTGAGCCAACATACAGATGGCTTCCCAAAACTCCATATTCATAACCTCATGGTTAGGAATAGGAGGATTAGCATCCCTATTGGGGTTTCTTTGTGGAGGAATTATCTGAAATGTGTAAGGAATGGATTAGAAGGATAAATAGAGTTAAACTCTATCGTACAATAGTGAACATGATGGAAGCGAAGTTTTTCCTGAAATATCATATAGCCTCCCTTTCATAAGTGTGGCGCACTTCGCACAGATGGAAGAGACTCTACTCGATGCGGCCTTCAGATATCCTAGGACTCTTGAACTTGAGCTCTGATACCAAGTTTGTCATGTCCCGAGCCTACCCCCTGGACATAAAATGAGACCCAAGATCACAAGTGATCTCAAGATAACCCTCTGGCCTTAGCATGACTTAAAAACTGAACAAAACATAATAACGAAAGCTTAACTGAAGTAATGAGCAACTCAACTTGTTTATGTAAGTAAAAAAGTGTAAAAAAGTTTAAGGATGAAAATATAAATATAGGTGAGTAACTGACCTATGTTTGAAAGCCTCTACTACTGGCGAGTTGCTGGGACAAGCCCCCAGCTAACTCTAAATACTGAAATATTGAATACACAATCTAAATACTGAAATGAAAATAAACTCCAAGTTCTCGAAGGAGGAGGACTCACCAAGATGACTAGATGTGCTGCTGATCGACTAGCCACAGACTGGGGAGCGGGCTACAGAATCTACATCATAATAGGATGTAGCACAAAGAAGTATGTAGTCAGTATTATGGAATGTACTGAGTAAGTGAGATATGCATAGGTCATGATAAAAATATACTTGAAAGCATGCTTAAAACTAAGTTCATGCATAAATAGAAGAAATCATAAGTAAATATCATAATGGAAGAATAAAGCATGAGATAAAAGTTAAACCCCACAATAAGATATAATAAGACTTAGTAAACTTGAAAACATTCATGCGGGAGTTTCTCTTAACCGATATTAAACCATGATGAGCTACATAGAGTCAAGTGTCATGCACCCACAATGAAAAAGGTTATCCTAACCGACCAAAGTTAGAACCATTTCATACCAGGATCCTGTCATAAGCCACAAAGGGCAACTTATGGTGGCACGTAGTTCTGGGACTAAGGGCACTCTCACCCGGTCTAACTCGATGCTAAATACTACTCCCAAAATATATACATATAGCTCACATACATGTGATATATCTAATGTCAAAACTTTTTCATAGTCATAATCATATTGGTAAACCCGGGTCATCATACAACTCACAAGCCTTGGTTTTAAAAAAATATAATTCATGAGCATTAATGGAATGTAGGGATTTCATACAAATCATGAATACACTGTGGTGAGCCTAAGCTCCATGTTATGTCATAAATCACATGCTAAAAATTATGTATTCAGAAACATGCCTCGTTCATCATACTTAAAGCAAAATCATGTAGAACTTCCTCAAAACATGAGAGGATGAAACCCTAACTTGAAGCTTGAGAGGATGGAACTCTTTTTCTTCTTTTGGAACTTGATTGAAAGGATGGGAGAGAACTTAGGCCATGTGGGAATAAACCCCCTTCTAAATAGGCTTAAAATGACTTAATATATAAGTTAAAAGAGTGGGAAATTATAAAAATACTCCTGGACTTAAACATGGAAAAACTGATAAAATGAGTCGGCTTCAGGGACCACGAGTTAGTCTACGGATCGTTAAAGTGAATGATGGACCGTCATCTGGTCCTTGGTTTCAAAAACCACTTCTGGGAGTCTACTGGAATTCCATTCCATGAGTCACTCTACGGTCCGTGATTCTGAACGACGGACCATCCTGTGACTCGTGGTTTTGACTTCAGGAAATGAGGAACCTCTGATCCTCAGGAACTATGGATGGAAGGATGGGTCATGGAATGGGTTGACGGATTGTCAACCAACTCATCGAATTTAGAGGACTTGGTACCTCTCTGAACGTGATTCCATAGGTTACAGGATGGACCATCATTCAAAACAATGACCCGTCAAGTCATTCATGGAAACTGGGGAAGAAAAGCTAAATTTTGACAAACCACATGTCACTCTACGGACCGTGGTTTTTGGACTACGGGTTGTGAACCAACCAGTGGTTTTGAAGATGAAAATTTTAAGGTTCAGGTCTGAAATCACGAGTCATAGTACGGACCGTGGTTCAGAACCACGGTTCGTCATCTCATCCATAGTCACTGATAGTGCTGCAGTAAAATATCCATAACTTTTTACTTCAGACACTGATTATTACGCGGTCAGTGGCGTTGTAAATAAGACTCAAAAAACTTTGATCTGGTGTACTACGCCACCTAACTCTTTATATTCTAGGAGAAATGGTCATTTGAAATTTACCCTAATTTAGTCTTACATGAAAACTTACTTGGGTGAGGTGTTTGCAACTTAACTTGATGATAGGAGATTCTTATGAACATGATTCGTATCCAAAGCGCTCAACATACTGGGGAGATTATCATTATACTCATGGAAAAGGTTCAAGTATTAGCTTAGAATTTTTGGGGTGTTACACCATCGCGATTGCAATAGATCAGCCTGGTTGTTCTTTGCGTTCACGATAGAGGTCTTCGCGGTCGTGATGAAGGAACCCTGCAGTATATAAATCTCCCTCTTTGTTTTCATCTCCTATTTTCCAAAATTCTCCATTGATTCCAAGCTTCAAGCAATGGTTTAAGAGCTAGAATTCACCTTCTTGATTCTGTTAAGTCCCTCATAATTCCCTTCTCTTTTTCCGTCGTCTAATTTATGTTTAATTCCGTTAAACTCCTTGTTTAAATCCTTTGATCTTATGGACTTTCAAGTCTGATTTTTCCTTGAATCGAGTCCCATATGTATGAATTTTATTTTCTATTTTGTAAAGCAGACCCCGAGGGTCATATTTGGACCCAATTTCTGGCATGAAAGTTCATATATCAATATGGGTATCATTATTCTCGTCTTGACACCTAGATCATATTTATGATAGCATGGCAGCTTTTGGAGGCTTCTCAAGGGAGATAGGCTCCGGTCTCGTAGATTGTGCGAACGTGTTTGGCTTCCAGGTAGGTTACGACTTACCTACTTTTAGACAAAGATTTTATAAGGTGTTTGTATGGCAAATTGCTAATTTGTGGGTGGCTTATTGTGGTTGAATACATCGTTTTAGGTATTAAATTCTTGTAGATTATCTTAGAGGCCTTAGGGTAAGATATGAAACCCTTAGCTTAGGTTGTTCCTGCTTCCTTAATATTTTGCATAGTTTCATGGTAGTTCTGGGTTTAGAATTCTTTTTCTTCGCTTAGCGTAGGCTGGTGGTAGTTTTAGGGTGATTAGGTTAGGGAGCCTTAGTATAGGATTAGGGGAGGACTTCGCGGTAGTGTAGCCTTTTTCCTGTTGTTTTTATATTTATATTATACCACTTTTTCCTCATTTTACTTTCTGGTTTGGTATGTTGTATATTGTAGGTCCAAGGTTATGGATGTGGGACACCAAGTTAGTATGAATCCTCCCCTTCTCTTAAATTATTAGATTGTGGACGATTTTAGTGTAACATCGGTTAATGGTTCGGGTTAGTGTAGTCTTGACTTGTTGCTTCCTTAGCTTAATTTTAGGGTTAGTTGGCCACTTTAAGTGGATTTTCTCTTAGGTTTGGGAGTTAAAGTAGTGTTTTCCTGATACCATCTACCATAGGCTAGTACCCCTACTTTAGTGCGTTGAATTCGGTTGTCCTTTGTGTGATATAATTTGGTTGGTTTTGCTCTTTGACTATTTATTCATACCTTAGCAGGGCATATTGTTGACTTGATTGTTGAGATAATGTTTTTGGTCAAAATAGGATTTATGGGAATATGTTGAAGGACTTTGGCGTACTTAAAAAGGGAGATTTGCCTATTATTATAGAAAGACCAATTTGATAAACTTGTATGTCCGAGGAGACCCGTGTTCCAGACGATTTTAGTGACTATTTGAACTTGCATGTCCAAGGAGCACATTTACGAGTTTTAATTTCTACATTTGTAGTTGAACCTAATGGTGGAATGACTCTCAAAAGCACTCTCCTGAAGGAGGTGGTAGTGATCGTCAAGCAAAACAATAAATATACCTAATGGATAGCCGGGGTCGTATCCACAAAGAATGGAGTGATGAGTCACTAAGAAATCATTGAGTAATAATCACTAAGCCAAGTATATGTTCAAACAATTGAAAAGTAAAAATTAGGGGAAATAGAAAGGGCATATCAATGTCAACACAAGAGAGTAAAGTAAAGAAGATTTGTTTATCAATGAGATGGAAGACTATGGGTATGCTTCCGATGGGATTCTACAATGGATTAGGGGACTTGATTAATTATGTGAACTCTTGATAAAAGGTATGGGTAGCATTGGTTATAGTTATATTTGATAGTCTTTCGACCTTTCAAATATATGTACTATAGTCTTTGCTCAAGCACTATAGCTTTACCTTAAACCAACCAATTGAAAGCTTAGGGGAATCATACTATTTCTAGCTTAGATTCTTAGATGGGTATTTCCTTCGATTAAGCTATTTCTAGCCTCAATCTAAGATGAAAATCCAAAATTCCCACTATTGAATTCCGATTTGAATTATGAACTCCTCTTTCAAGCAAGAACACAATTAAGTAAACTCAATTAGTGTTTGCAACAATCAATTTTATAATTAATTCATGAAGAATTCAATAGACCCCTACTAATTCATCAATAATAAGTGCAATTAATCAATACCCATACCCAAATTCAAACACCTATCATGCATATACCCCTAGACTAGGAAATTAGCTATTCATATTAAGTAAAAAAAAGATAATATCAAGGCAATATCACAATCATCTATATCATGCTCGACAGGGGCCAAATAACTTGTCTAACAGGAAAGAAAAATATCAAGGCCCGACAAGGAAAATAAAAAAAATCTAAAAGCCCAACACGGGCACCCACAACAATAATCATTAATGCACCACCTCCTCCATAAGAATAAGGAATTTCCCTCAATGCTTAAGCTCAAACAAGTAAGGATAAGGTGCAATAACTCCCTGTATGGGCTACTCCTCCTCATCCTCCTCCTGCTCTGCCTGCTCACAGATGGTGCCTGCTACTCCTTTGCAAGAATGAGTGGTGTGTTGTGACTCATAGAGTACCTGCTGAAGCTCTAGATCCTAATCATAGGCTAGATTATAATCATTGCCACCCAAGGTAGCAATCAATGTATCAATAGGGCAAAAGTCTGTCGGGGTGCAGCCAAGGTGGTCTCAAAAGCACTCATATGAATATAGCCAATCGGTGCCTTCCCTTTGGCCTTGTCCAAAGCCTTTCAGATCTCTACCACAGCACTCTCAATAACATCCACCCTGTGTCAAAGGTTGGTCATACTGCTCACCACCCCCTTTATAGCATTCTTCACCATCTTCTGAATTAGATTGGGCAACTTCTCAGCCAGGTCAGTCAACTACCTATAATATGAGACAGTCATGTCAACCAGCTTTTGAAAGCCAACTTAGGTCAAGGTAGATGATAAGGGTGAGGGTCTAGAAGGAGTTGCAGTTATAGGATTTCCCGACTCTGTGAGAATAGGTGCATCTAAGTCTGATCCAGATTTAGAAGAAGCAGTGGGCTAAACAACGGTGTCCTCTACCTGGATATCAACAAAGGGCTGCATTCTCCACTTCTTCCTTCTAGGGGCATCCACATTTGTCTTCTTGCTAAGGTCAAGCATACAGATGGCAGAATAGGGTTATTAAAGCAGAATTATGGAATTCCAGCCTTAGCACATAGCTTGCTAATGATCACAGGAAAGGGGAATAAATCACCACCCCGACATGCTTTTCTTTTGATCACCAAAGCTATGATCTCCCCAAAGTTAACATGCTCCCCTGACATGATTGAGGCTACAAGAATGGCACCCTTCTAATCATTCTTAGAAGGTAGGAATCTGGAGCAGATAAAGTCATACCATAGGTGTTCCTCAAAGTACAGAGTTTAGCATGGAATAGTCCCCCCCATAGTTGCCAAGAGGGGAGTCCCAGGAGAAATGATAGTGGCAATCCAGTCAAGTGTCTTCTTCTCAGAGAGCACCATAGCCCAAAATATTGGTGCAAGCTCAATTGGGTTACCCCAATATATGGCATTGATGGCAGCAGGTGTGATGCAGATTTCCTTACCCCAAACTGTGACTTAGTCCAAGCAAGGGAAGTCCTCCACATTTCCCATGTACCCCATAGAGTCCTGCTTGGCCTTATTAGAGGCAAACAATTCATGGACCACCTCGTCGTGATAACCTCCAGGCACCTCTTAGAATGGGAACCATTGGCGGGTGGTGAACTGGTGAACTGGTGATGGATATTAGGCAGATCATCCCCAACTACTGCAAAGTTGATGCTACACTCCGGGGTGAAGGTTCTTTTTTAGTCTCTATCGTAGATAGCTTTCATGCCTTCAACCTTGAAGTGAATCTTGTCCTACACCAAAATAGCACAAGAGGAGGTGCTGTTGCAGCAGAGGGGTCCTTCTTTTTGCCCTTCAATTTGGAAGTGGAGGTAGGAGGAGCTGGTGGCCTCCTTGAACTGTGTCCTTAGTTTCCCCTGCCAAAAGACATTGTCTGCACAAGGAGATTGTGAGTACTCAAAATAATAGCAAAATATTTAAGTTTTTTTTGAAATAATAATAAGAAGAAAATACTATAAGAATTTAACTAACTAAAAAGAAATAGAATGCAGAGGATAAGAAAAACACATCAGGTGACAGCTAGCATGTGCGAGTCACATGCGAGCCGCACCTAGAGAAGTGCACTTTGCATGTGGCATCAGATATGCCAATAGAAACCTGAACCAAATTTGTGTCAGGGTGTGACTGCATGTGCAATTTGCACTAACCATTGTGCACTTCGCACATGCCATTGCCCTTTGGGATAGTTCACTAGCAACTCAAAAATGCATATGCGATGCCTTGTGCATTTTACACATAGACTTCTGCGCGTCGCAGGCAAAGAGCACAAAGAAAATAGTTGGAATTTTTTAATTCTTCGTGTTCTTGTGTGTTACGTATGTCACTCAGAGAGTAATACTTGTGTAATGCACGAGCACAAAGCTACAAACACTAATATTTAATAGGGTCTAAGCATGAATTGACCTTAACTAACTTATACGGGTACTCAGACTTCCACGGAAAACTCAAACACATTCAAAATCCAAAGATTAGCCTAACGATTTTCCATAAGAAGGACGTTATCCAATCTAGCATCGGTAACATCATGCCTTTATGGCAAATACATAGGCATATTCACTCGCACAATAATTCACTCCCCTCAACCAAAGTTCTTACCAAATAATTATATCCAATTGAAAAAACACAAGGGCGTAGTGGTAACAACAATTTCAGCCCTAAATAACATTATTCAAAAAAACCTTGCAAAGATGATGATATGTCCGTAAGAATGACATCACCCAATATATCATAGGGCCAAAGCATGTATCACCTCAAGTGGGTTACTCAGACTTCACCCAAAACATGAATTTTAGGGCTAAAATTTAACACAAAGCACATGCATTAACATAAAAGCAAGATCTACAAAAAATTTCTTAAGCAAAATCATCAATATGCCCCTAAATTGGTGCCCCAAAATTTTAGATCTCACCCAAAATTAAAATGGAAGACTAAACTAGCATGCTTCACAATAAGTGTTCCTAATCTACTTAAAAACATAGATTTAATATTGGGAAACTTACCACAAGTAGAGAAGAGGGAGAAAAAAGCAAAAATTGAAGTTTTAAAGTGCCAACAATGGTGATCAAACTTTTGCCCAGAAAAAAAAAGGTGCTGAATGGCGGAAAACTCAGCGGTGGAGAAGTGTAGGTAAGAGGGAAGAAGATTTTGGGGAAAGTTTGTAAGTTTTGGAGGATTTTATGAGAGAGTAATGGAGGTTTTATGTAATTTATGGGATAATAAAAGTGGAGGGTGATGGTTTATAAGGGATAAAACAAGAAGAAAGGTCACGGGTTGGTTTCCAGGTCAAGTCGGTCAATGGATAGGTCAACAAAAATCTTACAACTTAGTGCACCGTGATGCCTGGTTCGCACATCACTTCGCACATGATAATTTTACTCCCAAAACTTGTCCAACTTTCTGTTTCAGTGTGCAACAGAGGTTCGATGCGCATAATGGGAGGTGCGATTCGAAGAGTTAGGTAGAAGGAATTAGAGTGAAACCCTCTTCTTCTTTCTTGGAGAGAAAACTTGCTCACTACTCAATGTTATTTCAAAAACTATTCAAAACTACCTAAAAATGTGCCTGAAATGGGTTTTAGAATTTTCCCAATTCATCATACAAAGATTGACAAAAATGCCCTTCGAGAGCTGTGTGATGCGATATATGGTTCACACATCATGAATTGCTGTAATGACCCTTCCGGTTATTTCCACGTATACGTTTTCCTTGAACCGTTGGAGCTTGTTTGTAGCAGCCCCAAGTCACTTAAGGCTTGTCAGGACCAGTATTTCGGTGTCGGGGCCATTTGTTTGGCCGCATGATAAGTTTTGAAGCCAAGCAAGTCGGCAAAAGTAATCGGAAGATCTTTAACAAATTTCCTGAACTTTGGGTAAAATGTCTATGGGCTTTTCTCTCAGTATATAAAGAGTTAGAAGTCCCCCAAAATACCAAATCGAAGGTCTACGAGTCTAGTTTCCAACGCACAAAACCTAACGTCCAACTGATCTTGGAGTAAAAAGTTATGACAGTTTTTCCTCGGACTGTCTGGCAGAAAATGGGTTACGTACCGGGTCGCGAACCGGGTCGGGTTAAACTCGATTTAAGCCTCAACTTCACGTTTTAAAATGCCATTTCTGTTCCGAAATAGTGATAAAACATAAGGGAGGATCCCGAGAGAATTCTTGAGTATCAAAATCGTGCGTTGGTGAATTACGAGCCTAGGCTTAAGAATTTTATTAGCATCGTGCGTGTATTTGAAAATATTTTATTTAAAAGTTGGATTTGGTAAAAATTATATTATTATTACCTTTTCAAAATATTTTAAAGGTTTATGGAAAATATTTTTGATAGGATATAATTGTATATGTATTTATTTTATAAGGTTTTTATACATTGTAATATTTTAACGGAGATAGTAAATTTAGTTATGTTAAAAATTATTATTATAATATAGTAGGTTTTATTCAAAATAATTTTCTAATAATTATGGTATATTTAAAAAGCTATATTTATTTTACCACGAATTTATGCAATACCCGAGTATATACCTAACGGGGAGAATTGGTTGCCACCTCCATTCCACGTGGAGGTGGAGGAAGTGGCCAGCAATCAAAAGGTGAGAGGTGGCATCATAAAGGCACTAAGTTGGCAGCACATATACTTATGTATATTTGGCTGATTTGAGCAAAGTGGAGGAGCTTATAGGCATACCACTACTAAATGTTTTCTTTGTGCATATGCACATATATACTTACAGATTGTTGAAAAGTGTTGATGGGAAGAAAATGTTTTCACGTTTTATTTAATCTCCGAAAGAAAATCAATTATCGACGTCAAGTTATTCAAGCCCGAGTTCAAGTTTGATTTCGTTTCGGAGCTTCTTTTCGGATAGGTTCGAGCTTGTCATCGGACTACGGGTAGGTTACAGTTTATTTTCCCTAGACTCCGCATATATAGAATAAAATTGTATTAATGGGCATCCTTGGGTTGGTTTATTAGGTTGGTACCACAGACCTTGACCGCTTTATTCACGTCCGCCTACTTTTGTTCCTCCGTTGCTTGTAGTATTTGCCGATATATTTTATTTACCCTTGTGGTCCTGTGAGGCCTTGTTGACTCTGGAACATAGAAGGTGGGATTTTGGGAATGTCCGCGAGTCCCGGGCATAGAGTTATCCTTCTAGGCTGGTTATGCTTGCTGAGTAGCTGTGGGCCTGTGCAGGGTCGATAGGTTGATTGTGAGCTGCTGGGCAGCTATTATGTGTGATCATACCATTTCCATGCATATAAAGACGTTTTATCCATGTTTTACTATGGTTTTGGCTTCGGGCCTACTGGCACTATTTTCTAAACCTTGCATGGCCCGGGGGGCCCGTTTTTTATGGAAATAATTTGGAAATAGTTTGATTTAACTTGTGTATATTTTTGGGCAAGAAAGTAAAATTATGTTTAAAATTATCAGTTTTACGAATATCGCTAGACTCGACAGGGCCGGGGTGCTAGTTGAGTTTTCTTGTTACTTGAGATGATTTTTAGCCTCGGTTAGACCGAGCACCTGAGATGACTTTTTACTGTTTAGACCCAGTTACACCCGGGCACCCTTGGAGGGTTTTTGAGACATTTTCCTACTACTACTAGTAGCTGGACAGTTCTGGGCATGCATATCGAGACTGGTCTCCATCACTGATATCGGAACTTGCTTCCGGACGACTGTGTTCTGATACTGAGTTTTAGTATGGGGTCTGGGATCTCCATGGACCTTGCCATCCGGGCCAGGGGCTACGGGCTGCGTGTGCCGGAGGAGGGGTATACGGCGGAGTAGAGGTATACGGGCATGTCTTTCCATAACCTACCTGCTGGGCCGGATCGGCGCCGGAGGAGGTACATACAGAGATACCATGGCACTTGAGATCTTCATGCATCATATCATTCATGGTTCGAGGTTCCACCCTTGTTTGTTGTTTGCTGATTGTACACTCCGATAGTATGGGATGCCGGAGGGTTTGTTTTCATTTGCTTGTGTTCCTCGGTTGTATGGGCGGCCGAGGGACTGTAGGTAGACTCTTTCTATTTACTTGTAGAATTATTCCCTGTTATGGTTAATTATGAAATTGGTTACTGCTAGACTGTTAGTTGCTGGCTGTGAGATTGATATGATTAGTTGGGCTTGATTCATGTCTCTGAGCATGCCTATTATTACTCTTTCTCTCTTCTTCTTACCACTTGAGATTACGGTATACCGTCCATTTCGTAAATGTATTTTGTATACACTGTTATTGCAAGGACCCCAGGTGCGTTGTTTCTTACTTTCACCTGTGCCTATGGTGTGTATATTCTGCTTACTAGCCTCACATGTGGTTCTGTTGATTTCCCTCTGGGCTAGTTCCTGTGTACCTTTCGTTGATTTTCTGTGACTGCTTGCTTCTATTCTGTCTGTTACTACGCTTTTATCTTATATGTGCCCAGTCGGCCTATGATACCTACTGGGTACCTTATGCTTCGCATTTGGTGCTCACCCCTACCCCCTGCATCTTTGGGTGCAGATCCTAGCGTGGGCCATCTCCATTAGATCGCTGTGATTATTGCTTGGAGATCTGTTGGGGACTACTTCAGACTGAGGGTGAGCTCTTGGCGATCGGAGCTTAGCTTTAGTTTATCTTTTGCTTCATGTACTCTATTATCGTTCAGACACATCTGTATATATAGTTTTGGTTTATTTGCACTCCATGTATGTAGTTTGGCTCTGTACTATGATACCAGGTCTGGGGGTTTGGTTTAGTTTCCGCATATGTATGTATTTATAGTCCTTTGATCTGTTCTCTTCATCTTATTCTCTTATTTGTTAGATAGTAGCCCATTATTAACCGTTCTGGGCTACGGGGATTGGTTCACCTACCGGGGGTTGTAGGTGCCATCATGACCGAGAAATTAGGTTGTGACAACTTGGTATCAGAGCTTTAGGTTCACCGGTGTCATCGGTATAGGAGCCAATGTCTAGTAGAGTCCTGCGGATCGGGGCGGAGACGTCCGTACTCAATCTTTGGGAAGCTACAGTGGCATTTTAGGAATTTGACTCTTTCATTGCTTCTGTGTCGTGCGTAGTACCCTTGAAGTTTCTGGAAATCTCATTTGTTCTACTTCATTCTTCCGTAGATGGTTCGTACGAGATCATCGGCATCACGCGAACATGAGCCTCCCACTCCAGCTAGGGGTCGAGGACGCCCTCGATCAGTGGCACCTGCTAGAGCTGCTAGAGTTGAGATAGATCCCGAGCGGCATGTGGATCAGGGGGCATCCCAGGTACCACCAGCCCCAGAGCTAGCTCCAGTGCCCACTTATGTGCCAGCTCCAGCCGCAGCTCAATCTCCAGATATTCAGGGATTACTATTACAACTTTTGGGTGTGATTGGAGAGCGGCCTTCTGAGGTAGCGCAGACATTCGCTCAGGGGGCAGCCCTGGATGCACAGAGCTCAGGAGCGCAGCCTGCTACTATGGCTCCCCGTGCGGAGGTCATTTCGGTTCCATCTATTGCACAGCCTCTTGCTCCTCGCCAAGTTATGACAGAGTCAGAGCAGAAGGCGTAGGGTAGGTTTTTGAGGTTAGCACCTCCGAGGTTTGCGGGTACTTCTGGACAGGATCCACATTACTTTATTACTACCTGTGAGGAGATGTTGCATCATCTGGGTTTGTTGGAGACTCACGGGGTTGGTTATACTACCTATCAGTTGGAGGGCCCAGCGAAGTTATGGTGGAGGGCTCAGGTTGCTTGTAGACCACCATCGTGACCTCCTTTGACCTGGTCTGAGTTTTATGAGGCCTTTATAGCCAATTTCCTACCTCAGAGTGATCGTGAGCGTCGCAGGGAGCAGTTTACCCACCTTGTGCAGGGGTCTACGACTATCTCGGAGTATGAGACCCATTTCCATCAGCTAGCACCATTCGGAGCTATGATCATTCCTACCGAGGCTGATAGGATTCACACATTTGTATGGGGTTTGAGGCCAGAGATCAGGCAGCCAGCTGAGATATTGATTGCCAGTGGTCGGTCATTCCAGGCTATTGTAGACTATGCCCGCACTGTGGAGGACTTACATCGACATGATCAGGGGTCCCAAGATAAGAGGCCTCGACATCAGGGTGTCTATAGTGGTTCCTGATATGGTGGTAGAGGTCCTGGCCAGTGGAGCCGGAGTTATCAACCACAACAGTACCAGGGTCAGTCCAGCTGACCGGTTCAGGCTTCCTTTCAGACTTTCGGTAGTACCCAGTTCGAGCAGGGTCAGGGTCAGAGCAGCCATCAGGGCTATGGCGGCCAGTCTTCGAGGGGTACGGTTTCTGGGGCATCAGGTCATGGTGGTCATATGGGATTTGCTGGTTCATCTAGACTGAGTAGGCCGTCAGGGGCTTGTTTTACTTGTGGTGCGATTGGTCATTTTTCTAGAGATTGCCCTCAGCAGGGTATAGTTCAGATGGCCAAGCCTTTACGAGTAGTTCATCCCCCAGCTCGAGGGGGTGGTCGTCAGAGTAGAGGTGGTGCTCCACGCGGCAGAGCAGGTGGTAGGGATGGCGGTCGGGCAGGTGGAGGTCGTCGTCAGTTTTACGCGGTCCCTAGGAGACCAGAGGCAGAGGCCTCAGATGCTGTGATTACAGGTACGATTTCTGTGTGCCATCAGTCTGCTATGGCTTTATTTGATCCTTGATCCACTTGTTCATATGTATCTGCCTACTTTGTGCCTTGTTTGGGGTTGGCTAGTGAGCCATTATCTGTTCCTGTTTCTGTTTCGACCCCAGTAGGAGATTCTTTAGTAGTGGATCGGATTATGAGATCTTGTATGCTATCTATTGGTGATTCAGAGACTTAGGGTGATTTGATGATTCTTGATATGCTAGATTTTGATGTGATACTGGGCATGGACTGGTTATCCCCTCACCGTGTGGTTTTGGATTGTTATGCCAAGACCATTACCATAGCTGTGCCCGGTGTATCCCCGGTTGTGTGGCAGGGTTCTGTTAGCCATGCACCATCTGGGATCATCTCTTGTCTTCGATCTAGGAAGTTGATTTCCCGTGGGTGTTTAGCTTATCTAGCATATGTCCGAGATGTTAGTGCGGACCCTACTTCTCCTGAGTCTGTTCCTGTGGTTAGAGACTTCCTCGATGTGTTTCCTACCGACCTTCCAGGCCTTCCACTTGAGAGAGATATTGATTTTTCTATTGAGCTAGAGCCGGGCACTAGGCCCATTTCTATTTCTCCTTACCGTATGGCTCCTGCTGAGTTGAGGGATCTTAAGGAGCAGCTCCAGGATCTGTTAGCTAAGGGGTTTATTAGACCTAGTGTGTCACCGTGGGGTGCTCCTGTTCTCTTCGTGAAAAAGAAGGATGGGTCTATACGCATGTGTATTGATTATCGGCAGCTGAATAGGGTGACAGTGAAGAATAGGTATCCTATGCCGAGGATTGATGATTTTTTTGACCAGCTTCAGGGTTCAGTCGTGTTTTCGAAGATTGATTTGAGGTCTGGCTACCATCAGTTGAGGATTAGGGAGGAGGACATCCCTAAGACAGCATTCAGGACATGTTATGGTCATTATGAGTTTCTGGTGATGTCTTTTGGGTTGACTAATGCCCCCGCAGCCTTTATGAACTTGATGCACAGGGTTCTTGGCCCGTATTTGGAATCATTTGTGATAGTTTTTCTAGACGACATCTTGATATACTCGCGTAGTAGAGATGAGCATGAGCAGCACTTGAGGGTTATACTCCAGACTTTGAGAGATCATCGGTTTTATGCCAAGTTCTCAAAGTGCGAGTTTTAGCTTGAGTCAGTTGCATTCCTAGGGCACGTGGTGTCTAAGGATGGGATTAGGGTTGATCCGGGAATGATTTCAGCGGTTTGTGAGTGGCCTAGACCTACTACTGTTACTGAGGTTCGCAGCTTTATTGGGTTAGCGGTTTACTACAGACGGTTCGTTGAGGGATTTTCTTCCATAGCAGCACCCTTGACTATGCTGACTAGGAAGGATGTCCCATTTAAGTGGTCGGATCAGTGTGAGGATAGCTTCCAGAGGCTTAAGGCCTTATTGACTTCAGCTCCAGTTTTGACTTTGCCGGTTGAGGGTCAGAGCTTCTCCGTGTATTGTGATTCTTCTGGGGTTGGTCTTGGTTGTGTATTGATGCAGCAGGGTCGAGTAATAGCATATGCGTCGAGGCAGCTGAATGTTCACGAGCGCAACTACCCCACTCATGACTTAGAGTTGGCGGCGGTAGTTTTCGCGCTTAAGATCTGGAGGCATTACCTATATGGAGTTCACTGTGAGATCTTCACCGATCACCGTAGTCTTCAGTATATCACGAGTCAGCGAGAGTTGAACTCGAGGCAAAGGAGATGGGTCGAGTTACTGAAGGACTAGGACTTCACTATTCTGTATCATCCGGGCAAGGCAAACGTGGTAGCGGATGCCTTGAGCCGGAAGGCAGTAAGTATGGGTAGCCTAGCTTCTCTTTCAGTTTCAGAGCGACCGTTGGCCTGGGACATCCAATCCTTGGCTAACCGTTTGGTTAGGCTTAACTTGTCGGATCCTAGCAGAGTTCTCGCTAGTGTTGAGGTTTGTTCTACTTTGATTGATCAGATTCAGAGCCGTCAGTTTGAGGATCAGCAGTTGTGTGACCTTCGTGATCGGGTTGTTCAGAGTGAGACCAGTCAGGCTACTCTAGATTCAGATGGGGTTCTGAGGTTTGATAGTCGCCTTTGTGTCCCGAGGATTAGCGATTTGATTCAGTTGATACTTCACGAGGCACATTATACTAGATACTCCATTCACCCTGGCACAGCTAAGATGTATAGAGACTTGAGGCAGTTTTACTGCTGGAGTGGTATGAAGCGGGATATAGCGGATTTCGTATCTCGGTGCTTACTGTCAGCAAGTTAAGTTCGAGCACATGAGACCTGGTGGTTTGATGCAGCGACTTCCCATTCCTGAGTGGAAGTGGGAAGGGATTACTATGGACTTCGTTGTTGGTTTACCTCGTACTTCTCATGGGTTTAATTCCATATGGGTGATTGTTGATAGGCTGACTAAGTCAGCACATTTCTTGTCGGTTCAGACTTCTTATGGTGCAGAGAGCTTAGCTCAGATCTACCTTCGTGAGATTGTTCGATTGCATGGGGTTCCAGCTTCTATTATTTCAGACCGCGGCACTCAGTTCACATCTCAGTTCTGGAGGGCTATTCAGCGAGATTTGGGTACAGAGGTTCATCTTAGCATCGCTTTCCACCCTCAGACAGATGGCCAGTCCGAGAGGACCATTCAGATTTTGGAGGACATGCTTCGGGCCTGTGTTCTTGACTTTGGAGGTTCTGGGGATCAGTTTGTTCCCTTGGCAGAGTTTGCCTATAATAACAGCTTCCATTCGAGTATCGGCATGGCACCTTTTGAGGCTTTGTATGGCAGGCGTTGCAGATCACCGGTAGGTTGGTTTGATGGTTTTAGTTCTGGGCCACAGAGCACAGATTTGCTTCAAGATTCCTTAGACCGAGTCCGAGTGATTCAGGACAGACTTTGGGCAGCTCAAAGCAGGCAGAAGAGTTATGCTGATCGTAGGTTTCGTGCCTTGGAGTTTAGTGACGGTGACTTGGTGTTTCTCCGTGTATCGCCCATGAAGGGCGTGATGAGATTTGGTAGGCGGGGAAAGCTTAGCCCCAGGTACATTGGGCCGTTTGAGATTCTGCAGAGGGTTGGTAGCGTTGCCTATCAGTTAGCCTTACCTTCGATGTTTTCAGCTATACATCCTGTATTTCATATTTTGATGTTGCGTCGGTATGTCCCTGATGAGTCTCATGTGTTGCAGTGGGATTCAGTTCAGTTGGATGAGGGTTTAGCCTTTGTTGAGGAGCCGGCAACTATTTTGGCCAGGGATGTCAGGAGATTGAGGTCTCAAGAGATCCCGGTTGTTAAGGTTCAGTGGAGGCACCATCCAGTCGAGGAGGCTACCTGGGAGACTGAGAGAGATATGCGGGATCAGTATCCGCAACTATTTTAGCCTTCAGGTACCCCCTTTACCTTGACTTTCGAGGACGAAAGTCCTTTTTAGTAGTGGATGATGTAATGACCCTTCCGGTTATTTCCACGTATACGTTTTCCTTGAACCGTTGGAGCTTGTTTGTAGCGGCCCCAAGTCACTTAAGGCTCGTCAGGACCAGTATTTTGGTGTCGGGGCCATTTGTTTGGCCGCATGATAAGTTTTGAAGCCAAGCAAGTCGGCAAAAGTAATCGGAAGATCTTTAACAAATTTCCTGAACTTTGGGTAAAATGTCTCTGGGCTTTTCTCTCAATATATAAAGAGTTAGAAGTCCCCCGAAATACCAAATCGAAGGTCTACGAGTCTAGTTTCCAACGCACAAAACCTCACATCCAACTGATCTTGGAGTAAAAAGTTATGACTGTTTTTCCTCGGACTGTCTGGCAGAAAATGGGTTACGTACCGGGTCGCGAACCGGGTCGGGTTAAACTCGATTTAAGCCCCAACTTCACGTTTTAAAACGCCATTTCAGTTCCAAAATAGTGATAAAATATAAGGGAGGATCCCGAGAGAATTCTTGAGTATCAAAATCGTGCGTTGGTGAATTACGAGCCTAGGCTTAAGAATTTTATTAGCATCGTGCGTGTATTTGAAAATATTTTATTTAAAAGTTGGATTTGGTAAAAATTATATTATTATTACCTTTTCAAAATATTTTAAAGGTTTATGGAAAATATTTTTGATAGGATATAATTGTATATGTATTTATTTTATAAGGTTTTTATACATTGTAATATTTTAACGGAGATAGTAAATTTAGTTATGTTAAAAATTATTATTATAATATAGTAGGTTTTATTCAAAATAATTTTCTAATAATTATGGTATATTTAAAAAGCTATATTTATTTTACCACGAATTTATGCAATACCCGAGTATATACCTAACGGGGAGAATTGGTTGCCACCTCCATTCCACGTGGAGGTGGATGAAGTGGCCAGCGATCAAAAGGTGAGAGGTGGCATCATAAAGGCACTAAGTTGGCAGCACATATACTTATGTATATTTGGCTGATTTGAGCAAAGTGGAGGAGCTTATAGGCATACCACTACTAAATGTTTTCTTTGTGTATATGCACATATATACTTACAGATTGTTGAAAAGTGTTGATGGGAAGAAAATGTTTTCACGTTTTATTTAATCTCCGAAAGAAAATCAATTATCGACGTCAAGTTATTCAAGCCCGAGTTCAAGTTTGATTTCGTTTCGGAGCTTCTTTTCGAAGAGGTTCGAGCTTGTCATCGGACGACAGGTAGGTTACGGTTTATTTTCCCTAGACTCCGCATATATAGAATAAAATTGTATTAATGGGCATCCTTGGGTTGGTTTATTAGGTTGGTACCAAAGACCTCGACCGCTTTATTCATGTCCGCCTACTTTTGTTCCTCCGTTGCTTGTAGTGTTTGCCGATATATTTTATTTACCCTTGCGGTCCTGTGAGGCCTTGTTGACTCTGGAACATAGAAGGTGGAATTTTGGGAATGTCCGCGAGTCCCGGGCATAGAATTATCCTTCTAGGCTGGTTATGCTTGCTGAGTAGCTGTGGGCCTGTGTAGGGTCGATAGGTTGATTGTGAGCTGCGGGGCAGCTATTGTGTGTGATCATACCATTTCCATGCATATAAAAAGGTTTTATCCATGTTTTACTGTGGTTTTGGCTTCGGGCCTACTGGCACTGTTTTCTAAACCTTGCATGGCCCGGGGGCCCGTTTTTGATGGAAATGATTTGGAAATGGTTGATTTCACTTGTGGAGATTTTTGGGCAAGAAAGTAAAATTATGTTTAAAATTATCAGTTTTACGATTATCGCTAGACTCGGCAGGGCCGGGGTGCTAGTTGAGTTTTTTTGTTACTTGAGATGATTTTTAGCCTCGGTCGGACCGAGCACCTGAGATGACTTTTTACTGTTTAGACCCGGTTATGCCCGGGCACCCTTGGAGGGGTTTTTGAGACATTTTCCTACTACTTTAGTCTTGGACAGGGTCTGGGCATTGCATATTCGAGACTGGGTCTCCATCCTGATACCGGACTTGCTTCCGGACGACATGTTCTGATACTGAGTTTTAGTATGGGGTCTGGGACCTCCATGGACCTTGCCATCCGGGCCAGGGGCTACGGGCTGCGTGTGCCGGAGGAGAGGTATACGGCGGAGTAGAGGTATACGGGCAGTGTCCTTCCATAGAACCTACCTGCTGGGCCGGATCGGCGCCGGAGGAGGTACATACAGAGATACCATGGCACTTGAGATCTTCATGCATCATATCATTTATGGTTCGAGGTTCCACCCTTGTTTGTTGTTTGCTGATTGTACGCTCCGGTAGTATGGGATGCCGGAGGGTTTGTTTTCGATTGTTTGTGTTCCTCGGTTGTATGGGCGGCCGAGGGACTGTAGGTAGACTCTTTCTATTTACTTGTAGAATTATTCCCTGTTACGGTTAATTATGAAATTGGTTACTACTAGACTGTTAGTTGCTGGGTGTGAGATTGATATGATTAGTTGGGCTTGATTCATGTCTCTGAGCATGCCTATTATTACTCTTTCTCTCTTCTTCTTACACTTGAGGTTACCGGTATACCGTCCATTTCGTAAACGTATTTTGTATACACTGTTATTGCAAGGACCCCAGATGCGTTGTTTCTTACTTTCACCTGTGCCTATGGTGTGTATATTCTGCTTACTAGCCTCACATGTGGTTCTGTTGATTTCCCTCTGGGCTAGTTCCTGTGTACCTTTCGTTGATTTTTGTGACTGCTTGCTTCTATTCTGTCTATTACTACGCTTTTATCTTATATGTGCCCAGTCGGCCTATGATACCTACTGGTTACCTTATGCTTCGCATTTGGTGCTCACCCCTACCCCCTGCATCTTTGGGTGCAGATCCTAGCGTGGGCCATCGCCATTAGATCGCTGTGATTCGTGCTTGGAGATCTGTTGGGGACTACTTCAGACTGAGGGTGAGCTCTTGGCGATCGGAGCTTAGCTTTAGTTTATCTTTTGCTTCATGTACTCTATTACCGTTCAGAGACATCTGTATATATAGTTTTTCTTTATTTGCACTCCATGTATGTAGTTTGGCTCTGTACTATGATACCAGGTCTAGGGGTTTGGTTTAGTTTCCGCATATGTATGTATTTATAGTCCTTTGATCTGTTCTCTTTATCTTGTTTTCTTATTTGTTAGATAGTTGCCCATTATTAACCGTTCTGGGCTACGGGGATTGGTTCACCTACCGGGGGTTGTAGGTGCCATCATGACCGAGAAATTGGGTCGTGACAATTGCACGTCACACAACACTCTTCAGTGGTCCAGTGACTTAAGCTGACCTTGGAGCTTCATGCAAAGTGGGGTGCGGTTCGCACCAAGCAGTGTGCGTCTCGCACAACGACTGCTCCCCTTACCAGATTCTTTAGCCAATTTTTTGAGTCTTGTGCAGTGGAAGGAGTGGACCACACCTCGTGTTGTGCATGTCGCACGAGGTCTGCACCTCTTGAGAGAATCTCCATCTTGTTCACTCCTTCACACTTCAACTCTTTTTCAGCTTATTTTCGGTCCAATTCCCTATTTTCCCTCTTAGAACAGAAGTACCTGCATTAATGTCAATAAAGGCCATAAGAACATATAAATCTTATGAAAACATAACAATAATTCATGATTAAAGGCTAAATGAGTTGGTAGATTACCGACTCATCAAACCGCCAAACTTGAACTATTGCTTGTCCTCAAGCAAGATACTCACAAGGTAAAAAAGTATTATGCTCTAAAACTCCATCAAGGCACAAAAGACTACTCTATTCTAAAGACTAAGAAAATAATAAACAAAAAAACTCAAACAAAAGACTCAACTATCATGCTCATCTCAATTTGAACCACCACATTATCAAGGCAATTGATCATTTCAAAACTTTTTCAAAAGGGCTTCATTTCTCATTTAAAAATCAAGGGAATTTGTCATTCTAAACAAGATATTAATCTTCTCAAGTCATTGTCATGGACCATCAAGGTTTGCCTCGAGATTCGCCACACAACTTGTCTCATTCATTCCTCTCAATTGAAATAGAGACTTCATGTTTCAATTCAAGTGCATGATGCCACTCACCACAAGAGAGAATACCACTCACAATCATGAAATTCATATAACAAAGGGATTATAAGATAACCAAGAAGACTCTCACTCTCTCAAGGAAGTTCAAGTGCACACATGTCGAACCATAGGCTTGCCCTTCATGTAAATCACCACTAATGTAGAGTGTTCAGGCTTGAAATCACAAAGGACTTGTGGGTTACGATATTGGCTAGGGCTAAGGTGAGGTTTTCATTTGGCTCGAGTGATTACACTTCTCTAATTCTCTTTCTCATTACTTTGAACACCCCTCACACAACCCAAGCTTTTCCCTTTCAAAAGATTTTTATCATTCAACCTCCTTGTAACACCTTCATTTGGTAGCACCCATTCTTTTCTTTTCATTTTGCTCATTGGATTTTGGACTTTTGGAGCAATTTTAAATTCAACATATGGTTCTACCTTTCACTTTGAAGTGCATCTCTTTTCTTCTCCTCATTGATCACATACACCCCCAAACATAGGCATTTTCCTATGTTGATTTTTTATTCCCCCCCCCAAACTTAGGCTTTTAGCCTATGTTTCACTTTCAAGCAATTAGGGAGTATGGGTTCCAAAATAGAGGTTCCAAAAAGTTTATGGTGTCAAACAAGGTGCCAAAGATCGGTTACAAGCTCAAAGGGTTTCACTGGGATTGATGTCGAGGGATGTCATTTGGGTAAAGTGGCTATCAAGAAGGGCCCAAGATTCTTTTTCAAGCTCGGTCACACCTAGAATTTCGGCTTGAATGACATTCGGGGCAAGTTCTAGATGACACATATGCACAAGAATAAAGGTAAAGCCTAACCACACAAGGCATCATGCCACAAGACTTCTTTCATTAGTCTCAAGATCAATTGGAACAAATGACTTTCGACAAGCTATTCTGAGTTCATTACACACTCTTTTGTGAATCGATCAAGCCAAAACGAGAGTGCGCAAGTCTTTACAAGAGAATGCTTTCCTCAAAGTTTCATTTTCGCTCTCTCCTTTCTTTTACCAAAACATCTTGCCAAGAAAAAAAAAATTGTGGGTGCATTTCGAGACAAGCACACTACAGACTCAAATTAAACTAAAACTTGGTATTTTCTCTTAAGAAAGTCGCCTCTAAATCTATCATAGGGAAACACCAACCCAGTTTGACACAAAAACAAAAGAAAAGAAATAGAAAAAGAAAGAAAACATTTTTCTCCTCGGGAAAGAACCATGGTATTAAGAAAACCCTCAGAGTTTATTGCTAAACTACTATTAACAAGGAAATTACCATACTTAAGGCACCCCCAAACACAAACGGAGCACTATACTCAATGACATTAGATATATGAAAAGATAGTACTCCCTGGGATCAATGTGTGAAATACACTAGGGTGGGTGCGACCGCACATCCATCACACAACCAAATAGAGTATTAGAACCAGGAGTCTACTTGTTGCTTGTGCGAAAAGCATGTGATACGCACATTAAGGTATGCGAATTGCCACATCGACCGCATGGTGTCTTGAAATTCCAGGTGAAACTGCCAGTTCTCTTTTATGTAGTGAGAAACTGGTGTGTGACCCAAATATTCAATGATGCGACCGCACACAAGTCACATGTTGAGGTGCCTAACTTTGCAGTATTCTATTTTGACCATGCGACAAGCTGTGCAATGCACATTTTCTGACATGCGATAACATGGTGTGGCACATGTCCTGCTTGTAGCTCTAACCTCCTTATCTTGGTTCCTAACTACAAAGGGAAAAAAAAACCACACACAAAAGAATACTGAAAAGCAAAAATACAGAAAGTAAAAATTAAGATGCTTGGGTTGCCTCCTAAGAAGCGCTTGATTTTACATTGTGGCTCGATTATAGTACCTCAACCTTAGTCGTAGTAAGATAGCATTCCAATCCACTTGGTGTGGCCCTATCCTAAAAAGGGGAATTGCTCTTTCAACATCCTCAAAACATCATCATGTTGCTGACTTGGCAACTCTTCAATCTTAGGCGTCTTGCCCATTTCACGCTCCTCAAGGGCATGATCAAGATTGCCCTCCACATCAATCACCGATATTACCCTCAATCCATCCGGAGGCCATGTGGGTTGGCATACATTGAATGTCACTATCTCGCTTCTAACTCGGAATTTAAGTTCACCCAGTTCAACATCCATAGTGCTCTCCCCGTGGCCAATAGAGGTCGACCTAAGATGATGGGCACTTCAACATGTACTTCAAAATCCAAGATCATAAAGTCCATCGAGAGAATAAACTTGTCGAACTTCACCAATACATCAAATAGGATCCCCACCAGGCGCTTAATGGATCGATCAGCCATGAGTAGATGCATGGATGTGGATTTGGGCATACCTAATCCAAACTTATTAAAGATTACTAGGGGTATCAAGTTGATGCTCACCCCTAAATCACACAAGGTTTTACGAAACACAAATAACCCAATAGTGCACGGTATGGTGAATGCACCCGGATCATCCCATTTTGTAGTGACATTGCTCGTCATCACAATGCTACGGCTGTGTGAAATCTCAATGGTGCCCTTATCAAACATCGTCTTCTTCTTGAGCAACTCTTTTATAAATTTGACATACCCCGGCATTTGTGTTAAGGCTTCAACCAAAAGAATATTTATCAAAAGCTTGCTGAACATGTCAACAAACTTATTGAATTTGTGCTCTTCTTTTTTCTTATTTAGCCTTTGAGGGTATGGAGGAGGTCCCTTGGGTAGTGTGGTTGGAACACTTGGAACAATAGTAGGGTCCTCCTCAATTTCAACAGCCACATGAGGAGGAGATTCAGCCTCCTGCCTCTCATCATCAACATCAACATTCACTGGGGAGTTGGGTGCACCAAGCCTCACCCCAACCTCTGGTTCCACAACATCTTTGTCACACAAAGCCTCTTGTTCTTCGTCACATGGCTCCATAATATCTTCAACAATAGGTTTCTTTGCTACAACAACCGGCTCCATAACGGGCTCTCTATTACACCAATTATTCTTCCACTTCTAGTAAAAATGGCTATGACATGAGCATCATTTTTAGGATTGGCCGTGGTGTCACTAGGAAGTGTTCCCTTCATCCTTGGGTTCATTTGAGTGGATAGTTGATTCATTTGGGCCTCAAGATGCTTGATTGAGGCCGAATGAGAGATCATGGTTTGATAAAGTGTTGACACTTCACTTTTGAGCTCACTAACCCCAGTATTTGTAGTTTTTACCTTCTTCAACACCGAGGACAACATGTTTTCAATATTTGAGTGTCCGGGGTTGCTTCTGGCAGGCTGATATAAAGAATCCAACTTGTTTGGAGGTATGTAAGGATTTGAACTCTGGTGATTGTATCTATCCCATTTCTTGTCTCTATTCCAACCTTGATTCTCATCCCTTGGGCGATAATACTTGGGAAGAGAACCCGCCGTTACATAGAAAAGTTTACCATCCATGATTGTCATACGCTCATCATCACTGGCCTTGATCTCCGGTGTACTCACAGTATTCACGGTCTTAGCACCACCGGCCCCCATCATATTCTTGGCTAGCAAGTCTATTTGCATCATCATTTTTTCCATGGTCTCATACCTCTCTTCATCCTTCCTCCTTATCTCATTTGTTAAGATAGATGTGGTAACTCCCAATATAGGAATGTCATTTTCCCTTGTGTTCCAAGCTTTGTTAGTCTTGGTCTTTTTCTCTAGAAAGGCCGAGGCAAGAGAAAATTATAGATCTACGAAGGTACCACCTCCAAGATTGTTGGCGACAAACTTATTCATCGAGTTCAAGGATCTAAAGAAGCTTTATAGCAAGACATTATTCGACATTCCATGGTTAGGGCACAACACAAGTTTTTCTTGAATCTCACCCATACCTCATGCAAGGGCTCATCAAGAAGTTGGTGGGAGTTGGTAATTTCATCCCTCAACTACATCATCTATGATGGAGGAAAGAATCTAGTAGTGAAAGCATTTACCAACTCATCCCAAGAGGTGATTGACCCATCTGGCAATTCCTCCAACCAAGTCATGGTTCCCCCGTTAGAGAGAAGGGGAATAGGCAAAGTCAGATTGATTCTTGGGGTATATTTTGGAAGATGAATGGCTAACATATCACCATAAAGTTGCGAATATTCCTGTTGGCATCTTCGTGAGCTGCTCCTCCAAACATCCCCTTCATTTGAATTAGATGGAGCATTGTGCTAGTAACATATAACACCGCATTTCCAACCATTGGGGGTAGGCAGATTGTACCTACTCTCACTTGAGGTATGAGTTCATTGGCCTCGTTCATAAACTCGTCAAGACTTTTTTTGACACTCTATCTTTTTCCCACTTCACTCATGGGATAGCTGCGAAAGGGAAAAAAACAACAAATCAAATAAAAAGAACAAGCACTCTACAAGGTGATTTCAATTCCATAATCAAAAAGGCTAATCAAACTCAACTCCCCAGCAATGGTGCCATCTTTTATAACGCTTAAATGTACTCTCCTAGTTGGAGGTATCAGTGATCGTTTGAGAAAAACACATTTATAGTACCCTAAGGGAATCGGGGTCGATCCCACAGAGAATTGGTGACTAGCCAAGCTGATTGTAAAGAAATGACTTTACAACAAGAGAAATCTTTTCGCAATAATAAAAGTAAAGAAAGGGGGGAATCAAGAAATCTGTCACAATTCACAATTCGAAACAAAACAATAAAGTAAAGGCAGGTGTAAACAATGAGAGAGGACGACTAGGGATGTGTGTCAAATGGGACTCGAATATGGGATATGGTGATTGCTCATTCATAAGAACTCATGCTAAATGACATGAATAGCATTGGTTTTGGGTATGCTTGCTAATCTCTCGATCAAACAATCATATATCCAATGGTTTCTATTCAAACACCATTGTTATAGGCAATAAACAACCAACAATTGCTTGGGGAGGTCACATTATTTCTAGCTTAGACCTTTAAATAGGTATTTCTGGTGAATTGACCATTTTCTAGTCTCAATCTAGGTGGAATCCCAAGTACCCACTAGCAATTTCACATATGAAATTGTAAACCCCTTTTACAAGCAAGAACATAATCAAGTGAGGTACATTAATGTTTTCAACCATCAATTTTAGAGTTAAAATATAGTGAAATCACTAGACCCATGGCATATTAGCAATTATAAACACCAATTAGTAACACCCATACCCATTTATCAAGCAGCCACTATAACCACATCCCTAGACAAGAAGTTTAGTTACTCATGCTAGAGGAATAAAGAACAATACCTAATGGGTAAGTCAAAATCCCTTTCATTCAAGCTAAATATTCAATACCTAAGCTCAATTTTTACAAGAATGATGATTCCAAGAGTTAGGTAGAAGGAATTGGAGTGAAACCCTCTTCGTATTTCTTGGAAAGAAAACTTGATCACTACTCAATTCTATTTCAAAAAATATTCAAAACTACCTAAAAATGTGCCTGAAATGGGTTTTAGAATTTTCCCAATTCATCATACAAAGATGGAAAAAATTGTCCTTCAGGAGCTGTGTGATGCAACGCGTGGCTCGAACATCGTGAAGTGCGCATCGCACAACACTCTTCAGTGGTCCAGTGACTTAAGCCAACTTGGGAGCTTCATGCAAAATGGGGTGCGGTTCACACCAGGCAGTGTGCGTGTCACACAATGACCACACCTCAACCATTTTTTTGAGTCTTGTGTGGTGGAAGGTGCGGACCGCACCTCATGTTGTGTGTGTCGCACGAGGTCTGCACCTCTCGGAAGAATCTCCATCTTGTTCACCCTATCACACTTCAACTCTTGTTTAGCTCTTTTTGGGTCAAATTCCTTATTTTCCCTCTTCGGACAGAAGTACCTGCATTCATGTCAATAAAGGCCATATGAACCTCTAAATTTTATCAAAACATAGCAATAATTCTTGATTAAAGGCTAAATAAGTTGGTAGATTATCGACTCATCAAACCACAAACGGGGTGTAACACCCCAAAAATCAAACCAATTATCTAAGTTAAAAGCTCAGAAAAAAATTTCATGTTTCAAGAATGACAGGTCCAAACCACGGACTGTGGTTTGAACCACGGTTTGTGGAATGGAACCGTGATTCCCTTTGATTGATTCAACCTCTGTTCTGGAACCACGAGTTGGTTCTATGGACCGTGGTTCAAACCACGGGTTCATCCTATCCACTCGTGAAACTCATGTCAGAGGGTTGGTAGGTCCCTCTAAAATGATGACTCTATTCTATGCCTCATCGTCTAAATGATGAGTCGTAGTCCTGACTCATGGTTTGACCAAGGACCGGCTAGGTCCCCAGGAAACACAAGTCCAAATGATGATCCGTCATTCAAATAACGGGTCCATCTTGTTTACTCATGAACTTCCTTCTGCAGCCTGACTTTTCTGTCAGGAACCATGAGTTGGAACTATGGGTCGTGATTCAAACGATGACCCGTAGAACTGACTCGTGGTCCCTGAAATTGACCATTTTCCATATTTTTCTTAAATATGTCCCAGGAGTATTTTAGTCATTACCCTCTCTTTTAACTCCTAAATGATGTCGTTTTGACTATTTCAAGAAGGGTTTTCACCCTCATTAGCCTAAGTTCCTTCTCATTACTTAACTCTTCTCCCAAAAATAAGAAAATTCTTCTCCAAGCTTCAAGTCTCAAACTCCAAGTTCAAGCCTCCTAAGTCTTTCCAATTCAAGTGGGTTATCTTCAATAAAGGTATGTGGGTATTCAACAATGGGTTCCTTCTACCCTTGTGCCCAAAACCCTGAATCTTTATTTTGATTTCATGATCTTCAAATTAGAGTTCTTATCCAATTCTTATGGATTTTGCTAAATATGATCTTCTCATGATTTGATTATGAAACGACTATTAAATTGCACGATTTCAAATGGGGTTTTACATGTTAACTCTTATTTTTCATGAATTGAAGTTTAACCATGGAAATTTCTACATGCATGAAGTTGATTTAAGGAAATTGGATTTTGATAGCATATTCCTTATGGATTTTCAAGCATGTGCATGTCTAGTTCCTATGTTCTATGAAAATTTACGTATCATGAAATTGAACTAGAGCCATGCAAATTTTTATAAGTCATAAGATACCCGATGTTCCATCAATTCTCAAGAATTGATTTCTAAACCCTAATTCATGAGTAGTATGATGATCCAGGGTATGAACACGTTATGAATAAGTTTGGCATCAGATAAATCACATTTATATGAGCTCATGTTATATGTTTTGGGGGAAGAATTTAGCATCGAGATACGAGGGTTCAAATAACCCAAGTCCAAAACTACGTTGCCACCATAGGTTGCCCTCTGTGGCTTATCATGACAGGATCCTGGTATGATATGGTACTAACTTTGGCCTATTAGGACAACTATTTTCAGTGGGGGTACATGACAGTGGACTCCATGTAGCTCATCATGGTTTAATATCGATTAAGAGAAACTCCCACATGTTTATTTTTAAGCTATGAAGTTGTATGATTCTATACTATGAAACTTAAGCTTTATGTCATGTTTCATGTTTTATACTTTGATATCTATTCATGTTCCTTCTTTATGTAACAAGTTCATTCTTAAGAATATTTTAAACTATTTTTATCATGATTCATGTATTACTCACATACTCGGTACATCCTGTAGTATTAACGCATATCTTGCGCTGCATCCTTTGATGATGCAGATTTAGGTGTTCCTTTCCAGACATGTTGCTAGAGCTTCCAGGCCACTTTTCTGTCAGCTGTTGGTGAGTCCTCTTAGGTCAAGGACTAGATATGTTTTAGCTTATGCTGATTTCTTACTTCTGTACTTCGAGTTAGCTAGGGTCTTGTCCTAGCAACTCCTTATGTCATGTAGAGGATTTTCAGACATAGAAAATATTTGAGTCTTCTTATGGATCTTGTATTCTTATTTGACTTGATTACCTATCTATGTGATTCTGAATTTATCTATTATGCTTCCGCTTATCTTTGTTATGCTTGAGTATGCTATGACTAAGGGGTTAGCTTGGGGCACTTGTGGTCCTAAGTCTCGTGTTACATCTAGGGGTAGCCTCGTGGCATGACAAACTTGGTATCAGAGACTCAGGTTCAAGAGTCCTAGGATGTCTGAAAGCCGCATCGAGTAGAGTCTTTTTCATGTGTGTAAAGCGCTTCACATACATGAGAGGGAAGCTATGAGATGTCTTAGAAAACTTCACTTCTTTCATGATCACATTGTGAGATAGAGCTTAACTCTAATGTCCCTCTAATCCTTATCTTCTACGTTTTAGATTATGCCTCCTCGAAGTGCTATGCCTCACCGAGCCACTTAGAATGTTGCTCCTCCTGTTTTGGTCCCCGATGTCACGAATGAGGAGTTCAGAAACGCCATCCATTTACTAGCCCTGACTTTGGCCACTCAGACCAATCAGTAGTCTCCTGCCCCCGTCCACCCTTTAGGTGGGGTAGCGTCTCGAGTTCCTGACTTCATCCAAATGAACCCGCCTGAGTTTTGGGGTTAGAAAGTGAGTGAGAACCAGCTCAACTTTATTGATAAAGTGAAGAAGATCTTCGAAGTTATACAAGTGGTTGGGGTTGATTGTGTTGAGCTTGCATCTTATCAACTCAAGGATGTAGCTCATATTTGGTTCATGCAATAGAAGGAGACTAGGGTGAGAGACACAGTCCCCACGACTTAGGAGTGTTTCGAGAGGGCCTTCCTTAACAGGTTCTTTCCTCAAGAGTTGAGGCAAGCAAAGGTGGAGGAATTTGTGAACTTGAGATATGGGTCGATGTCGGTTCAAGAGTATAGTCTGAAGTTCACTAAGTTGTCCAGTTATGCTCCCTCTATGGTAGCGGACCCGCATGATCAAATGAGCAAGTTCATCTATGAGATTTCTGATGTAGTGAATAAAGAGTGTAGGTTTGCTTTATTGTTGAGTGATATGAAAATCTCCCGACTTATGACTCATGCCCAAAAAATTAAGGGTGACAAGCTAAATGAGATGGCAAGGGAGAACTAGAGAGCTAGATCCGAGGGATCAGGTTTTGGTTATCACAGATCCAGAGGTGGACATCGCTTTTCTTTCCAGAAGAAGTCATTAGGATTCGTGTATTCTTCTACTAGTGCTCCTACCCCGGCTCAAAAGCCTCATCATGATCAGGGTGTAGAGGACCTGGTTCCTATTCCCAATCTCACGGAAGTGTTGCTAAGGGACCTTCCCACCCTAGTTGCAATAAGTGTGGGAAGAATTACCTGGGAGAGTGTTATTTGGGCATGGGTGCATGCTTTGGGTGTGGAGAGGCTAGACACATGATTAGAGATTGCCCTTTAGCTAAGAAGGGGCAGGGAGGTGGTAAGACTCAGTCTGCCCCAGCAGCTTCAGAAGGTAGACCAGCCCAGCAGGGCACAACTTCTAGTTCTGGTGGTCAGCACCAGAACCGCCTTTATGCTATGTCCTCTCATCAGGATCAGGAGGGTTCCCAGATGTTATTACGGGTATGTTGAAAGTCTTCCCTTTCAATGTGTATGCTTTGTTGGACCCTGGTGCTTCCTTATCTTTTGTGAACTCTTATGTAGCATGCAAGTTTGAAGTTTGTTCTGAATTGCTTTTAGAACCCTTTTGTGTTTCTACTCTTGTTGGTGAGTCAGTCTTAGCCAAGAAAATCTATCGAAATTGCCCTATCTCAGTCCTTCATAGAGTAACTTCAGCAGATCTAGTAGAGTTGGATATGACTGATTTTGATGTCATTCTTGGTATGGATTAGTTGTATGCATGTTATGCTTCTACTGATTGTCATACTCGGGTTGTCAATTTCAAGTTTCCTAATGAACCCATTTTAGAATTGCAAGGTAGTCCCCTTTTCTCGAAAGGTCGTTTCATATCTTATCTGAAGGCTAGGAAGATGATTTAAAAGGGGTGTGTTTATCACATAGTGCAGGTTATGGACACGGAGTTCAAAAACCCATCCCTTTAGTCTATTCCTGTTGTGAGTGAGTTTCCAGAAGTGTTTCCCGAGGATTTGCCTTGAGTCCCTCCCAAGCAGGAGATAGACTTTGGGATAGATCTTCTTACAGATACGAATCCTATCTCTATTACTCCATATAGAATGTCTCTTGCGGAACTCAAAAAGTTGAAAGATCAGCTGAAGGATAGTCTTGATAAAGGTTTCATCAGGTTTAGCATTTCTCCATGGGTTGCCCCAGTTTTATTTGTTCAAAAGAAGGATGGTTCTCTTAGAATATGTATTAACTATTGTCAGTTGAACAAGGTCACAATCAAAAATAAATATCCAATTCCTAGGATTGATGAATTGTTCGATCAACTTCAGGGTGCTAGTTTCTTCTCTAAGATTGACTTTAGATCCGGTTATCATCAGCTTCGTGTTACAGAGTGTGGTATCCCAAAGATAGCCTTCAGGATTTTGTATAGCCATTATGAATTTGTTGTGATGTCTTTTGGTCTAACAAATGCTCCTGCAGCTTTTATATATTTGATGAACCGTGTGTTCCAGCAGTATTTGGATATGTTTGTGATTGTTTTCATTAATGATATCCTTATCTACTCTCGGAGTGGGGAGGAGCATGTAGACCACTTGAGGGTTATGTTGCAAACTCTAAGGGATAGACAATTGTTTGCTAAGTTCAGCAAGTGTGAGTTCTGGATGCAGTCTGTTGCTTTTCTGGGTCATATTATGACTAAAGATGGTATCTGAGTTGATTCTCAAAAGATTGAGTCAGTAAAGAACTGGCCTAGACCTACTTCCCCGTCTAATATAGGAGCTTTTTGGGTTTGGTTGGTTACTACAGGAGGTTTGTGGAAGGATTTTCTTCCATTGCTGCCCTTTTAACCCTATTTACTCAGAAGAAGGTAAAATTTCAGTGGTCCGACTTATGTGAGAAGAACTTTCAGGAATTAAAGACTAGGTTGACCACAACTCCAGTGTTAGCTCTACCAGAGGGCCTAGATGATTTTGTTGTGTATTGTGATGCTTCTGGGATTAGTTTGGGTTGTGTTTTGGTGTAGCGTGGTAGGGTGATTGCTTATGCTTCAAGGAAGCTTAAGACTCATGAGAAGATCTATCCTACTCATGATTTTGAGTTGCCAGCCGTGGTCTTTGCTTTGAAGATTTGGAGACATTACTTGTATAGTGTGCATGTGGATGTATTCACCGATCATAAGAGTCTTCAGTATGTGTTCACTCAAAAGGAATTGAATTTGCAACAAAGGAGATGGATTGATCTCCGTAAAGATTATGATATGAGTGTGCTTTACCATCCGGGTAAGGCCAATATTGTGGCGGATGCTTTGAGTAGACTATCCATGGGAAGTGTGTCTTCCATTGAAGATAGGAAGAAGGAATAGGTTAAGGAGTTTCATAGGCTAGCTCGGTTGGGAGTTCACCTTATGGACTCAACAAAAGGTTGTGTGATTGTACAAAATAGTGTTGAATCATATTTGGTAGCTGAGGTGAATGCAAAGCAATACATGGATCCCATTTTACTTCAGCTTAAGGGTGCAGTTCTTCAGCAGCGGGTGGAGGTTTTCTCCCAAGGGGGAGATGGTGTGCTTTGTTATCAGGGTCACTTATGTGTGCCATATGTAGATGGGTTGAGACAAAAGATTCTGGATGAGGCTCACAATTCTAGATATTCCATTCATCCGGGTGCTACTAAGATGTACCATGATCTACGGGAAGTATTTTGGTGGAATGATATGAAGAAGGACATAGCCGGGTTTGTGGCTAAGTGTCCCAACTGTCAACAAGTAAAGGTGGAGCATCAAAGGCCGGGTGGCATGATTTAAGATATTGACCTTCCTACTTGGAAATGGGAAGCAATCAATATGGACTTTATTACTGGTTTTCCTCGTACTCGAAGGCAACATGATTCCATCTGGGTGATTGTCAACCGGATGAACAAGTCATCCCAGTTCTTGGCTGTTAAGACTACTGACTCAGCAGATGATTATGCCAGACTCTACATCTGGGAGATAGTTCGATTGCATGGTGTTCCCTTGTCTATCATTTCTGATAGAGGTCCTCAGTTTACATATCAGTTTTGGAGATCGTTTCAGAAAGGTCTTGGTACCTAGGTGAAGCTTAGCACAACTTTCCACCCTCAGACAGACGACCAGGTAGAGTGCACTATTTAGAATTTGGAGGATATGTTGAGACCGCGTGTGATCAACTACCTCTTATCAAGTTTGCATACAACAACAACTTTCACTCTAGCATCCATATGGCTCCATATGAGGCACTTTATGGTCGGAGATGTAGATCTCCTATTGGTTGGTTAGAGGTTGGTGAGGTAGCCTTGACTGGTCCAGATTCTGTGCATGAGACCATGGAGAAGGTTCAGCTTATTCAGGAAAGGTTGAAGACCACTCAGAGTCGACAGAAATTTTATGCAGATGCGAGGAGAAGGGAGTTGGGATTTGAAGTTGAGGATTAGGTTTTCATAAAGGTGTCACCCATGAAGGGTGTGCTGAGATTGTGCAAGACAGGGAAGTTTAGTCCCTGTTTTGTAGGTCTTTATCAGATTTTGAGGAAGTTTGGTAAGGTTTCTTATGAGTTGGAGTTGCCATCGGAGTTGGAAGCGGTTCATCCCGTTTTCCATGTTTCTTTATTGAAAAAGTGTGTTGGTCATCTGAGTTTGATTATCCCTTTGGAGGATGTGGGTGTGAAGGATAGTTTCACCTATGAGGAGGTTCCCATGGAGATCCTTAATCGATTGATTTGGAGATTGAAAAACAAAGAAGTCGCTTCGGTGAAAGTCCTTTGGAGGAATCATCTTGTAGAGGGTGCTACTTGGGAAGCGGAAGAGGCCATGAAGGCCAAATATCCTCATCTCTTTCTTTCTGATTTAGTTCCAGCTTGAGTTACTAGTTTCCACCTTAGTATGTCCCTCCGGGTCTATTCCATCAGTTACTCTCATGATTCTAGCATGCATCCATGTTTTACGAAGTTATTTTATCATGATTTCAAGTTGAAAGGTTTAGTTGTTTTTTTTACTCTTTGATCTCCATGTTCTGTTGTTGGTTGGGCTGTTCTCTCTTCAGTTTTCCTATGTTTAGTCTTCATTCGAGGATGAATGATCCCAAGGGGAGATATTGTAACACTCTATAAATCAAACCAGCTATCTAAGTTAAAATCTCAGAAAAACATTTCATGTTTCAGGAATGACGGGTCCAAACCATGGACCGTGGTTTGAACCATGGGTCATGGAATGAAACCGTAACTCCCTTTGATTGATTCAGCCTCTAGTCTAGAACCACGAGTTGGTTCTACGGACTATGGTTCAAACCACGGGTCTGTCTTGTGCACTCATGGAACTCAGATCAGAGGGTTGGCAGGTCCCTCTAAAATGACGACTCCATTCTATGACTCATCATCTAAACGATGAGCCGTAGTCCTGATTCGTAGTTTGACCAATGATCGCCTAGGTCCCCAGGAACCATGAGTCCAAACGATGATCCATTATTCAAATGACGGGTCCGTCCTGTTGACTTGTGAACTTCCTTCTGCAACCTGGCTTTTCTGTCAGAAACCACGAGTTGGAACCACGGGTCGTGATTCAAACAACGACCCGTAGAACACACTCGTGGTCCCTGAAATCAACCATTTTCCATATTTTTCTTAAATATGTCCCAGGGGTATTTTAGTTATTACCCACTCTTTTAACTCCTAAATAATGTCATTTTGACTATTTCAAGAAGGGTTTCCACCCTCATTAGCCTAAGTTTCTTCTCATTACTTCACTCTTCTCAAGAAAAAAAGAAAATTCTTCTCCAAGCTTCAAGTCTCAAGCTCCATTTTCAAGCCTCCTAAGTCTTTCCAATTCAAGTGGGTTATCTTCAATCAAGGTATGTGGGTATTTAAAAATGGGTTCCTTCCACTCTTTTGCCCAAAACCCTAAATCTTTATTTTGATTTCATGATCTTCAAATTAGGGTTCTTATCAAATTCTTATGGGTTTTGCTAAATATGATCTTCTCATGATTTGATTATGAAAGTACTATTAAATTGTATGATTTCACATGGGGTTTTACATGTTAACTCTTATTTCATGAATTGAAGTTTAACCATGGAAATTTCTACATGCATGAAGTTTATTTAAGCAAATTAGATTTTAATAACATATTCCTTATTGATTTTCAAGCATGTGTATGCCTAGTTCCTATGTTCTATGAAAATTTACGTATTATGAAATTGAACTAGAGCCATGCAAATTTTTACAAGTCATAAAGTATGCAAATTTCACAAGTTATGAAGTATTATGCAAGACAAGTCACCCGATGTTCCATCAATGCTCATGAATATATTTCTAAACCCTAATTCATGAGTAGTATGCCGATCCAGGTATGAAAACGTTATGAAAGTTTGGCATCAAATATGTCACATGTATATGAGCTCATGTTATATGTTTTGGGAGTAGTATTTAGCACCGAGAGATGAGGGTTCAGATAACCCAAGTCCAAAACTACATTGTCACCGTAGGTTGCCCTCTGTGGCTTATCATGACAGTATCCTGGTATGACATGGTTCTAACTTTGGCCGATTAGGACAACTCTTTTCTGTGGGAGTATATGAAACTGGACTCCATGTAGCTCAGCATGGTTTAATGTCGGTTAAGGAAAACTCCCACATGTTTATTTTCACGCTATGAAGTTATATGATTATATACTATCAAACTTAAGCTTTATGTCATGTTTCATGTTTTATACTTTGATATTTATTCATGTTCCTTCTTTAAGTAACAAGTTCATTCTTAAGCATGTTTTAAACCTTTTTTTATCATAATTCATGCATCGCTCACATACTCGGTACATCCTATAGTACTGACGCATATCGTGCACTGCATCCTTTGATGATCCAGATTCAGGTGTTCATTTCCAGACAAGTGGCTAGAGCTCCCAGGCCACTTTCTGTCAGCGGTTGGTGAGTGCTCTTAGGTCAAGGACTAGTTATGTTTTAGATGTGTTGATTTATTACTTCAATACTTCGAGTTAGCTAGGGTCTTGTCCTAGCAACTCCTTATGTTATGTAGAGGTTTTTCAGACATAGACAGTGTTCGAGTCTCCTTCCGAGTTTTGTATTTCTATTTGACTTGATTACATATCTATGTGATTCTGGATTTATCTATTATGCTTCCACTTATCTTTATTATACTTGAGTATGCTATGGCCAAGGGGTTATTTTGGGGCACTTACGGTCCTAAGTCTCGTGTTACGTCTAGGGGGTAGCTTCGAGGTGTGACATAGGGTAATGTCTAAGTACAAACAATGGACTAGATATAACTGAGGAATTCATGCTAGACCAAAAGATGCATCTCAACCTTGAATTCAGATTTCGTAGGACTCACAGTTGAGGTCTCGTAGCAGCCACCGAAATATGCCCTGTACTCAACAAAAGAAGAGCAAGTGCAGTATCAGTAAATAATAAACAATAGTGTACAAGTAGGATCATCAACCAGTTCCCAACATATGAATTATGAACAAAGAACCATCAGATAATAGGACCAGACAAACATATAATCAGCCAAGCCCATAAGACTACCAATACGACTACTAGTCAACAAACAGACTCAATAACCATATAAACCATGCCCAACTATGCAAGTAAACGGACCACATATAATTATGTCACACCTTGCCAGTAACCCGGACTAGCCAAGGATCCCTAGAACATCACCTATGGAATTTAACATGCAACCCTAGTTTACACAAGAAACCACCTTAGCACTAAAACATACCAACCCGGCCACTCAAGGACCAACATGTATGTTAAGCAACAATAAATCCTGGCCCTCTCAGGGAACCAACACATAATGAACATCAATAATTGATAAGCCTGGTTCTTTAAAGGAATCAACATAAACAAAAATAGTGAATATCAAATAACTTGTACACATATGCTAGGGGACTTATGGTTACCCACTAGTTACGACCTGCAGGGGACGAGCTCTTGTCCATGTACTGTACCCGCGTGGTACCTAAGCCAACAAAGGAATCATAAAATCTTTACTCCGCGTGGTACCCAATCCAACTAATAAGTATTAGAACCTGTAACAGGCGTGGTACCCGAGCCAATCGATGAAAAGTATATATCACAACAATCACAACCACAATGATAGCATACGACACTTGTACAACCAACAAGTTTTCAAGACAGACTCATTACATGTGATTAGTACTTAGGATATCTTTTAATAATCATTCCTTTTCCTAAACATGTATTATGCAAGTAATACTAATGAGACAGTCATTATGCATACATCACATATATTGGTTTGCAATAACCATCACCTTCCTCAGTCCAAGCCTGAAATGCTCTACTGAACCTGAGCCTTTCCCTTTCTTGAACCTTCGTTTTGATTTTGGTCTAAAAATAGAAATGCAAATAATATTTTAACCAATAACCTTAACTTTCGTGGATTATAGCCTAATCCTGAACCCCCAAGACAAACTCATGGTCATTCTACCCAACCTAGGGCTTTCCCACCAATAATTCACCAAGGACTACCAATTTTATTATTATTCTAGCGAATTACGATAATATAATCATGAATAAATAGTTTATACACAAACCCAAGGTTTTCTACACCTAAAATCCTTCTTACACTAGATTTTTCAATTTAGGTCAAGCTAAACCCTCCCTTAGGCCTATAACTATCAATTATAAGGCATAGGAATCAAAGTACTAGTTTACAGGGATAAATTACTTACCTTAATAAAGAATCTTAGTGGAAAATTGGTAGGAATCTCCCCAATCGCCCTGCCTTCCCCAAAATATTTTTGTGAAATAATGAGCATTTTTTAGGAAGTTTTTGCATTTATCATGATTAACCCGGCTATAGAGACCCAGTGCCACTATAGTGGTACCACCGTAGTGGACGCCTTCCGCTATAGCGGGTTTGACCAACTTGGACTCCCGCTATAGTAGGAATTCCTCCGCTATAGTAGTGTCACAGTAGTGGCCTATCACTCTCTATAGAGGGTGTGGAGAGGTAGAATCTAAGAAAATCTCCCAATTTGTTTTTTCCACAACACACCCTCAAACCATGACGTCCCAGACTAACCTCTTTATGTCAAGTTCGATATCGGGAGTTCTACTCACCCGAATTCACTTCTGAAAAGTCCTACTGACTTTTTATTGATATAGCTAATAAAATAAGCTATGATTTAACAACTTAATCCAATCACTCCCCATATTGCCCTAGACCTCACCTTGATCAGATTTCGTCCAAGATTGGCCTAGCCTAAAAATTCAAACTTCCAATTTTGGAAATTTCTAACCCTAATTTTCTTGCACTATTGGCTCACCCATAACGACGAAAAAAGTAGTTAAACTTTATCATGAATCTTACTCAACTTCACATCCTCAAATTGCTTACCCTTAACCTGATCAAGAAAAAAGGACCTCGCCTCAACACATGCTAACAATCCACCCATATCAGACACTTCAAGTCTCATGAAACTATTAGCTGGAGTCTGAATGTCTCAAGACAACGGACGTCTAGTAGATTTCAAATAGGCCAAGCTACCCATGCTTTCAGTCTTACTGCTCAATGCATCGGCTACTACATTAGCCCTACCTAGATGGTACAAAATGGTAATGTCATAATCCTTGAGCAACTCCATCCAACTTCACTGCCTTAACTTCAATTATTTCTGAGTGAAAACATGTTTCAAGTTACGGTGGTCAGTGAACACTTCACAATGCACCCGATACTAATAATCCCTTTAAATCTTGAGAGCAAAAACCACAGCATCAAGCTCCAAGTCTTGATTAGGTTAGTTCTGCTCATGCACTTTCAATTGTCTCATAGCATAAGTGATAACATTCTTTCCATGCATCAATATAACACCTAAACCAGATCATGAGGCATCATAATACATAATAAAATACTTATCTTCCAATGGTAAGGCAAGAATAGGAGCAATAGTCAACAAAGTCTTGAGCTTTTGGAAGCTCTCCTCACATTCATCTGACCAAAGAAAGAGTACTTCCTTCTGAGTCAATCGGGTTAGATGAGTAGCAATGGATGCAATCCCCTTCACAAATCTGCGATAGTAGCTAGCTAACCCCACAAAGCTATGAATCTCAGTCACAAAAATGGGCCTAGAAAAATTCTTAATTGCCTCAATTTTCTACAGACACCATCACCCCATCTTTTGAAACTGCATGCCCTGAAAAAGACACAAAAGACAACCAGAGTTCACACTTGGCGAATTTCACATACAACTCATTTTTCCTTCTACAAGCCCAACACAATTCTAAGATGATTTTCATGCTCCTCTTTACTCTTAGAATACACTAGGATATCATTGATGAACACAATAATGAATGAGTCTAAATATTTAAAAAATATCCCATTTATCAAACTCAGAAAAGCAGACAACGCATTAGTCAACCCAAAAGACATCACAAAGAACTTGTAGTGTCCGTAGGTGGTCCGAATTGCAGTCTTAGGAATATCAGAAGGCCAATTTTTCAACTAATAGCATCCGGAGCTTAGATCAATCTTAGAAAAGACAGATGCACCTTGAAACTGGTCGAACAAGTCATCAATATGAGGGAGAGGATAGTGGTTATGGATCGTAACTTTATTCATGCGTAGACTATCATCCTTCTTCTTAACAAACAACACTAGAGCACCCCATGTGGAGGCAATCAGGTAAATTAATCCTTTACTTAACAACTCTTGTAACTGAGCCTTATATTCTCTCAACTCGGTCGGCGCCATTCTCTATAGGGGAATAGAAATAGGGTGTGTATTCAACACTAAGTCGATTAAAAAGTTAATATCTCGAACTAGTGGCATGCCTGGAAAATTCATAGGAAACACCTTCAGGAATTCACACACCATAAGAACTAATTCAATAGTTGGGACCTCTGCACTAGTGTCCCAAAGATAAGCTAAGAATGCCAAACACCCCCTTCCTATCAAACTCTGAGCAAGAAGAAAACATACAAGTTTCATGGGTGCAGGACTATAATAACCCTCCCCCTCAAGTCTATCCATCCCAGGAATAGCCACAGTCACTGTCTTAGCAAGATAGTCTAATATTGTATGGTCAGGAGAAAACCAACTCTTCCCTAGAATGATATCAAAATCTATCAAGTACAGTATCACTAAATTAGACAAAGTTTTTTTCCCCACAAAGATGAAAGGACAAGCATAAAAAACTCTATTTACAACTACATAATCACCCACTTGAGTAAACACATTTACAGGATAATCAAGCATTTCACAAACCATGTCTCATCCCACAGTAACACCAGTAGATGCATATGAGAAAGTAGAACCAGAATCAAACAAAACTGAATCCATCAAGTCACTGACAAGAATGGTAACTGTGATCACCGCATCAGATGCCTCTACCTCTAGTATACGTAGAAAAGCATAAAAGTGGTTCCTACCACCTGCTTGTGCATCGTGTTGGGCTGATGACCACCTCTGCCAATAGTACCACCACCACGGTTAGGGTGAGTGCTAACCCTAGCAGCTATATGACCACCCTGTCTACCCTATGGGACATCTCTACCATTCCTATTACCTCTTCTACTTGGTGGAGCTCTAGGAGTCTGCTGCTGGCCTGACTTTTGAAACAAATGACAATTTCTCTTAATGTGACTAAACTCAACTCACTCCTAGCAAGCATGATCCAAAGTAGGTTGCTACACTGAAGCAGACAAAGTGAGATAACCACCAAAATTTGGCAAAGGCTGGCTGACCCTTGATAAAACCCCAGCAACCACTTGCACCATAGACTGGATAGGACATGCAAGGTATCCCTGCATACTCTAACTCTTGGAATACGGATTGTTGTTGTTGCCCCTTGTGCGGGGCTTCTTTGAAGCCTTATTCGAGTAACCCTCTTATTTCACACCTTCAACATTCTTAATAAACCTTATCACTTCTTTAAAAGACATGTCGAAGGATCCTACCTGCAGAGCTGCAATTTGAAGCCCTGTGTTCAACCCCTTCAAAAATAGCAAATCCATTCCACTTCAGTACTGATCAACTGTCCGAATAATAAGCCAAAGCATGAAATTGAGTCGCATAGGCTGCCATTGAAGAATTTCCCTACTCATTATTAGCAAGCTCATCCCTTATTCTGTCCCTCATAGTATGCGGGATGTACTTCTCTAGAATGACTTGGTAAAATAGACTCCAAGTCATTAGGAGTGCCCTGGTAGGCCTACACTCCACCAAAGCCCTCTAACACATCTTCACATCTCTCTTAAACTGGAAGATGACAAATTCGACACTATACCTTTCAGCTATGCTCATCCTGTGCATTCTCTCATGACAATCAATAATAAATTCATAATCATCCTCTGACTCCGAACCATGATATACTGGATGTTTTATCTTCACAAACTTGTAGAAGAGATCATGCCCCTCACTAGTCATTATCGAGCCTGTTACTTATAGCAGAAAGATACTTGCCTCTGACGCCTCATCCATCCGAGGATCTACAACTGTAGCATGCTGGGTCACCGAGTATTGTACGATGAGCACTACAGGATTAGTCCAATTCCCGACAAATTCACTCAAAAAACTTATAACCTTCTGGATCATGTTGGAAGACAACTAAATTGGTGGTGCACCTCCCTGAACTGGTGCAACCTCCTCATTTTGAACTTGAACTTCTTTATCCTCAACAATCTCGGGAGATCCTCATATGTGGGAGGACATGTTGACCTTTCCTTGATGGTACTGCAACATGAGCTCCACCCTTGGTGGGTGCTCCCCTTTTCCCCCTAGCTCTCCCTCTTAGCCTGCCTCTATCGCGAACCACAACTTCAATATCTGGTTTCGATACCTCTGCTCTAGCCTCTAAACTACGTGTTCTCACCATTTGTGAGAATAAGAGTAAAAGAGTCAGATACCAATTTGGATCGGCAGATGCCAATTGGAATCAAGTAGTAGCATGAAGGAAGAAAAGATTGAGTTTTCCTAAAGTCCTATAGCCTCTCGATGAAAAGTACATACATCTCTGTACTGCTCTTCAAGACTCTACTAGACACGTTCTTGTACAACAATATCAATGAACTTGGGACTCTGATACCAAATTTGTCATGACCCACATGGCTATGAGTGGAACCCACACGAACCCTTTGGTGGAGAACCATTTAACCCTAAACATAACCATTATACTTAGCAAATTTTAAATGGAAGTATAACCAGAACCAACTTTAATTAAACAAAGATAGTCAAAACTAAATAAATATAAGTGTAGAATATCCAACTACCTATTACATTTTCCAAGAACAGAAAGTTATTGAACAAGAACTCTAAACATCACCAATGTCTAAGATGTCCAAAAATAAACTAAAATAATAAAAGAGTTCCCTCATCCAGAAGAAGGACAATGACTCAAGGAGGATCCATGACTGCCTGAGAAGTAGTGCTCACCATTAGATCATAATATTAGCCGCCTACTCTAGATGAGATTGCGTATCAGCCGCTGGAACATGGTCTACACTTAACAAAATATGAGTACAAAACAACTATATACTGGTAGGTATCATAGGCCGACTTAGCTTTGAACAAACATACAGTCAAACCAAATAATAAGTAAAAGGCATTTCAACACATAGCATATATTTAAGTCAACAAGTAATCAATTCAAGTCAAGTCATCAACATTCATATCAAGTACACATAAGTCAAGGAGTATCACCACAATGACATAAGAATAACACATTCATAAGTCATATCACTTAAAACCATGTTCACCTAACTTTTACATTGCACTTAACACCATTTGTTCACCTTGGTTCACATTTCATCTCACAGTATCTAACAAGAGGACAAATCAATTTAAAAGAGTGTACACACATGCTAAAGGGTCTTATTTTTGCCCAAATATCCATGACCTGTAGGGGACACACCAGGGTCCATGTATCATACTGGCTCATAATACCTGCTCCATAATAACAAAAATGAACTTATGGTTCCAAGTCTATCTCTTAGGATACATCGCAGTGCACTAATACACGTTCACATAATCATTTCAGTTCATTATTTAGTTTCACATATATGTTGCTTATTCACACAAGCACAACATGAAGACAATCCAATGTTCAAACATGTCCAAAGACCAAACATGAGTCATATAACTTAAACACATAAATGTACTAAAGTAAGTCTCAAATCCAATTTCAACAGTAACCTACCTCGACTGTCAAATTACTAACCACATGCTACCTAGCAATAGTCTTGCCTTTCCTCAATGCTTCAGAGCGTTCAAAGTTTATATATAATAATACAAGAGTAATTAGTCTTTTACTCTTTATTTTAGGCCTTGGGAATATAACTCACCTATTCTACCCTTATTCGAGATCTGTAGCATTCCCGAAGGGTTAATTAATCATAACTAATTCTACAATATTCATATTATTAACATTCAAGTAGTTTCTAATCAATTTTACCCTCTATAAGAAATTTTTATTCTAAAGATTACAACTTTATGGAATCCAAGGTTCCCTATTAGTCCTAATTATGTTAAGAACATCAAATTTCATGCTAAGAATCATAAAAGAACATCTTAGGAGCAACTCTTGGTGAAATTATGTCATGACCTAACTGGGAATAATTGGCACCCATACTAACCCTCCGGTGGGAGAACTAACTAACCCAAACCTTAGTCTTACACTAAGCCAATTTTAGAAAAAATAATAGATCAAAATAATGGAAGTCAACCATATAGCAGAAATGGGCGGAAAATTGTTTACTAACATATCCCCAAGAACTGAAAGTCATAGTACAAAACTCTAAACCAAAACATCGTCTAAGATATCCAATAAACACTAAAATTAATAAGAAATATAAGTTCCATTATCTGAAGAAAGGACAACAACTCATGGAGAATCCATGACAACTTGAGAAGTAGTGCTCACCCTTGGATCTGCAGTCAAATCATCTACTCTAGCCGAGGTCACATCTCGGCCTCTGGAAAATGGTTTGCGCTCAACCAAACAAGAGCACATGGTAGTATCAGTACAAAATACTATGTACTGGTAGGTATCATGGGCCGACTCAAACTAAGACATGAATGTAGCAAAGCATATAACAGGTAAAAGGAACTTCAACACTTAGCATATAACAACTCAACAAATAGTCTTTTCAAGTCAATTTATCAATACCAATCTCAACTTTATAAATCACTGAAATATCACTATTAAAGGGAAGGGAATAATCACTTTCAAGAATCACCTCACATATCTTTATTTCCATCAACTTTCACTCATATCACATGTGCCTCTAGTACCATATCATTTCATTATGTAAGATAGTATAATAATTCAATACAAGAATAAAATAGTGTACACATATGCTATGGGTCTTATTTCTGCCCACTATCCATGACCTGTAGGAGACCTTAGATGTCCATTTACCATACCGGCATGGTATCTGATCTATAACAATTGTATCAATATCAATATCCTTATAACCAGGCACTTAGACCAATCCCTCATAAATATATATAGTGCAGAAGGCACAATCACACTAACCTATTTTAGCTCAATTCAACCATGTCTGAAGACCAATCACAAGTTACATAGTTTCACCACATAGCATGTAATAAAATGAGTATTCACTCTAATTCAAAACTATAACCTATCTCGATTGAAGAATACCACCTGCAAGCTAACCCATAATATCCTTGCCTTTCCCTAACACCTCAGAATGTTCAAGGTCTATAAATAACAATAAAATAAGAGTAATTAATCATTTTCTCTTCATTTTAGGCCTTGGGAATTTAACCCATTAATTCTACCCTTTGAACGATATTTCTAGCATTGCCCTAGGGTTAATTAATCACTAACTAGTCCCATTGTATTCATTGAATCGATATTCAAAAGTTTCTAATCAAGTTTATACCTTTTTTGGCATTTTTTCCCCTAAAGGTTTCACCTTTATGGAACCCAAGGTTCCCCATTAACCTTAATAAAGTTAAAAACAACTAATTTCATGCTATGAATCAAAAATACATATCCGAGGATAAATTATAGGTAATGTTACACCTACCAATAGAGTTCTTCCCCAAGTTTATACTTCTAGGGCTTAAACTCAAGAATTCCACCATTGTTCCTTCCCCCTAAGATCTTAGGAAGATTAAATATCAATAACTAAGAGGTTTTACGGATTACATACCTCAAACGATAAAGAATGCCCTACTTTTCTTGGAAAAAACACTTCTTAGAGCTCTAGAATAAAGTTGAATTATGAGAGAAATAACTCAGAAAACTACAAAACATACAGGTATATTGCCTGACTTTCTCATTGCGATGGATGATTTCTTGTCGCAATGAGGATTGGCTCATCACTATGAACCATTGCAATGTGGCATCCTTTATTGTGGTGAGAGACAATTTTAGGAACACCATTTTTTGCCACCAAACTCTCATTTCACAACACACTTTATTTTATGGACCATACAAATTTTCCCCAATGCGGCAACTATCTTATTTGGAGTTCCATGAAGCCAAAATTAGTCTCGAAACTTTCTATGTAATCCTATGACAGTTGGCTACCCAAATATGGATACCAAGCTATCACACAATATCACACAAAATATGAATTATCTCTAAGGCATAGCATATTATATTTTCATCTAAGCTCACCCTAGCCTGAGATTTTCAAACTCTCACCTTAGGGGTTTTCTAGCTGGGGACTTATTCCTTTCTTTACTATAATGACAGAATAGGTCATTATATCATATACCAATTAAACAATCATTTTCCCCGAATGACAGTAGAAGAAAAATAGGGGGAGAACAAGAATTACCTGAATCGATGAACAAGTAAGGATACTTGTCCCATATATTTGCATCAGTCTCCTAAGTGGCCTTTTCAACAGGACAGTTCTTCTATTGGACCTTTACAGATGCAATCTCTTTAGTCCTCAACTTTCAAACATCATGATCAAGAATAGCAATAGCCTCTACTTCATAAGAGAGGTTTTTATCCAATATGACCGAATCCCAACAAATAATATAGTCACTATCTCTCTGGTACTTCTTAAGCATGAAAACATGGAACACGAGATGAACTCCCAGAAGACATAGAGGTAGTGCCAACTGGTAAGCCACTAGTCTTACACACTGGAGAATTTTGAAAGGCATAATATACCTCGGACTTAACTTGCCACACTTCCTATATTGTATAACACCTTTCATAGGTAAAACTTTGAGCAACACTTTCTCACCTTCTATGAAGTGCATGTCTCTAACCCTTTTGTCTATATAATTTTTCTGCCGAATTTGAGCTACTAGAATATTTCCTTGGATGAACTTCACCCTTTCCATAGAGTCTGTTACAAGGTCAGTACCCAATGGTTTCTTTTGTAACTAGTCAAACCAACCAATGGAAGTTCTACATCTCCTCCCATATAAGTCTTTAAACGGGCCATATCTATGCTCGAATGATAATTGTTGTTATATGTGAACTCAGCCAATGCTAGATATTGATCCCAATAACCCCCAAAGTCCATCACACATGCATGAAGCATGTCCTCCAATAACTAAATTGTACACCCAGACTACCCGTTAGTCCGATGGTGAAAAGTTGTACTCAAGTCCAACCTTATTTATAACTCCTCGTGTAACTTCTTCTAGAAATTGGAAGTGAACTTGGTGCTCCAATAAGAAATAATAGAGATAGGCACCCCATGAAATTAAACCACCTTATTTTGATAGATCTTGGCAACCTTAACCACATTATAAGTCACCTGCACAGGGATGAAGTTGGTAGACTTCGTCAATCTGTCAATAATGACCCATATCAAATCATATTTTCCCAAAGTCTTGGGAAGGCCAACGACAAAAGCCATGGATATTCTCTCCTACTTCCATTCAGGAATAGGCATACCCTGAAGTGTACCACCAGGCTTTTGATGTTCATATTTTACTTGTTGGCAGTTTTGGCACTTAGCCACAAAGTCTACTATACCTTTCTTCATTATTCCCCGCCAGTAGTGTTGCATCAAATCTCAATACATCTTTTTCATACCAGGATGTATAGAATATTTAGAACTATGAGCCTCTACTAAGATATGGGAATCAACTCTTCAACACGGTGCACACAAACTTGCTTTTTAATATGAAAAACACCTTTATTATCAATGATGGACTCTGTAACACCCCGTACACGTATCCAGCTATTTAAGTTAAAAACCTCAGAAAAATCCATGTTTCAGAAATGACGGGGTCCAAACCACGGACCGTGGTTTGAACCATGATTCATGGAATGGATCTGTGGTTCAGTCCCTGCAAGTTTAGCCTCTGGTTTGAGAACCACGAGTGGGTTCTACAGACCGTAGTTCTTCCTACGAGTCATAGTTCCACGAGTGGAACTACACCTGAGAACTGTTAAGTGTTCCCAAGGATCACAAATCCAAATGACGACTCATCGTTCAAACGATGGGTCCATCCTATCTACTCGTGGAAAGTCTTCTAAGAAATGACATTTTTCCTAAGTCTTTTCAAGAACCACAAGTCAAGTTTATGACTCGTCATTTGAATGACAGACCGTAGTCTTGAGTCGTGCTTTGACCAAGAGTCAGCGAAACCCCAGATGATGACTCCTAATGATGACTCGTCATTACTTTAACGGGTCCGTCCTGTTGACCTATAGAAGTGAAGCTGCAACTTAAAACTCCCAGCCTGAGTTCTATGACTCCAGACGATGAACCATCATCCAAACCATGACTCGTAGACTGAGTCATGGTCACTGAAAGTTGACCATTTTCTAGCTTTTTCCCAATTAATTCCTAGGGGCAATTTTGGTCATTTCCCACTCTATTATGTATTAAGTAAAGTAATTTTGACTACTTTTAGAAGGGTTTTCACCCATATTACCCTAAGTCCCTATTAATTTCATCATTCTTCACTCAAAGAGGAAAATTGCTCTCAAGCTCAAGACTCCAAAGTTCCAAGTCAAGTCTCCTAATTGTTTTCCAATCAAGTGGGTAATTTTCCACCAAGGTGTGTGGGTTTTTAACAATGGGTTCCTTCCACCCTTGTGCCCAAATTCCCCAATTCTTATTTTGAATTATGAAGATATGAAATAAGGGTTTTGATCCAAAATTGGGGAAAGCTTATGAAATCAGTTTCTATGTTTAAATTCATAGTTTTCTATTGATTACCCATGATTTGATTATGATTCTTATTTATTTTAAAAGCCCAAGCATAAAAGTTGATTTCTAGCATGAACCCATGAATTTGCATGTTTTCAAGAGAATGTAGGCATGCCTAGTTCTTATGATTCTATGAAAATATATGTTTTATGAAATTTAAACTAGAGCTATGCAAATTTTACAAGTCATGAAGTATGCAAGTTTTTCCATGATATGAAATATGATGCAAGACAAGACACCCGATCCATCAATGCTCATGGGCCATTTTCTAAACTAAAACTCATGAGTAGTATGACGATCCAGAGTATGTACAAGTCATGAATAAGTATGAACAAGTTTGGCATTAGATATGTCACATGTATATGAGCTCATGTTATTATTATGTTTTGGAAGTAGTATTTAGCACCGAGAGATGAGGGTTTAAATAACCCAAGTCATAAACTATGTTGCCACCATAGGTTGCCCATGTTGAGGCTTATTATGACAGGATCCTGGAATGACATGGTTCTAACCTTGGCCGGTTAGGACAACTCTTTCAGTGTGGGTGCAAGACACTGAACTCCATGTAGCTCAGCATGGTTTAATATCGATTAAGAAAAACTCCCACATGTTTATTTTCAAGCTATGAACTTATATGAATCCATATTATGAAACTTAAGCTTTGTCTCATGTCTTATGTTTTATACCTTGATATTTATTTATGGTCCTTCTTTATGTAACAAGTTCATTCGTAAGCATGTTTTAAACTGTTTTTATCATAATTCATGCATCGCTCTCATACTTAGTACATTCCATAGTACTAACGCATATTGCACTGCATCCTTTCATGATGCAGACTCAGGTACCCCTTCTCAGCTTCGTGGCTAGAGTCTCAGGCCACCTCCTCAGTCCGATGTGGTGAGTCCTCATAGTTCAAAGACTAGTCATGCTTTTTTCCTTATGTTAGTTTTACTTATATATTCCGAGTTAGCTAGGATCATATCCTAGTAACTCTTTATGTTATGATTAGAGGCTTTCAGACATAGTTTGTATTCGAGTTCCCTTTTTGGATATTGTATGTTATGTGACTCTTAGACCCTTATTGATGTTTCCTTATTGAATTTCTGTATTATGCTTTCGCTTATCTTTTGTTATGCTTGAGAATTCTATGACCAAGGGTTAGCTTGGGATCCTTGTGGTCCCGAGTCCCATATTACGTCTAGGGGGTAACCTTAGGGCATGACATCCTCCTTGTCCTCACCCTACAACACCTTGTCACGGATCTTGCTCAAATTCACATCGTCAAACTACTTATATATAATATGATCAAAAAAGAGGACCTTGGCTCAAAGCATGCCAATAATCCACCCCTTTCAGATACTTCCAACCTCATTAAGATGTTAGCCAAAACCTGAATATCTATAGACAATAGACGCCTAAAATCATTCAGGTAGGCCAAGCTACCCATACTCTCAGTTTTCCTGCTTAAAGCATCACCTACCACATTAGCTTTACTTGAATTATATAAGATGGTGATGTCATAATATTTAAGTAATCAATCCACCTCTGCTGCCTCAAGTTCAAGTCTTTCTAGGTGAAGAAATGATGCAAGCTATGGTTGTCTTTGAGCACTTCACAATGGACTCCATACAAATAGTGTACCCAAATCTTTAGAGCAAACACCACCACAGTCAACTTCAAGTTATGAGTAGGATAATTCTTCTCATGCATGTTGAGTTTCCTTGAAGCATATGCAATGATATTTTGTTACTTCATCAATAAAGCACCTAAACCAGACCGTGAGGCATCACAATTTACAATAAAATCTTTACCTTCAACCAGTAAGGCAAGAATAGGAGATGTTGTCAACAAAGTCTTGAGCATGTGGAAGCTCTCCTCACATTCATCTAAGCAAACAAATGGCACATCCTTCTATGTCAAGCAAGCCAAATGGGTATCAATGCATGCAAAATCATTAATGAACCTGTGGTAGTAGGTATCAACCCTATAAAACTACGAACCTCAATCACCAAAGTGGGTCTAGCCTAGTTCTTAACCGCCTTTATTTTTTGTGGGTCTACCATCACCCCTTCTTTTGAAACCACATGCCTTAAGAAGGACATAGAATGTAACGACTAGATCCATCGTTATTTCAAAAACTATGACATCGTGAAATTCAAAAATGAGTTAAAAAAAAATTTGGTATTAAGTGGGGTGACATGGCAAAAAAATTTACATTTTTGGAAATCATTCTGGCTGATGTCACTCCGCTATAGCGGTATTTTATCCGCTATAGCGGAACCTCTATGGCGAAAGGTCATTCGCTATAGCAGAATGACAGGAGGCAGTAGCCTCAGAATGAGTTATTAATAAAAGATCTATCCTCCTCAGTTGAGAAATATACGAGGGTTTCTCCAAAAACCCTCCTATGCTTCTCCAAGACTTGGGAACTACGAGGAGGAAGGATTATGGCCGAAGGGATGCAGAAAAGCAGATTCCAAGACCATCGTTCAGCCAGGAATGCCTTTATAGAGCCAGAAACGCATCCTTACAACTATTTGGCATCCAAGTAGGCTAGGTTTTCAGTTGAGTAGATAGACCTATTTATATTTGTACTATGGTATAGTTGAAAAGGAGAATCCATGATTAGGCCTCTGGGCACGGGGTCTGGTAGATTCAGTGTTGGTTGTGTGTGAACTAGGAATTAGTTGGTTGAAATGGTGGGTTGCTAATATGTATTTGTGGGATGTACGTGTTGTCTTGATCTGGGAATGATAGTATTTTGGGGACTGGGATGTCGAAAAGGTTCGAGGAACAGGGAAATGCTTGGCGAAACTACATGGGTAATAAAAATAGGGAAATTCCTAGATAAGCTTTCGGGCATATGAATAGGATAATAAGGGGTGGATAAATCACCAAGGTTAAGGGGTGGTTTTCCCCATGTTGTAATTAACTCGAAAGGGTTCGGAAACAATGTAGTTATTAAGATGTATTAATAAAAGGGGGAAATGGGACTTAGTCTTCGGATGGGTTAGGAATTGAGTTACATACCCGGGAACAATGGTAGGTGATGGTTTTCTTCATGTATGCTTTGTGTGTTTAAGTCCACTTATCTAAGTATTTGTATGAGATGCATTGATTAGGTAATGATTAGAAATGTCTAATAGTCCGTTTTAGCAGTCTGGTAAATTGAACGTTGTATTGTGCTTGTTGGTTTATAAGTTGATTGTTCATTTTTGTGACTGTTGATTATTTGACATTTGGTTGGCTCGGGTACCACGCCTGGTATGGGATAATAGTAACATTTGGATCGAGTACCATGCCTGGTACGCAACATACTAACGGTTGGCTCGCGTACCATGCCTGGTACGGGATAATACTAATGGTTAGCTCAGGTACCATACCTGGTACAGGTTTACTTCTTGTATTTCTGCATCTGTATTTAATGGTTCCCTGAGTGGATTGGGTTGTGAACTTGAATTTTTGTTGTGTATTTTTGTCCTTGAGAGGTTGAGTTATTACATTACTTTACGAGTTGGTCTTGGCGTAGACCTGGTGGTATATCTGACACTTAGGTGTTGTCTAGAGTGGATACAGGGTGGGTCTAGGATATGTAATGAGGTGTAATGATCATTTTTTGTGGATTGTTGATTTTATTTGTGAAGTGGTCTACATCTGGTTGGTAAACTAGGGGAATGACTAAGCGTATGGCATTGTGTGACTAGCTGGTGTTATCCTATGAAGAGTTGTCTAGGGATCCGAGAGGGGTCCTGGTACTTGTGGGTAGTGCCATAGGTGTAGTGGGTCTGGAATGACAGGGACTGGGTTGTTTCTGGATGCATAGTCATGAGGGTTGACTAGGATAACTATGAGGCAACCAGAGCTGGATTTAGCATTTGGGCTAAGGGGAGTGTGACTTGGGAAGTCTAAGGTAAGTGTGACTTGGGAAGTCTAAGGTGAGTGTGACTTGGGAAGTCTAAGGTTAGTGTGATTTGGAAAGTCTAAGGTTAGTGTGACTTAGGAATTCTAAGTTTAGCGTGACCTGGAAGACTTGAGAGGACGAGAGTCGGCAGCGGGAGGAATAGAAAGGGGTGAGGTAAGGGGTGTGAGTAGACGATCGGTTGAGATCGGGTATGGTAATAGTAAATGGTGGAGGATAGGGCTATACTATTTATTTCATATTTTCCCTGTTTTCTTATATGATAGTGCGTGTGGATTTAGGTCGACCGATGATGCCTACCAATAAATGTGGTTGTACTAACTCTATTGTTGCTATACCTTTTTTGGGTATAGTCTAGTTGCATGGTTGGTGATGTTTCATAGGTACATGATGATGGTGATCTACAGCAGCTTCTGTCCTTCGATTCCATGATGGAAGTTGTGTCTTATTTACATCTCTCTGTATAAATCCTATAGTAACTCTTGTACCTGTTTATACTAGGTCCTAAGGAGGGTATTTTAAATTGTAAAACTATTGGTTGTAATCTTCATAAAAAGGATGTTGTAAAGGTTTTTCATATATCAAAAAACTTATTTTATGGTTCATATTTACCTATTGGACGAGTGGTAAGGGTTTTTCTATCTAGGTGCATAGAGTAGGTGCCCGCACGGCCCGGTAGATTGGGTCGTGACACAGAAGGTAGCAAAAATTCACATCTGGAATTTTTTTTATACAATTCCTTCTATTTCAGCAACCCCAACACAATCCTAATGTGACTCTCATGCTCCTCATCACTCTTAGAATATACAAAGATATTATAAATGAATACTACGACAAAATAATCAATATAGGGCTTAAATATCCTATTCATTAAACTCATGAAAGTAGTCGGGGCATTAGTCAGCTTAAATGACATCACAAGGAACTCGTAGTGCCCGTACCAGGTCTAAAATGTGGTCTTAGGAATATTAGAAGGCCTGATTTTCACTGATGGTAACAAGATCTTAGATCAATCTTAGGGAATACGGAAGCACTCTATAACTGGTCAATAGGTTGTCAATGCGAGGGAGAGGGTATTGGTTACAGATAGTAACCTTATTCAGCTACCTGTTGTCTATGCACATGCGTAAACTACCATTCTCTTTTTAACAAACAAAACTAGAGCGCCCCAAGGGGAGGCACTCGGACAAATGAAACCTTTACTTAACAGCTCATGTAACTGAGCCGTAAGCTCTTTCATCTCAGCTGGTGCTATCATATAAGGAGGAATTGCGATAGGACACGTATTTGGCTCAAAGTCAATGCAAAAATGAATATCTTGATCATGTGGCATGCCAAGTAAATATATAAGAAAGACCTCTCAGAGTTCACACACCACCAAAACTGATTCAATAGCTGGGACATCAAAACTAGTAGCTTGAAGATGGGCTAGGAAGGCTAAACATCCCCTCCCTATTAGACTCTAAGCATGAAGGAAGGAAAAGAACTTCATTGGAGCGGGCTATAATTATCCTCCCACTCTAACCTATCCAACCCAAGCATAGCCATAGTCACTATCTTAGCATGACAATCCAGAATAGCATGGTGCTGAGTTAACCAACTCATCCCCAGGATACTATCAAAATCCACCATCTCAAGGTTCAATAAATCTATTAAGATCTCTCTCCCCACAAATATAGTGTTCAAGCCCAGAAGATCCTATCCATAACCATATAATCCCTCACTAGAGCAGATACAGTAATAGAAAAGTCAAGGAATTCACATAGCATATCAAAACTCTCAGCAAATACAGCAGAAACATAAGAAAAAGTAGAACAGGGTCAAACAAATAGAAGCCATGCGGTCACATACAAGAATAGTACATGTGATCACCACTTCTAATGCATCCACCTCCAGTCTACCCAGAAAGGCATAAAAGTGGGTTTTACCATCGGTCTGAACACTGTCCCTGTAGGGTTAAGTGCCACATCTGCCAGCTGTGTGATCACCCTTCCATCTCTGTAACCATTACCCCTACTAGCTGGAACCTGTGCTCCAAGAGCCTGCTACTGAGCTAACTGTCAAAGTCGAGGGAAATTCCTCCTCAAGTGGCCAACTTCACAACACTCATAACATGAACAGTAAAAAGTAGGTCACTGTGCTAGTGCCATCAAAGTAAGATACCCACCAAAATCTAATAAAGACTAACTGGTCCCTGATGGACCTCAGTAGAAACCTATACTAATGACTGAATGGGTCATTCAAGATATCCCTGCAGACCTTGAACTTTCGAGAATTGACCGTTATAGCTTCCCCCAGACTGGGGATTCTTTTAAGACATTCTTGTCTGACCCTCTTGCTTCACCCCTTCAACATTTTTCACAAATTCTACAACCTCCTGGAAAGACTAGCTGGAAGATGCCACTTGTAAAGCAAAAAATTGTTGTCTTGTATTTAGACCCTTCACAAAATTATGGATCCATTTTTCCTTTGTACTGATCAACTGAGAAGAATAACAAGCCAAGGAATGAAAGTGTGCCTCATAAGAAGCCTCAGAAGAACTACCTTGCTCAATGTTTGTGAACTCATTTTTCTTTCTATCCCTCAAAGTTCAAGGAACATACCTTTCTGAAATACCTGATAGAATTGACTCCAAGTCACAGGGAGTGCTCCAATAGGCCTGCACTCCATGAATTCCCTCCACAAAATCTTGGCATCCCCTTGTAACTGGAAAGAAATAAAATCCACACCATGCCTCTCAATAATACCCATCCGATATAGCCACTCATGAAAGTCAATTATAAACTCATAAGCATCCTCAAACTCAAACACGTGAAATATTCAAGGCCTTATTTTTACGAACTTGCAAAACAGATCATGTTCAACCATTCATTACTAGGCTAGTCACTTATCGTGGCAACATACCTATTTTAGAATAAACATCTATTTGACAAGCCACAGCGACAACATGCTTGGTCACTAGATGATGTACAATATAAACTGCAAGAGTAGCCCCATTCCCTTCAAATCTACTAAGGAAGCTCATAACCTACTGGATTACTTCAAATAACATCGGGAACTACACTACACCTCCCTGAATGGGTGGTGCACCTATCTTCTGGACTAGTTCTTCCACCTCATCATGCATAATATTAACCTCTTCCTCTACCATAATCTCAAGAATATGCGTTTGGTGAGGAAGAGATGATGACCTCTCATGAGCTAGAGCTACAGTTTGATCTCCACCCCTGGGGGTTCAACTCTCATCCTTCCTCTGTCTTTACCTCTCACTCTGGCTTTACAACTAAGCAAAGCCTCAAAAACTGGCTCGGGTACTACCGCTCTAGTCTCAGATGAATCTGATCTCACCATGTGTGAGAATGTGTGAAAGATTTAGATAGCAATTTGAATTACCAGATACCAATTGGAATCGAATAATAGCACGAGGAATGAAAGAAGTTGAGGTTTTCTAAAGTCCTGTAACCTCCTGCAGAAAAGTACAAACGTCTTTATATCATTTAGCAAGACTCTACTAGACTCACTCTTGTATGACAAGATCTTGTACTTCTCTAACATTGAGGGCTACCCATATTGTATCTAATCATACACTAGTAGCATGTAATAGCTTAGCCACCACAATGAACTAGGAGCATAATATAAGCTCCACTACTCCTTGTTTTCTGTTTTTTGATGAATATGAATGAAAATCTTTTGCAACCAAAAAAATAATGGAAAAGTAGATAAAATTGGTCTTAAACGAAAGTAATTACCCAAAATTTTCCCCTTGAAAACTAATTTCAACAAATGCCTCTACTCTTGAAAATATTTACCCTAAATAGACCCATTAGTTTGCACGTGAAAAGTGTCCTTTCCTTCTTTTTTTGTCCTTGTTTTTATTTCTTTTGTTCTTTCATTTTTTGCTTTTGTCCTTTTTGTTGTAAATATATTGAATTAGTGGGTTGTCCATTTACTTATTACATGGACTACTTACATTCATGAATACATATCTACTATGTTATATGAATAATTTTATGGATAAGAATGTATCTACTTATTTAGGCACTTAATATTAGTGACCTTTGTAGTGATTTCTCACCCTATAAATTGAGTTATCATCTACAATTGTAAGACATACTTGAATACACCTGAATAGAAGAAAAGTTCTCTCTCTTCTCTACATATCTTGTCTTCTTACCTTCATAGTATATTATTTTGAGCTTAATTTTACAACACGTTATTAGCACGAGACTCTAACCAATTGAGATTATCAACTCGTCCCATACACTTATTCATTCATTTTTAATAAAGATCCCACTATCTTGTGTTCTGTAACAACTTACTCATATTGTGTGAACTCAAGACAGTGTCTTGGACAAGTGTGTCCCGTATTTTTCTCTTCTGTAAAGGCCTGAACAGTTCTTGGCTATGCATGTTGATTGGTAGTAATGTTTAGCCTTAAAATCTGTGTTGGGGTGAAGTCGGAGTAACCCACTCATGGCTAGTGCTTTATGTGGCCCGATGATAGATTGGGTGACGTTGTTCTTAAGGGCAAGTCATTGTTAGTCACGAGGTTTTGATTGATAGTTGATTATTGAGGATAAATGTTGCTGACTGTAGGCCCATGATCTTTGTTGAAAATCTAGTTGGGTTATATGATCTTGTGCGGGGAGGAGGTCAATTGTTGATATGCTTATTTGTGCCTATTGTTGCAATAAGGGCTTGATGTTCCCCATGATAGATGGGGTAACATCCATCTGAAGGGATGTCGTTGAGTCCTCTCTTGTTGGGTTTGTGTTAATGAAAATCCGAGGAAGTCAGATTACCCAAAAGTTATGGTCATGAATCCCTTTGACCCTTTGTTCTTGTGAATTGGTTGTGTGTGGTGCTAAGTGCCAAAGCACTTCTTGCTCTATGAATCATAGGCGTAACTTACGAGAACACAAGGAACCACAAATTCCAATTGTGCATTTCGTATACGATGCATAGATCTTGATGTGCGGGTCACCCAAGGCATCGCACCAAGTTGAAAAAAATATGAAGGTCACTGACTTAAAGGGCGAAGCTTGGTGCGACACACACTTCCGATGGTGCGGACCGCACCAGCGTTGCACCTCAATAGAAAAATCCCTGAAGGTTCTGTTGGCCTGTGCAACAGCACATGTGACGCGCACTCCTCCTGGTGCATTTCGCATGTGGTCCACACAAGACAACATTTACCTACTTTGTTTTTCTAATCCATTGCATTCCATCCTTCGTAGTTGATAAATTTTTTTAGGCTGTGTTTTTGTCTCTTGGCTCACAATCTCTGGTTGCAGAATATGTCTTCTAACAGGGGTAACGCGGAGAGGAGCTCACGCAGGCCAACAACTCCCTCCTCCTCCAAGCCAACTTCAAAGGGGAAGAAGAAAGTCTCATCACCCCGTGACCAAGTCTCAGAGGAGGAGAGGGTTCGATTTGGAATGGAGGGGATGAAAGTGATCTACGAACGTGATAGGGGCAGGTCCTTCAATGAGGAGCAGAGCTTCAATCTAAATGCAGTGGGGTATAATCTTCCCAACATCCCCACTTAGTTTGCTAAACGCCAGTGACACCCATTTCAAGAAGTGCCTAGGACCTATTACAAGGAGTTGGTTCGAGAATTCTTCACCTCATATCAGGCCACGCAAGATTCTCAGGGCTACAAAGGGGGTTGTGAGAAATTCCCCGCATTGGACTCAGTTATTGTTCAGCGAAAAGAGGTCAAGATCACTCCAGTTGCACTTAATGCCATCTATTGGAGCAATCCAATCGAGTTAGCACCTGGCCTCATGGAGAAGTTACTTTTGAGGCGCAAACCTCTCGAGTGGGCTGCCCCTATCATTGCTCCTGATTCTCCTTCCTGGGCTACTATGGGAGGCAATATCCCCCGCCTAACTTTATACTTCGAGGCTCACTTGTGGTATGACTTTGTGCGCTCCTATCTCATACCTTTTCATAATGACCAAAAGATCAAACACGATGGAGCCATATTGATAGCTACAATCATGGCAGGAGATCATATCAATGTAGGGGAGTTCATAGCCTTAATGATAAAGAGGAAATCTCGAAGGAGTAGTGACGCCTTTCCTTTCCCGGTGTTGATCATCAAGCTATATGTACATGCCAATGTTCCCTTCTTTGAATGTGACACCCCTACTCCTGTTGTTGGTGTGTTTGATCTTGCCAAGAAAATTGACCGAGACGCTCCCTGATTTGAAAGGCCTAGAGTGGAATCATCGGTGGAAGCCAAAGATGATGATTCGGATGTGGAAATGCATACCTCTCCTCCTCCTTCTCATTGTACCTCAGAAGGACACACACTCGCAGCCACTACACCTAGGGAGCCACTTAGCCTCCAAGACATGGTTAACAAGTCATACAATCACGAGAGGCAGTTGCAGGGTCTAACAAATGATCTATCGGGTTTAATTGATAGGGGAGTCAAAGTGGCCATGAAAGAAGTTGTGGAAAGCACTCTGAATCTGAGGAAACGAGTGGATGCTTGCGAGAAATCTCTCAAATCCCTTCATAAAGACATGGACAAGGAAAAAGGGAAAAATCCGGTAGACCATGAATATTTGACCACATTACCTCCATCTCGAAAGATTCCCGGTCCCTTGGATTATTTGTTTGCCACGTATGCGGATGAGGGGCTTCCCGGTCATAATGATCAATAGACGAATGATGATGAGAACCCTGATTTTCAGTGGGCTCTTCGTGATTCCATTCTTTTGGTGAACTCTCGATGGGGTGGTGCTGCCCCAAGTGGCAAGAATGTTAAACAAGAAGTTGCTGCTGATGGTGATGATGATGAGGATTAGGTCCTCCAGGGAGTTCCACCCTTTGTCCCATTGCACTATGAGCATTGAGGGCAAAGCTTTTTTTAGGGGAGGGGGTGGCTTTATTACTTGATTTTGGTGCCCATGAGTGGGCTTGAGACACTTTATTTCCCTTGTCGGGCCTATTTGACATTTCTGCTTAGTTTTATTTTGCATTTGTCGGGCACATTTAGGATGATGATCACAACAAGAAATTTGACTTTTAACGACCAATTCTTAACAATCGGATATGAATTTTGTCGTTAAAAGTTTATTTATAGCGACACAATTTTTTTTCGGTCGCTAAAAGTCAATTTTTAGTTTGATATTCGTGAGGGGATTATATCCGGATGTTAAAAAGATTAATATCTGGTCATTAATAATTAAAAAAGGTCGCAATATATTTCCCTCCTTATATTTTCAGCCCACGTCGCTACACCAACCGCTTCCCCCATCCCCTCCAAAAAAATAGAGTTTTACTTAGCTATAGGTTTTCCCGTTTTTAGATTTTTTTAGAGAAAAATCAGCCAACAGAGTACACCCACCGCTCCCCTCCAAAAACACAGAGTTTTACTCACCTGTTTCCAGATTTGTTTGAGGAAAATCAGCCAACAGACATAGGCATCTCTCTATTCCAGATTTATTAGAGAAAAAACAGTAAACAGAAGTTAACTCAGGCGTGCATCTCTCAATTTTCAAGTTTGTTAAAACTAATATATGGCGCACGTCACTCAGTCCCGTTCTTTTAAAAGGAAATCAACATCTCTATATTTTGATTGCAAAACACATTCCAATTTCTTAAAAAAGAAAATCAAAATTCTTTTCTTACTGTTCGTCATCAGTTTTGCATTAATATCATTCAGACACATTATTGGAGTTTTCATCTCTTCAAGGTAAGTTTATGTTGTTTGAAGACATGTTTTAACTATGAATTTGTTTGTGAAATGCCTCATTTTTCCTTATTCTGAATTTACACTGTATGATTCCCTTTAGTTTTTTTCCCTTTTTTGGTGTCCGTGCACTTATATATATTAGTGGTAAGCATATGTGTTGTATGTACTAATGTGAGCACTTTTGTTAGTATCCTTAATTGAAAATAAAATGAGGCGAGATGACGATTATTATTGCAGAAGAGGAATTTGGAAGAAAACTGATGTTTATTGACTCGTATAGCAGTAGGAAATAGGAAGAAAAGTTCTCGTCTAATCACTTAACTTGAATCACGTCAACAAAGAAAATGAATATGTACTTTGAACTTGTTAATATGAAAGGAGAGATTGGTCTCAAGAAAACTAATGCCTTCATGCCAAACTAAAAATGATCCATTTTTAATTTCCCACATATTGGAACTAATATTTAGCTAATACAGGAAGGCAATTTTTATTTTTCACATTGCTTTAGGAAGGTCAATTGTACAACTGATATCTTTTGTAGTTGGAGATTACAGAGAAGATTTTAATTTCTTCATGAAAGCTGACATCTTACGTGGTATTTCACTATTTGCCTTATCTGTTGCAGAGTACTTGCAGTTTTTGCTTCCTGCCTTAGCTGCTACTCTTGTAACTTGTATTATTTCCTTAACTTGATAGCTTTTGCTTAGTGTTTACATCTGTTGCTGCTGCCTGCTTGCTTTATCATGTGATTAAAGTATTTTACCTGAACTATTGGCTGCCTTAGTTGCTGCTAACAACTGTTGTCCTGTTGTTGCTAACGGTTGTTGTAGTGTTGGTTTAGGAACCTTAGGTGTTTAGCTGCTGATGTATAAAAATGTGTTTTATTCTGAATCTTCATTTGTTAATTGTTATATGTTGAAGAGGAAAATTAGTAGATTATTTAAAGATGGGAATTTATCATGCAGTCGCAAAACACATTTGTGTTAAAAGAAGAATTCCATCTCACTCTAGCTACTGCTCATCGCTCATCGAACCTGCTCGTCTGTTGGTTTGGTTCTTCTCAACTGCTACTGATAATCAAAAACACATTCTTAGAGTGTTCTTCTCATCAAGGTAACGTTCTATTTTTGTACATGTATTAATGAATTTGGTTCTGTGATGCATCTTTTTTTTTTTACTCTTCTCTTTTTCTTTTTTATGGGTTGTTGGTGTTGGTGTAACTAACTAATTGAGCATTGAGGTAAGTTCAAGAATAGGTAGTTTTTATCACCTTAGCAGTTGCCATTAAACTTTTTGCCAAAGGAGTTTCTGTCTAACTTATGCAAGTATATTTGGTGTGAATATACCCCTTATGTTTTGAACTCTTTTGTGGATTTTTTCCAATTCGAACACATTGAGTGCAACACCCCCTTCGAATACCAAAATGTTCAAAACGAAGATAGATATATAACTTTTGAATTAAATGTACCATTGGTCTGTAAATTTGTACTAGAGCAGATGAAGATTTGTGCTTCAACTAGTTGATCCGCGAGTAACCGAGCAATATTAAGGGTTTATTTATGACTCAGTGTGGCGTACTTGGGGTCATCTTTGGATAGTTTTGTCAGAGTGTTCGAACTAAAGGTGCTCGCAGCTGAATAAACATTCTCTTGAGCATCGACCGCTTGCGAACATTAATTTGATTGCTTAGCTAAGGTTAATATGGTACTACATGGGTTTTTTAACTGAAATATGGAATCTGATTTGTTTTCTAAAGAAATGCAAGCTTAAATATAACATGATCTTATGTGACTTCTAGTTTGACCCCTTAACATTGTGTGCGACTGTCAGTTCCATATGAACCATGAGTGCATTTTTTAGCCTACTTGAATTAATTCAAACTATTTGAGGTTGTTTTTTATATAATTTGTACTATGTGTGAGGTCTTAGAGAATGTCTTGGTTATGGCATGTGAAATAGGATTGTATGTGATCACTTAAAGCAAAATGTTGAACAACAAGCTTGTCAAACCTAAAACAGATGCAAAATATGTATGTTAGTGATAAATTTTATTTTACATCATTTAACTTGATGTGTTGTATTATTTTAATTTTCTTGTACTATAGGGTTGAAATCCAAAAATTGATTCAACCTAATTCATCTCTTACAAATATTGAGGTCCTAGAGAAGTGTTTTGGACCTCAATGTAAGAGTCAGGTAGTTGGATTTGGTGGTGGGATATCTCTAAGGATTTGAAAGGTGGGAACTCTTCAAAGGCTGCGTTGTTAGATAAGCTGAATGCATGTGAAAAAGAAAATGAATCACTAAAAAGATGCATGGATGAGTTAGAGAATAAATGTGAACACATGGATAAGCTAGAGAGTAAATATGACCAGCTTGCAAGTGTAGTGCTTGGTAAGTGTTCATCACCACCATCTTCAAGTGATCAATAGATTAGACCATTTAACAGGTTAGTAGATTGAATTTATTTTTTTCTTTGTGATGAAATTATTTCCATGCTATATGAAAATCTTTTCGTTAGTTGGAATATTCTCGGGAAATTTCATTAGTTGTAAAAAGTTAATTGGTTAGTTGGAATATTCTCAGGAAATTTTGTTAGTTGTAAAAGTTAATTGGTTTTATCCTTTGTTACCTGGTTTTATCCTTTTGTTACCCCTCTGTTAAAACCCCACGAAAGCTTCAAAATCACATGCATGACTTCACATATCAAAAGACAAAAAGAATCTGAAAAGTTACAGAAATACTAGATAGAAACATGCTCTCTGATCACTGAGTGTCATTATTTTCTGAAGAATCCTCTTGAATATGTGATGGTATCTCTTGGATAGATGTATTTAGAGCGACCTGTTGAGAATTTAATCCTTGAATACATGAACCTGGACACATCTGATCATCAAGAGCTTGGGGAACTGAAATTGCAACTGGAACCAAGGGAAATTTATTTCCACTCCAATTGTCACCAAGATATTCAAAATTTCCCTCTTTATTCCAAAGTGATTTAGCAGCTTGATTTTTTTTCTTAATAGTTCATGTTCCAGTAGTTTAGTTGAAGAATTAATAGCACGAAGACTATGAGCTATTGAATTCTCATTCAAATTCAAAAGAATTTGTCCATGCTGATTTTTAACAAATCTAGGAAGCAAATTCTCATTCAAAACATGGATTGCAAATTATCATTAGCTACTAAACAAAATATTAATGAATTTCCAGTAGTAACCAATGCCAAATTTTGATCAAGACTTGCTGGTGCAGTTTTTAATGCAATTATTATAGCAATATTCTCATCCATGTTACTTATGGGGAAGAAGAAGGCAAAATAGAGAGGTGTTTCGGTTCAAGTTGGTGGTGAAACAGGTCATGCAATGTGCAATCTAAATCAGCCAAATTAGTTGAAGTTTATTGGGAAGGGGCTACAACTGTACCAACTCTATTTGAGCAGTCTTGTAAAAAACATTCCTCTGATTACTGTCTTGGAACTAGAAAACTAGTTAGCAGGGACTTTGTTACTACTAGTGATGGAAGGATGTTTGAGAAACATCACTTGGGGGAGTATCAGTAGGAGTCTTATGGACAAGTGTTTGATCGCGCTTGCAAATTTGCCTCTGGTCTTATCAATTTGGGTCATGATGTGGACACTCGCGCTGCTATCTTCATAGAAACTCGTGCTGAGTAGCTCATTGACTTTCAGGTATTTAAGTTGTATACTAAAACAGTCCCTTATTCTGTGTTCCTAATTATTGTGAGATACAACAGTTTTCACGGTGAAAATATTGTATCCACGGTTGCTTCCGACAGAATATTATTGTTGTTACCATTTATGCTTCCTTGGGTGATGATGCACTTATACATTCACTCAATGAGGTTAGCCAGTTTTTATTATTTATTTTATTTATGCATTTTTTCTTTGCTATTTTAGGCGTCATATGACACAATGAATTGAATTCACTTGTGACCATTGGCAGACTCAAGTTTCTACTTTGATATACAATGTCAATCAACTGAAAAAGTGGCTTCTGTTAGTTAGAGCCTGAAAACCATCAAGAATGTCATCTATTTTGAGGATGACGAGATGGAAACCATAAACAATGACAGCTGGAGGGTGTTGTCCTTCTCAGAAGTCAAAAAGCTGGGTAGAAATAGTCCTGTTCAGCTAAGACTGCCTACCGAAGAAGATATTGATGTGATCATGTATACAATTGGTAGTACAGTCTTGCCTAAGGTTGGTCCTACTTTCTATTGATCCATTTCTCCTGATGTACTGGAATCCAATATAAAAATATAACCCTTGAATGTGTCTCTTATAGCTACCTGAAGCTGATAACATATGGGATTGTTTAATCGATTTAGCTTTGGTTATCACATCACTGATAATTTTTATTCAAAAAGTTATCTAGGTGAGATGTCATCCAACACATAAAAAGAAATAAAATATATTTTGGCTTTGGCATAGAGTCACTTATACACTCTCATAGTGTAGATCGCACTACTTGTTCCTTGACGTTTATCCCTCCATTGATGCTCTATACCTACTGTAAATTTTGCACCAGTAGCTACAGATGTACTCATAGTTTTATGTTGTACAACCTGTCGATTAGGAGAATTTTTATGCGTGGGAGATATAATCCTCATGCCACAAGATTTTTTCCTCATCACAACAATTCATTCTCTCTCCATATTATCTTCAGTAGCTTTCCCTTTAGCATTGAGAAGACTTCTAACAAAACCTTTATTGTATTCACTAGTAGAATTTTCAACTTGAAGAAAATTATCAACAGGTTTTGATTTTAGAATCTGGATTTGTCCACCACCTTGCCTATTAGCAACCATATCCAAGCGATCCATTGGACGTCCTCTATATTTTCGGCATATATACTAGTAACACCTCTGTCTCCAGTAGATAGTTGCTGCCACAAACTGATATGTGATGCGACGATCAAATTACTATCAGCTGTAGTGCTTTTTGCTTTTACATTATTTTCACCTATAGTATGCCCTGTTCCAGTATCTACTTAAGAACCATATGTAGGCTTTTAGTTGTATCTTGCCCAAATGTAGTAGCCGTAATTGTATTATTAAAATCTAGCACTCAATCTTCCACTATCAATGTAACACCTTCTGCTGGTCATTGTCAATGCTAACTACTACTAGGCTGTTGCTTGGGCACGTAAAGTCAGCTCTATTAAGACATGAGTCTATTAAGACAACTTGACCAGCTCACTTTAAAATTCCATTTTCAATCACAAAAAGATTTCTTCACTAACTACACTTAAGACCTCTATTAAAAGAGCTTCAAACCAGACTCATCAACTAGAATCTACGGTCCGTTACGTCATCGTAAATGCCTGGATGCTTAGAGTATTTAGATAGAATATATGGTCTGTTTCTTTGGTAACTGATCGTGTATATTAATCACCAAATCCAACATTACTTAACTACAAAAAATAAAAGCTCACTCTGCTGTATAAAAAAAGTCTCTCAATCTAGACTATATACACAAAGATCTCACCTCAGTAATAGAAATCTTGCTAAGCTAGTGTATCTAAGTCAAGAGCTCACCTCCCATGGAGGGTATCTCTTTCCCAACACCTGATCATCTCAAATAGTAGCACTTATTCTCTATCCTACACTTCTACAACAACATAAAAGTAAAAAAGAACACAAAGGTTCACGTCCAAATATGAGCTTACAAACAACTTCATTGAGGAGTTTGAGGTTTGCCAAATTATCTTCCCAAATCTTGTCTTGCACACCCACATTGCATCATTGCCATTCCTATACTTCTAATGTAATACTCCCCCTAAGAACATTGTTATTCAGACTTCTTAAAGAAAAAAGAGATATAGATATTCACATCCAAAGAGAACCAAATTAATTGTGAAGTTGACGATTGCCAGATTCTTTGCACATCTTGACTTATTCCCCTCATATATAATTATTTGTAGAAAAAGGATTGATATAGTGGAATCTAAGCCAATGTACAGACTGAGTTGAGTTGAACTAATAATCTCTAATTAACTTATATAACTCATCTTCCATTTAAGGACAATTATAAAAAAGAAAATAAAGGGTAGGAGTATATATAACACCCATAAGACAAGGTACAAGTGAACCAGGTCACCGAGCAAAGCTATGTTATTCGGGCTCTTCAACAATATTGTCAAACCTATGTCGGATCCTCCAAGAGGCAAAAACTGTACTACTTTTGGAGGACCCAATATGCACCACCAAAATTTTTAAAGAGTCCGAGCAACATAGGAGAAAAGTACAACACGCAAGCAGAAAAACATTCCTTGTTGCTAAAGCTTTTAGAAGTCAACAAGAAGAAATAATTACTATATGCTAACATATGCCACAGGGGAGATTAACTGATTGAGATAGAACCTCCTGCATTAGAATAGGATTGGAATTTAACTATTCAGCAATTAAAATCATGGATCCTTCTTTGTTTGAACCTGTAAATCCTCCTTTTATAGTTTCAGTCGATGGCTCTCCAGAATCTACTTGCAACTGTAAAACCAATATAGTGAAGCATTTTCTTTAAACTCAATCTGGTTATGAGATAAAGTTGTAGGTTCATCCCCAACACCTGCGACATCTATGGTTGTAGCACTTTTGTTTCCAGTAGCCATTTTAGTAGTTTATGCCATACGCAGCTGATTTTTCACAAAGGAAAAATAGGTGATCTATACTTTCCTAGTCATGAGAATTTTGGTCTTAAAAGATTAAAATTTTTGCCCAAAATAAGCTAGATGGTAGGAGAATAGAGGCTGCTCCACTCTTCTTCCAACCAAGAGAGTGGGAGTTTGGATAATTTTATCTTATTTGGAATTTGTCAATAAAGCTTGAATCACAAGGAAAAATATAAAAAAAGTGCAAATGAAAAACCATGTGATATGTCTTATTATGCAAGATGTTATTTAAGCTTTCGAGTGGGTATTCTGTTCTTGTTTCTATGTTTCTGATATGCAACTACAAAGATAAGCTCAAGAAGAAATTTAGTGCAAGTAAATGTGGAGTTACCATTTTGTCTGCTTCTAATTATTTCTGTGGGACATGAATCCATGTGCAAAAAATTGTCAAATAGTTAATATAAGTTATTGTACACGTGCTTTTTTTAGAAACTTTAATATTTTGCATTCTTTCTAATAAATATCTTGAGGTCTATTGTTTCTTCTTCAAGAGTTTATTTTTTATTACTAAATTGACATGATTTTTTTTTAATAGATCAAGAATTTTTATATGAAGAATTTGTTGTTCGAGGAAGTACGGAGCAAGTTGAAGTTCAAGAGGGCTTTTTTTGTTATACTAAATAAGATGCTATCTTATTTATATATGCTACAATTTTCTCTTTTTGATGTCATATAACTTGAATATGTTATATCTTTCTTTAATTGGTTCTTTGTATTAACAATGAAGTTTTTTATATGAATTTAGTTATTTAGTATATTTTTGAGTGTTTTTGTGTATGAAACAATTAATAATATGCACTAGTATGAATTTTTGAATAATAGTGAATGAATGGTCTTTGAAACTCTTTTATAATTATCTTATCAAATATTGAAACGATCATTAGCAATGGAAAATTTGGTTGGTAAAAGTATTGGTGTTGATAAACTAATATGTAATTAATGAAAGAAATTTCAGTCGTTAAAACTACTTGTACTGGGGGAAAATCTAATCGCTAAAAAGGATATATAACGATCAGAATTTATGTGGTCGTTAAATGTACTTTTAACGACCGGGTTGAAATCTGGTCTTTAACTTTTAACGTCAAGGCTTTCAACGACCGGTGACGACCGAATATTTTTCAGTCGTTATTGACAATAACATTTAGCGATCGGATTTGGACTTTTAATGATCAAATTTCCTCTCGCTAAAGATCTTTTTTCTTGTAGTGGATTGTGATGCCATTGTTTTTCTTTTCTTTAGACTATGTTTTGCTCTTAATTGTGCCCTCACCGGGCTTGAATTTTATTGAGTGTGTAGCCGGGTTGGTCTTACATGACCCATTGTTCCATCACCCATGCCTTGCAAATGCGCTAAATGTCTATGCTTAGGCTTGTTCTTGAATGAAATTATGAGCACAAATTCGGTTATCGCCTTGTTAATAGTAGTGTAGAAATAAACTCTGAGGGTTTTCTTAAAACTACGGTTCTTTCCCAAGAAGCAAAAAGTTTTAATTATTTTCTTTTTCTTTTTCTTTTCTTTTGTTTTTGTGTGTTGAACCGGGTTGGTGTTTTCCTATGATAGATTGAGAGGCGAATTTCTTAAGGGAAAATGCCAAGTTTTAGTATAGAATTGTGTCCGTAAGTGCTTGTCTCGAAGTGGGCCCACCAAAAAAATTTCCATGGCAATTTATTTTTGAAAATGTAAGGAAGAAGGGAAATGAATTTTTGAGGAAAAGCATTCTCTTGTCATGACTTTCACACTCTCACTTTGGCTTGATTGACTCACAAACGAGTGTATAATAAACTCAGAATATCCTGTCAAAAGTCATTTGCCCCAATTGATTGTGGGACTAATGAAAGAAGTCTTGTGGCATGATGTCTTGTGTGGCGAGGCTATACCTTATCATAAGTGTCGTCTAGAACTTTCCTCGAATGGGATTCAAGGAAAAATTTTATGTGTAACCGAGCTTGGAAGATGACCTTAGGCCCTTTTTGATAAGCCACTTCACCCAAATGACTTCCCAAAGACATCAACTCCTAGTGAACCCCTTTGAGCTTGTGACCGTTCTTTGGCACCTTAACAACACCTTGACCTTTTTGGAACCTCTATCTTGGAACCTATCCTCCCTAATTGCTTGAAAATGAAATGTAGGCTAAAAGCCTAAGTTTGGGAGGGGGAAACAAAAGACAACATAGGAAAATTCCTAAGTTTGGGGGTGCATATGATTAAATGAGGAGAAGAAAGGAAGTGAACTTCAAGTGCAAGGTAGCACCTTAATTTTGAATTGAAAATTTCTCCAAAAGATCAATCTAATGAGCGAATTGAAAAGCAAAATAGGTGAGAGTAGAAGTAAATTAATGATTACCCCATCCTATAGCTAATGCCCCATCGGATATGCATCCCTAGTCTTCTAAATCATTTGGTACACCCATATTTAGTTTTATTGCTTATTATTGAATTGTGTTAGTAGTGAAGACTTTCCCAATTCTCCCAATCCTTTTGCTTGTTTTTGTTTAAACAATTACTCTTGCTTTGAAATCAACTCATACAATCTCTAGTTGGCTAAGTCAAGCCCCTTGGGAACGATCCCGACATCCGTTGGGATTATAAATTTAGTTTTGCTACATGATCGTCGTGGCCTCCTAATTATAGAGCACGATTTGAGCGTTCATCAAATATCACTATAAAAGGGAAGGGACTAATCATTTTCAACAATCATCTCACACGTTGCTATTTCCATCAATTTTCACTCATATCACTTGTGCCACTAGTTCCATCTTAGTTCACTATGGAAGACAGTATAATAATGTAATACAAGAATAAAGGAGTGTACACACATGCTATGGGTTTTATTTCTACCCACTAGCCATGACTTGCAGGGGACCTTTGGTGTCCATGTACCATACTGGTGTGGTATCTGATCTATAACAACTATATCAATATCAATATCCATATAACCAGGCTCTCAGACCTATCCCTCATTAATATACACAGTTACCAAGGCATATCACACTTAGCCAATTCAGCTCACTGATCACTTCATGTTCATCTAGCCTATTCATACAAGCATAACAGGAAAACACATGCAATTCAACCATGTCTGAAGATCAATTACAAGTTACATAGTTCCAATATGTAACATGTAATAAAATGAGTCTTCACTCCAAATCAAAACTATTACCTACCTCGAGTGAAGAATCCCACATGCAAACTAACTCACAATAGCCTTGCCTTTTCCTGAAACCTCAGAATGTTCAAGGTCTATATACAACAATAACATAAGAGTAATTAATCATTTGCTCTTCATTTTAGGCATTGGGAACTGAACCCATTAATTCTATCCTTTAAACGAAGTTTCTAGCATTCCCTAAGGAGTAATTAATCACTAACTAGTTCCATTGCATTCACAAAATCAATATTCAAAGGTTTTAATTCAAGTTCATACTATTTTAGCCATTTTTATGCCTAAAGATTTCACCTTTATGAAACCCAAGGTTCCCCATTAACCTTAATCAAGTTAAAAATAAATTTCATGCTAGGAATCAAAAATACATATCCTAAGATAAAGTATAGGTGATTCTACACCTACCCATAGGGTTCTTCCCCAAATTCATACTTCTAGGGTTTAAACTCAAAAATTTCACCATTAATCCTTCCCCTCAAGGTCTCAGGAAGATTAAATATCAATACCTAAGAGGTTTTATGGACTACTTACCTCAAATGATGAAGACTGCCTAGTTTTATTGGAAAACCTACTTCTTAGAGCGCTAGAACAAAGTTTAATTGTGAGAGAAATAACTCAAAAAACTACAATATGTATAGGTATACTGCCCTGCTTTCTTATCGCGACAGATGGTTTCTCATTGTGATGAGGTGTCCTTTATTACAGAGAGCAACAATTTTCAAAACACCATTTTCTCGCCCCAGGCCCTCATTTCAGAACACACTTTATTTTATGGACCACATAAAGTATCTCTGACGTGACAATTATCATATCTAAAGTTCTATGAACCCTAAATCAATCCAAAAACTTCCTTCAGAACCCTATGGAAGTTGGCTACCCAAATATGGATACCACACTATCATATGATATCACACAAAATATGAATCATCTCTAAGGTACGTTATACTATATATTCGTCTAAGCTCACCTTAGCCTGAGATTTTCAAACTCTTACCTTAGGGACTACTCTAGCTGAGTACTTATGTCTTACTTTACTCTAACGATGGAACATGTCATTTCATATTACACCTACCCCTAGGATTTTTCCCACTTTTTATACTTTTAGGGATCTAAACCCATAATTCTACCATTAATCCTCAATCCCATGATCTCACAAGGATTGATGATTAATAAACAACGAGGTTTATGGAGTGACTTACCTCAAAGAATGAAAATGCCCTAATTCTTGGGAAATTGCCTCTTGGAGCTCTTGAACGTAATTTAGAGTTTATGAAAAATAACTCTAAAAAACTGACTTGTGTTTCAAAAATCTTCCCCGTCACTCATCACGGCGGGCTGAGTCACGCTGCAGCAATCCACTGTGACAGGAATTGGCTTTCAATGGCATTCCCTTGACCACTATTGTAGCTCGTAATAGTGAGAGGCCATCTCACTGTGGTGGTCTACAGTTTCTAGAATATCGCCAACTTTTTCAAAACCCCTCATTTCACAACGCAGTCCAATTTCTAGAAATCACAGACTAATCCCGACATTGTAACAATTATAACTGGAATTTTATGAACCCAATTTCTATCCTGAAACTTTCTTGGGACCCTATGACAGTTGATTATCCATAAATAGACACTACACTATCAAACATTGAATCACGAATCATGGATCGTTACTCAAGCATATGACACTAGATTTTCGTCAAAGCTCACCCTAACTTGAGATTTTATCAACTCTCATCTTAGTGACTTTTCTAGTTGGGTACTTACACTCTAACTTTACAATAACAATGGAATAGGTCATTGCAAAATATTAAGATAAAACATACACTTTATTTATTATTTTTCAAGTGGAATATAACATACTTTGTAGATAAGTAAAGGCAAGTAGAGGAAGTAAAATTTAAATGCTTTTAGAAAACCTGGATAGGCATTAAATAGCACATGTAAACATGGAACCTATTGCATATCCCAGCTCTCCACATGCTTTTTGCCTCTACACTAATATATTATTTTTTTCTACTGAATTGGTTAGGGGTTGAAAATATGTTTGTTTAAAAATTTGTTAAAAAGTTGTATCTTCAATCTTATCGAGATGAGAAAAATTGGACCCTTTCAGCGGTGCTTAAAAATTAGAACTTACATTAAAAGGTAAGAAATACATATAAAACAATTAAATTTTGCTTCATTTGGTATATTATGATAATACCCACACACTTAAATTCTTCTTTTATGTTTTATAAATATAAGCACGATTACATATTAATAACAAGTTTTTGTTATGTTGACAATTAAAATAACATTTTGAGAACAGAGTGTGGTAGCTGATCGGCTAGAAAATTTTGGACGTTCAATAAAAAGAATTTCTCTTCAAATTCTTCAAGACCTCCTTTCTCTTTCTGGATACATGTTGTACGAAGACAAACACGGACGAAAAAGACCCTGAAGCATGAACCCTACCATGACAATTGGAGAATCAAGCTATGATATCAAATAATACTTTTTATACTAATTTTACTTTTTGTACTTCTCTAACATTGAGGGCTACCCATATTGTATCTAATCATACACTAGTAGCATGTAATAGCTTAGCCACCACAATGAACTAGGAGCATAATATAAGCTCCACTGCTCCTTGTTTTCTGTTTTTTGATGAATATGAATGAAAATCATTTACAACCAAAAAAATAATGGAAAAGTAGATAAAATTGGCCTTAAAGGAAAGTAATTACCCAAAATTATCCCCTTCAAAACTAATTTCAACAAATGCCTCTACTCTTGAAAATATTTACCCTAAATAGACCCATTAGTTTGCTCGTGAAAAGTGTCCTTTCCTTCTTTTTTTGTCCTTGTTTTTATTTCTTTTGTTCTTTCATTTTTTGCTTTTGTCCTTTTTGTTGTCAATATATTGAATTAGTGGGTTGTCCATTTACTTAGTACATGGACTACTTACATTCATGAATACATATCTACTATGTTATATGAATAATTTTATGGATAAGAATGTATCTACTTATTTAGGCACTTAATATTAGTGACTTTTGTAGTGATTTCTCACCCTATAAATTGAGTTATCATGTACAATTGTAAGACATACTTGAATACACCTGAATAGAAGAAAAGTTCTCTCTCTTCTCTACATATCTTGTCTTCTTACCTTCATAGTATATTATTTTGAGCTTAATTTTACAACACGTTATTAACACGAGATTCTAACCAATTGAGATTATCAACTCGTCCCATACACTTATTCATTCATTTTTAATAAAGATCCCACTATCTTGTGTTCTGTGATAACTTAGTCATATTGTGTGAACTCAGGATAGTGTCTTGAACAAGTGTGTCCCGTATTTTTCTCTTCTGGAAAGGCCTGAACAGTTCTTATAACATAAGAAGAAAAATGGAAAAACCCTTTACAAAGTGCAACTAAAAGTTTAGACAGAGTGTCTTAGAAAACCTTTTGTTGTTTTGGAAAATTATGGATATTTATTGAAATTTTAGTCTCTGAGCAATCTCTTGGAGAGAGTTTTTTCTTGTGCAATAGCTTTATGCGCTGAGTGTTACTAGTTTTCCATTTTGCCATTTGTTCTCACCTATGACATGTCATTTTCTCACCTTTTTTTATTATGCAGGTGATCGACTTTAGGAGATAATTTGTAGTTTATGTGGTTATACTTTATATATCTTGTTGAAATTTGATTCATTTACGTATATAAATTTAAAGTGATTATATGTTTGAAGGCTTAAGGATGAGTCTTGGTGCATTTTGGCCTATTATAGATTATTTGAGGGTAAGATGGTGGATTCAAGTCACATCGCACCAAAAGGGTAATACATTGGGTAAGAGTTCTGGTGCACCATGATTATGATAAAATGTTAGATTTGAGTCCCACCAATTTATGGCCTAAGACGTCTTTATATGGCTATGGTTTAAATCCTAATGCACCATAGTGATGGTATCATGATAACTAAGGCAAAATGATAAATTTTTGACGAAAAGTCATGAAACCGCTCTATTAATTTGTTTCATTCTCTTATGTGAATGTGGTAGCAGCACATAATATGTGAAAAAATACCAGTGATCAAATATATAAATATGGGCATGAAGAGACAAAAATAAAAGTAGTCATCTGTAATGACATATTCAGTAGTTATTAAAGGATACCTCATTGCGAGTTATGGAAACTTTTGATAGACGCTCTCGAATTAATATGGGGTGACACAATGAAAAAATTTAGAATTTGAAAATTTGAGTCGGGATGATGTCATCTTGCTATAACGGGAATTTTCCCACTATAGCACCATCGCGGTAGTTGCCGGCAGGTCACTATAGCGGGATGACGGAACCAGTAACCTGGAAGGGTTTTATAATTTTCTTTTCTCCTCTTCAGTTGAAAAAAGGACAAGGCTCTCTCTAAATACCATCCTAGTGTGCCTCATAGCCTAGGAGCAATGGAGAGGAGAGATTTTCACTCAAATAGGGTAAACCCCACGGATTCGATGCTGACTTCTCGCAGAGATTCGCCTTTATGGAGCCAAAGGTTGCATTCATACTTCTATAGTAGCTACTTAGCGTACAGGTAGGCTAGGTTTAATCTAGTTTAGACCCTAGTAGAAAAAGCATGACATGACGTAGAATGACAGGAGATTGTATGCTTAGGCCCTCGGGCATGGTGTTTGGATGGATAAAATATATGAAACCTTATCATGTGGGGTGGAAAATTACTGTTATGAGTAATGTTGACCTTATACTTCATTGTATATGTTATGCCATTTTTTTTAATCCTCAGATAATGGGATTGCGGGTGGATTCTCGGAACTAGTAATGACTAAATATAAGGGTTGCTATGTAATAGTAGAATCCCCAGTTTAACATGATAAAAGGGGATGGGGATTAGTAAACAAGTCATTTGTATGTTGAAGTAGGGGCTAGACTTCATGTGGATGACTGTGCACCCCTAAATGACTCCAGAATTTAAGGTATATGAATTAATGTGCTTAATTGAGTAAGTCGGGGGGTTAGTGTTTCGATAGGCTATAAAGGTTAGAACAAGGAATCTTATTTGTTATGATAGGTGATGGTTATTTGTAACCCAATTTGAATGATGTGTGCATAATAACTATCTCATTAGTATTACTTGCATAATACGTGTTCAGAAAAAAGGAAATGATTGAAAAATGATATTGTAAGTGTTAATCACATGCAATGAGACTGTTTTGAAAGATTGTTGGTTGTATAAGTGTTGTATGCTATTATTGTGGTTGTGATTGTTGTGATATCTTTTATTTAGTGGTTGGCTTGGGCACCACGCCTGGTACAGGTTTTAGGATTCATAAGTTGTCTAGGATACCATGCTTGGTACAGGTTCTATGATTCATTAGTTGGCCCGGGTACTAATAAGTTGGTAATCTACAAATTTATTTAGCCTTTATTCATGAATTATTTCAATATTTTGATGCGATTTATAGGTACTTATTGCCTTTATTATCTTAAATGCACGTAATCTTAGTCAATTGAAGGAATAAGAGGATTTGAACCCAAAGGAGCTTAAAATTGAAACTAAAGTACATAGATGATCGGATGGGCAAAAGTCTGCTAAGATGGGCGAAGAGATATGTGAGCCACACATTGCCAAGGGCGATCACCCCTTTCTCTGCATCTAACAGCACAAGTACTTGGACATCACTGCCTGGGAAATTAGGCTCTTGTGAGATGTAAGTCCCAAGGGGCGGCCACAGGTGCCTTTGCCCCTCGTTTCGCACCATTGTAGACAATTTAGAGCATGGAATTTGAATTTAGTTTGCATAATGAATGGAATTTTAGAAAACCCATTTTGTATCTTCTCTTATTCCTTTACTATGAGTAGCTAAGCTCAATTATAGGGGTGTGTGTATGATGGGTGTTTGAATTTGGGAATGGGTGTTGACTATTTATGCTTATAATTAATTATTGAGTATGGATCTATTGAATTCTTCATGTTTAAATTATAAAATTGATGGTTTCAAACATTGATTTATCTTACAAATTGTGTCCTTTCTTGAAAGAGGAGTTCATAAATTGGGTAAGAATTCAATAGTGGAGATTTGGGATTTTCACCACAAATTGAGGCTAGAAATAGCTTGATTATAGGAAATTCCCATTTAGAGTCAAGCTAGAAATAGTTTTATTCATGAAAGTATTAATTGGTTGGTTTGATGTCAAACTGTGGTGCTTGAATAAAGACCATAATAAATATATTTAGTAGGTTGAGAAACTACTAAGTATAGCTTAAACCAAGCTACCCATGCTATTAATTGAAAGTTTGCTTGAATAATTAATCCCATATCCCATTGTAAGACCCCATCAGAAGCACACCCCTAGTCTTCGAACTCTTGATTAAACCAATTGTATTTATGTTTTTGTTTGCTACATTGTGAATTGTGATTTCCCAAATCTTTTCCCATAATTTCTTACTCTACTGGATTGATATTCGATATTTAATGGCAAGTCTTCGCACCATTCTCCATGTATTCGACCCCTGACATTCATTGGGTTACTTATTGTTTAGCTTGGCGATTGTTACCACCTCCTTCGAGAAAGTACTTTTGAACATCATCAAAAATGGAACCATTATTGAGGAGTGGTTTCTGATTTTCCATTTTATTATCTTTTGATTCACTTTTGTTGAGCGTTTGTTCTCTTTTATATTTTTGTTATTTTTGTTGCTTTGAGTAGGTTGCATATGAGGCAAGAAGGTGATCAAGAAAGTGTGGACGGATTTATGGACGTGGAGGAAGGGCCTATTGGTCATGGTGTCGTGGGTGCCATATGGATACCTCCAACCATTGGCAACGTTGTATTCTATGTAACGAGTACAATATTGCACTTCATACAAATAAAGAGGCTATTTGGAGGGCAGACCCACAAAGATGCAAATCGACATATCTAAAACTTTGTCAAGATTTTCCAGCCCTTCAACATAAAAAAACATAACTCAAGAGTCGATCTAACTTTGGTTGTTCCCATTCTCTCTTACAGGAGAGGTAACCACATGGCTTGAAGAGCTCCCAGAGGGCTCCATTACGACTTGGAATGAGTTGGTTGAAGCCTTCTTGGTCAGATTTTTTCCACCTTCACATATTATGCAATTGAGAAATGAGATTACAAATTCTTGGCAACTGCCAGATAAATCATTGCATGAGGTGTGGTTAAGATTCAAGAAAAAGCTATTGTATGTCCAAACCATAGTTTACCGGAAGGGGTTCTTCTTTAAAGCTTCTATCGAGCACTAGACTCTATGAACAAATTGAAAGCTAAGAACATCAAGGGTGGATCCATTATGGATCAAGCATATGTTCATGCTTCAACTCTGTTAGACCGAATGACAAAAACTAATAGAGCATGGCATACAAGAGATGATGAAGTTTCATCGAGTGTTACTTCCTCCATAATGACTAGTGAGATGAGAAGAAAGGAAGAGAAGAGAGATGAGACCATGGCAAAAATGATGACCCAGATTGATATGTTGTCCAACCATATGATAGGAGTCGGGACCAAAAGTGTCAATGTCATGGTTACTTAGGTCATGAGAAGGGTGCTTACTCTCCTATGGACGAAGAAGCTTATTTTCTATTGGTGGGTTCTCGGCCTGGGTATCAAGGTGCCAATTAAGGCCCTTTGCATCCTAGGGACGAGAACAAAGGTTGGAACTAAGATAAAGGCACACAATGGGGAGATAGAGAGCAAGGCTGAGACCATAAAGGTTAATAGAGAGAGCGTGAGAGAGAGAGTAACTGCTATAATCACTGAAGTGTTAACCCCTAAGTACCTTTACCCAAAGCCAATGTTTCACCATTCCAACCAAGTGTGAGTGACCCCACAAACTCAAAATTTAAAGATATGTTGTCAAAGGTGCTAAAAAAGGTTGAATCTATGGATTACAGAGTGGAAGATTTAAAAATTGAGGTGTCTACTCTCCATCAAATGATGAGTTCCCACTCGGCATCCATAAAATGTTTGGAAGCTTAAATGAATCATCTCTCACCCCAAATGAGCCCTCATTTAAAAGGTACCCTTCCAAGTGATACTCTTGCAAATTCAAAGAATAATGGTCACGTGATGTCAATTGTTACTAGAAATGGAAGGATGCTTGATTGATTGAGAAAACTGATCAAAGAAGTCATGATTGAAAAGGATGACAAGATAGCAAAAGAAGTCGTGATTGAGAAAAGTCATGATGTAAATCTTGATATTGGGATGATGCTTGTTGTACCAAATATAGTTGTCAATGATGATAGCCCAAATGAGGAGAAGGTTCAGATCAAGTCACCTCCTCAAGTTGCAATTGAGATAGAGGAGAAAGCTGATAAGTTAGTAATCTACCAACTTATTGAGCCTTTACTCATGAATTATTGCTATGTTTTGATAAGATTTAGAGGTTCTTATGGCCTTTATTGATATCTATGCAGGTACTTCTGATAAAAGATAGAAAATAAGGAAATGGACCCAAAAAGAGCCAAAAAGTAGTGAAGTATGAAGTGATCAAACAAGACGAAGATTCTGCTGAGAGATGCGATGCCCATGAGACACGCACTTGCATTGGTGCGGAATACACCTTCTACCGCATGGAGATGAAAGTTAACAGAAGAATCTGCTAAGGGGTGCAATCATTGTGCAATTCGCACAATGCTTGGTGAAAACCGCACCCCACTTTGCATGAAGCTCCCAATTTTCCTAAGTCACTAGCCACTGAAGTAGGGTGTGTGACGAGCACATGATGACATGCAAATTGCACATCACGCCGTACACCACCCCGAAGGGCATTTTTGTCCAAATTTATATGACATTTTTGAAATTTCTATAAACCCATTTTAGGCACAATTGTAAATAGTTCTGATAGTTTTAAAGAGTTTTGAATAATTTCTTAGCTTTTTGAACAAGTTTTCCCTTCTAAGAACAAAAAGAGGGTTTCTCCCAATTACTTCTTCCTAATTCTTAGAACCACCATTTGTGTACAGATTGAGCTTGGATATTGAGAAATTTAGCTTGAATGGAAGAGAAATTGAATTACCCACTTGGTATATCTCTTTCCTTAAGCATGAGTAGCTAAACCTCTTGTCTAGGGATGTGTTGATGATGGGTACTTGATAAATGGGTGTGGGTGTTGTTAATTCTTGTTTATAATTGCTTAATTGACATTGGTCTAGTGATTTCACCATATTTTAACTCTAAAATTGGTGGTTGCAAACATTGTTTTTCCTTACTTTGTTATGTTCTTGCTTGAAAGAGGAAATCATAACTTCAGATGTGAAATTACTAGTAGGAACTTGGGCTTCCATTTAGATTAAGACTAGAAATAGCTCAAATCGATGGAATCACCCATTTAAGGGTCTAAGCAAGAAATAGTGTGACCTCCCAAAACATTGGCTTGATTATTTATTGCTTAATCAATAGTGCTAGATTTAAGGTTGTTGAATATATGGTTGTTGATCGAGAGATGAATAACCATACCTAAAACTAAGGTTATCCATGTCATTTATCATGAATTTGCATGAATAAGCAATCACCCTTTCCCATGCTCGAGTCCCATTTGACACATATCCCTATTCGTCCCCCCTCTATTATTTACACCTTGCACATTTTAATTATTGTCTTGTTTGGAATTCAAATTTTGATAGATTTCTAATTCCCCCCTTTTTTACGTTATTATTGTTGAGCAATCTACTCTCGTGTAAGGTCTGTTTACAATCACCTAAGCTAAGCTCTAAATTCCCTGTGGGATCGACCCCGATACCTGTTGGGTACTATAAATGTGTTTTGCTCCACCTATCGATGAAACCTCCTTTTAGGAGAGTACATTTGAGCGTTATAAAAAATGGCATTGTTGCCGAGGATTTTAGTTGATTAGCCTTTTTGATTGTGAATTGAAATCACTTTGTAGAGTGTTTGTTCTTTTATTTTGTTTGTTGTTTTTGCTTGTTGTGTCGGTGGCCCATGAGTCAAGTGGGCGATAACGAAAGTGTCAATGGAAGTCTTGACGGGTTCATAAACGAGGCAAATGAACCTGTGCCTCAAGTGGGAGTAGGTACAATCCGCCTACCCCTAATGGTTGGAAATGCGGTGTTCCACGTTACGAGCACAATACTCTGTTTGATCCAAATGAAGGGTATTTTTGGAGGAGCAGCCCACGAAGATGCCAGCAGGCACATCCGCAATTTTTTGGAGATATGTCAACCATTCATATTCCAAAATATCTCCCAAGAATCTGTCTGACTTTGCCTATTCCCCTTCCCTCTAATGGGGGAAGCCAGAACTTGGTTAGAGGAATTTTCGGATGGGTCAATCACAATTTTGACCGAGTTGGTGAATGCCTTCACTACTAGATTCTTCCTTCTATCACGGATGATGCAGTTGAGGGATGAAATTACCAATTTTTGTCAACTTCCCGATGAGCCCTTGCATGAGGTATGGCTGGGTTTCAAGAAGAAGCTTGTGTTGTGTCCTAACCGTGGATTGCCGGACAATGTATTGCTAAAAAGCTTCTTTAGATCCTTGAACTCGATGAATAAATCCGTCGCCAATAATCTTGGAGGTGGTACCTTCATGGATCTACAATTTCCTCTTGCCTCGGCCTTTCTAGAGTGAATGACCAAGACTAACCAAGCTTGGCACACAAGGGAGGCTGACATTCCTACATCGGGAGTTACCACATCCATATTAACATCTTAACAAATGATATGAGGAGGAAGGATGAAGATAGGGATGAGACAATGGCGAAAATGATCACACAAATTGACCTCTTAGCAAAGCATATGATGGAGGCTGGTGGTGCTAAGACCATGAGTGTTGTGAGTACACCGGAGATCAAGTCTAGTGATGATGAGCTTATGACCATCGTGGATGGTAAAGTTTGCTATGTAACAGCAGGTTCTCATCCCCGATATTATCGGTTGAGGGATGAGAATCAAGGTTGGAACAAGGAACGAGATGGGAATTGGAGAGATCATGACAAGGTTTGTGATAGATTTAACCGCCAGAGCTTAGACCCATATAAACCTCCAAACAAATCAGATTCTTTATACCATCAACCTACCACAAGCAATCCTGGTCACTCAAAGATTAATGTCACGCCCCGAGGCTACCCCCTAGACGTAACACGGGACTTGGAACCACAAGGATCCCAAGCTAACCCTTGGTCATCGCAATCTCAAGCATAACAAAGATAAGACATAGTGGAAGCATCAAGTAAATTCGAAAATAGAAAGGCATAGCACAACTAGGGAGTCGAATAGGAAATACAACTCCAAGATCATCTCATAACATCTATGTCTGAAAACCTCTTGTACAATCATAGAGAGTCGATGGGACAACACCCCAACTAACTCAACAATCTAATACGTAAAGGAAGCATAAAAACTGAAATAAGATCTAGTCCTCGAACCATGAGGACTCACCAAAGCTGGCTGAGGGAGTGGTCGGGACTTCTAGCCACGAACCTGAGAAGGTATGCCTGAATATGCATCATCAAAGGATACAACGCAATATGCGTTAGTACTATGGAATGTACTAAGTATGTGAGCAATGCATGAACATGATGAAAACATGCTAAGTATACTTTAAGTACTGAAATAATGCTTTTAAAGATGAACTAAATACAATGACTCTAATACATTCTTTAAGCTGAAACATAATCATAAGTAATAAGTCTGAAATCTGAATAAGAGTCAAATGCAAGTTTAAAAGCATAAATTGTTTTCTTGTGGTAGGTTCTCTAACCGACATAGACCATGTGAGCTACATGGAATCCAATGTATCTTCCCCATCGAAAGGACCCAATATACCTTGCCAGGGTATAAAGGCATTACTTGGCGTGATCACTAAACTGATGCCCAACAGAGGGGACTTATGACCTATGGTGGCACGTAGTTCTGGGACCTTTTTGGGTACTCTCACCCTGTCCAACTCGGTGCTAATACTACCCCAAAATATACATATAGCTCATATAATACTTGGGCATATCTCATGCCAAATCTATTTGAAAGGCATAAGGGTATATCTGATACCATGCAATTCATTTAACTTAGGTGGGCATATCTAGATGCCAAACCTTTCATTAAACATAGGGACATATTTGATGTCCAAAACTATTGAAAAAGCATAAGAACATATCAGATGTCATGCAATTCAAAAGTCATGATTCTTAAAACTTTGCAAGACCATAATTCAAAATATACTTTTCTTGCTAAATTCATACTTAAAGTATTAGTCATCCAATTTCATAAATACATAGAGGCTATGATATCTAATCATGCCAACTTTCTCTTGAAAACATGTATATTCATAAATTTATGCTAGAAATCAACATTTATGCTTGGGCATTTATAACCAATGAGAGAATCATAATCAAACCATGAGTAATCAAGAGGAAACCATGAATTTAAACATAGAAACTCATTTCATAAACTTTCCCCAATTTTAGATCAAAACCCTAATTTCATAACTTCATGATTCCAGATAAGAGTTGTGGAATTTGGGCACAAGGGTGAAAGGAACCCATTGTTAAAAACCCACATACCTTGGTGGAAGATTACCCACTTGATTGAAAAAGAACTAGGAGACTTGAACTTGAGAGCACTTTTCCTCCTTGAGTGAGGAATGAGGAACTTAGGATAGACTTAGGGTAATATGGGTGAAAACCCTTCTAAAAGTAGTCAAAATGACTTCACTTAGTACGTGGGATTTAAATGAAAAGTTTTAGGAAACTGGGCCGCCTTACGGGCTATTCGACGGGTGTCGTGCCCACGACGGCCCATAGGCGAAGACGTCGGGCAGGGGTGGCTTTGGTGAAAGTCTGCTGGTCCCTTTTGATGGCGAGCTCCCATGGCCTGTCGCACTATAGATTCACATGCCTAGCTCGTCGGGAGACTAGTTTCTAGGGAGGAATGGCTGGACCATTCCGACGGCGAGGTCCTATGGGCCGTCGCACCTGCGATGCCCCTCGTGGCCGCCCATCGGACTGAGGCAGCTGGCATAACCCAATTGTTTGGTCTTCATGGGACATCCCACGGGCCGTCTGATCTGAGACGCCTGTGGCACTGCCCGTGGTGACCATACAATTTGCAGGAAAATGCAGCAACCTTGATGGATTTAGGATTTGATAGCTGGATACGTGTACGGGGTATTATAATATCCCCCCTTTTGGATCATTTGTCCTCAAATGATGGTTACAATATCCCCCCCTTTGGATCATTCGTCCTCGAATAAAGGCTAGACAAGGGAAGCTGAGGGGAAAACAGCCCCACCAAACATCATAACACAGAAATCAACGGGTAATCATAAAACTTGAGCTTTTCAACTTGAAAACATGATAAACTAACTTCATAAAACATGGATGCATGCTAGAATCATGAGAGGAACTGATGGAGTAGAATCGGACGGACATACTAAGGAGGAAACTAGTTCCTCAAGCTGGAACTGAATCAGAAGGAGAGAGATGAGGATATTTGGCCTTCATGGCCTCTTTCGCTTCCCAAGTAGCACCCTCAACAAGTTGATTCCTCCTAATGACTTTTACCGAAATGACTTCTTTGTTTCGCAACATCTGAATCTGATGACCAAGGATCTCCACGGGGACTTCCTCATAGGTGAGACTATCCTTCACATCTACGTCTTCAAAAGGAACAATTAAGTTCGGATCGCCAACACACTTCTTCAACAAGGAAACATGGGAAACTGGATGAATCGTTTCCAACTACGTTGGCAACTCCAACTCATAAGCAACACTACCAACTCTCCTCGAAACCCAACAAGGACCTACAAAATGAGGACTAAGTTTTCCTTTCTTGCCAAACCTCATCACGCCCTTCATGGGTGACACCTTAAGGAACACCCAATCATCGACGTCAAATTCTAACTCCCTTATCCTCAAATCCGCATAGGATTTCTGTCGACTGTGAGCAGTCTTCAACCTTTACCGAACAAGCTGAACGTTCTCCATAGTCTCATGCATAGAATTCGGACCAATCAAGGCTGCGTCACCAACATCAAACAAACCAATAGGAGATCTATACCTCAGGCCATAAAGTGCCTCATATGGATCCATCTGGATGCTAGAGTGGAAGCTGTTGTTGTAGGCGAACTCGATTAGAGGTAAATGATCATCCCAATTCCCTTTGAAGTCAATAACACAAGCTCTCAACATATCCTCCAAAGTCTGAATAGTACGCTCTGCCTGGCCATCCATCTGAGGGTGAAAAGTTGTGCTAAGCTTCACCTTAGTACCAAGACCTTTCTGAAATGACCTCCAAAACTGAGATGTAAGCTGAGGACCTCTATCAAAAATGATAGACAAGGGAACACCATACAATCGGACTATCTCCCGAATGTAGAGTCTAGAATACTCATCCATTGTATCTGTAGTCTTAACAACTAATAAATGGGATGACTTGGTCATCCGGTCGACAATCACCCAAATGGAGTCATGTTGTCTTCGAGTATAAGGCAATCCCGTAATAAAATCCATATTGATTGCTTCCCATTTCCAAGTGGGAAGGTTAATATCTTGAAGTATACCACCTGGCCTTTGATGTTCCACCTTTACCTGCTGACAGTTGGGACACTTAGCCACAAACCCGGCTATGTCTTTCTTGATACCATTCCACCAAAAGACTTCATGTATATCACGGTACATCTTAATGGCACCCGGATGAATGGATTATCTATAACTGTGAGACTCGGATAAAATTTGTTGTCTTAACCCATTAATATCTGGCACACATAAGCGACCCTGATAACGAAGCACACCATCTCCCTCCCGGGAGAAAACCTCAACCCTCTGCTGACGAACTGCACCCTAAAGCTGAAGTAGAACGGGATCTTGGTCTTTCTTGGCTTTCACCTCAGCCACCAAGGATGATTCGGCACCATTAGTCACAATCACACCACCTTCGGTCGAGTACATAAGGCGAACTCCAAACCGAGCAAGCCTATGAATTTCTTCTTTCCATCTTCAACAGAAGCTACACTTCCCATAGACAACCTACTCAAAGCATCCGCCACAACATTGGCCTTACCCGGATGGTAAAGCACACTCATATCATAATCCTTAAGGAGCTCAAGCCATCTCTTTTATCGCAAATTCAATTCCTTTTGAGTAAACACATATTGAAGACTCTTATGATAGGTAAAAACATCCACATGCACACCATACAAGTAGTTCCTCCAAATCTTCAAAGCAAAAACCACGGCCGCTAGCTCAAGATCATGAGTAGGTTAGTTCTTCTCATGCACCTTAAGCTGTCTTGAGGCATAAGCAATCACCTTGCCCCGTTGCATCAAAACACAACCCAAACCAATTCTGGAGGCATCACAATACACAACAAAGTTATCTAGGCCCTCGGGTAGAGCCAAAACTGGAGCTGTCGTCAACCTAGTCTTCAATTCCTGAAAGTTCTTCTCATATAGATCAGACCACTAAAATTTTACCTTCTTCTGAGTCAACCGAGCCAATGGGGCAGATATAGAAGAAACCCCTTCCACAAATCTCCTATAGTAACCAACCAAACCCAAAAAGCTCCTAATATTAGATGGGAAAGTGGGTCTAGGCCAGTTCTTTACTGCCTCTATTTTCTGCGAATCAACTCGAACACCATATCTAGTCACAATATGCCCCAAAAAGCAATAGACTACTTCCAAAACTCACACTTGCTAAACTTAGCAAACAACTGTCGATCCTTGAGAGTTTGCAACACAAATCTCAAGTGGCCAGTATGCTCCTCCTCACTCCGAGAATAGATAAGAATATCATCAATAAAAACAGTCAAAAACATATCCAAATACTATTTGAACACATGGTTCATCAAATCCATAAAAGCTGCAGGAGCATTCGTTAGAACAAAATACATAACAACCAACTCATAATGACCATACCGAGTCCTAAAAGCTATCTTCGGGATATCACATTCCCGAACCCGATGCTGATGATAACCAGATCTAAGGTCAATTTTTGGAGAAGAAACTAGCACCCTGAAGTTGATCGAACAAGTTATCAATACTAGGAATGGGATACTTATTCTTGATTATGACCTTGTGCAATTGACGGTAATCGATATACATTCTAAGAGATCCATCCTTCTTCCGAAAAAACAAAACTGGGGCACCCCAAGGAGAAATGCTAGGCCTGATGAACCCTTATCAAGAAAGTCTCTCCGCTGATCTTTCAACTCCTTGAGTTCCACAGGGTCCATTCTATAGGGAGGAATAGAGATATGATTTGTATCCGGAAGAAGATCTATCCCAAAGTCAATTTCCTACTCGGGAGGGACTCCGGGCGAATTGCCGAGAAACACTTCAGGAAATTCATTCACAATAGGAACTGACTGAACAGTCGGGGTCTCGGACTCCGTGTCCATAACCCGAACTATATGATAGACATAACCCTTAAAAATAATCTTCCTAGCCTTGAGATAAGATATGAAATAACCCTTCTAAGAAGAGGGACTACCTTGCCATTCTAGGACGGGTTCATTAGGAAACTTGAAACTAACCACATGGGTGCGACAATCAACTGAGGCACAACATGCATACAACTAATCCATACCAAGAATAACATCAAAATCAGTCATCTCTAACTCTACTAAATCCGCTGATGTGACTCTATGAATGACTGAGATAGGGCAATTTCAATAGACTCTTTCGTCTAGGATTTACTCACAAAAGGAGTAGAAACATGAAAGGGTTCTAAAAGGAATTCGGGATGAATTCCAAACTTACAAGTCACATAAGAGGTTACAAAATATATGGAAGCACCAGAATCTAACAGGGCATACACATCAAGAGAGAAGACTTTCAACATACCGGTAACCACATCTGGAGAACTCTCCTGATCTTGGTGGGAGGACATAGCATAAAGATGGTCCTAGCGCTGACCACCAGAACTAGAAGCTACGCCCTGCGGGGCTGGTCTACCACCTGAACCTGCGAGGGTAGACTAAGTCCTACTAGCTCCCTACCCCTTCTTAGAAAAAAATAAATCCCTAACGTGGTGCCCGGTATAACCACACCCAAATCAACCCTCTCTACCAATCATACACTCACCGGGGTGAGTCTTCCCATACTTAACACAAGCTGGGTAAGAAGATCCTTTAGTAACACTACTCTGAGACTGGGAATAGGAGCCAAACCCTCTACCACTCTGATCATGACGAGGCTTCTGAGCCTTTGTAGGTGCACTAGCAGAAGAGTGAACAAGACCTAATGACGTTTTTTGGAAAGAAGAGCGATGTCCACCTCCGAACCTGTGACGACCAAAACCTGATCCCTCGGATCTAACCCTCTTGTTCTCCCTTTCCATCTCCCTAAGCTTGTCACCCTCAATCTGATGGGCATGAGTCATGAGACGAGAGATGTTCATATCACTCAACAACAAAGCAGACCTACACTCCTTCTTCACTATATCAGAAACACCATAGATGAATTTGCTAATTTGATCATACGGGTCCGCTACTATGGAGGGAGCATATCTAGACAACTGAGTGAACTTCAAACTATACTCTTGATCCAACATCAAACATTGTCTCAAGTACATAAATTCCTCCACTTTTGCTTGCCTCAACTCACGGGGAAAGAACCTATCAAGAAAGGCTCTCTCAAAACAATACCTAGTCGTGGGGATCGCATCCCTCACCCTAGCCTCCTTCTATTGCGTGAACCAAATATGAGCCACATCCTTGAGTTGATAGGATACAAGCTCAACACAATCAACACCCGCTACTTGCATAACCTCAAAGATTTTCTTCACCTCATCAATAAAATTGAGTTGGTCCTCTCCCACTTTCGAACCCCAAAACTCTGGTGTGTTCATACGGATAAAGTCATGAACTCGGGATGCTACCCCACCTTGAGGATGAGCGGGGGCAGGAGCCTGTTTATTTTCCAAAGTCTGAGCTAGTAGGTGAATAGCATTCCTAAACTCATCATTCATGACATCGGGAATTGGAACTTGAGGAGCGGCATTTTGAGCGGCTCGGGGAGGCAAAACACGTCAAAGAGGCATAAAATCTAAAACGCATAAGATAAGGATTAGAGGAATATTAGACTTAAGCTCTACCGCACGATGTGATCTCATAGCTCTACCACACGAAAGAAGGGGAGTTTTTCTAAGACATCTCATAGCTTCCTTCTAATATGTGTGGCGTGCTTCACACACATAAAAAAGATGCTATTCGATGCGGCTTTCAGACATCCTAGGACTCTTGCACCTGACGCTCTAATACCAGGTTTGTCACGCCCCGAGGCTACCCCCTAGATGTAACACAGTACTTGGAACCACAAGGATCGCAAGCTAACCTTTGGTCATCGCAATCTCAATCATAACAAAGATAAGACATAGCAGAAGTATCAAGTAAATCCGAAAACTGGAAGGCATAGCACAACTAGCGAGTCGAATAGGAAATACAACTCCAAGATCATCTCATAACATCTATGTGTGAAAGCCTTTAGTACAATCATAGAGAGTCGATGGGACAACACCCCAACTAACTCAACAATCTAATACGTAAAGAAAGTATAAAACCTGAAATAAGATCTAATCCTCGAACCATGAGGTCTCACCAAAGTTGGCTGAGGGAGTGGCCTGGAACTCTAGCCATGAACCTGAGAAGGTATGCCTGAAACTGCATCATCAAAGGATGCAACGCAATATGTGTTAGTACTATGGAATATACTAATTATGTGAGCAATGTATGAACATGATGAAAACATGCCAAGTATACTTTAAATACTGAAATCATGCTTTTAAAGATGATAAATACAATGACTCTAATACTTTCTTTAAGCTGAAACATAATCATAAGTAATAAGTCTGAAATTTGAATAAGAGTCAAATGCAAGTTTAAAAGCATAACCTGTTTTCTTGTGAAAGGTTCTCTAACCAACATAGACCATATGAGCTACATGGAATCTGATATATCCGCCCCATCGAAAGGACCCAATGTACCTTGCTAGGGTATAAAGGCATTACTTGGTGTGATCACTAAACTGATGCCCAATAGAGGGGACTTAATACCTACGGTGGCACGTAGTTTTGGAACCTTTTTGGGTACTCTCACCCTGTCCAACTTGGTGCTAATACTACTCCCAAAACATACATATAACTCATATAATACTTTCCATACCTGATGCCAAATCTATTTGAAAAGCATAAGGGTATATCTGATACCGTGCAAATTTATTTAACTTAGGTGGGCATATCTAGATGCCAAACCTTTCTTTAAACATAGGGACATATCTGATGTCCAAACTTTCTTTAAACATAGGGAAATATGTGATGTCCAAAACTATTGAAAAAGCATAAGGACATATCTGATGTCATGCAATTCAAAAGTCATGATTCTTAAAACTTTGCAAGACCATAATTCAGAATATACTTTTCTTGCTAAATTCATACTTAAAGAATTAGTCATGCAATTTCATAAATACATAGAGGTCATGATATCTAATCATGCCAACTTTCTCTTGAAAACATGTAAATTCATAGTTTTATGCTAGATGTCAACATTTATGCTTGGGCTTTTAAAACAAATGAGAGAATCATAATCAAACCATGCGTAATCAAGAGGAAACCATGAATTTAAACATAGAAACTCATTTCATAAACTTTCCCCAATTTTAGATCAAAACCCTAATTTCATAACTTCATAATTCAAGATAAGAGTTGGGGAATTTGGGCACAAGGGTGAAAGGAACCCATTGTTAAAAACCCACATACCTTGGTGGATGATTACCCACTTGATTGGAAAAGAACTAGGAGACTTGACTTGGAGCTTGGAGACTTGAACTTGAGAGCACTTTTCCTCCTTGAGTGAGGAATGAAGAACTTAGGATAGACTTAGGGTAATATGGGTGAAAAACCTTCTAAAAGTAGTCAAAACGACTTCACTTAATGCATAATAGGGTGGAAAACGACCAAAATACCCCTAGGATTTAAATGAAAAGTTTCAGGAAACTGGGTCGCCTTACGGGCGTCATGCCCACGTCAGCCCATCGGCCAAGACATCGGGCAGTGGTGGCCTTGGTGGAAGTCTGCTTATCCCTTTTGACGGTGAGCTCCCATGGCCCATCGCACTAGCAATGCCCGTGGCCTAGCCCATCAGGAGACTGGTTGCTGAGGAGGAATGGCTGGACCATTCTGATGGCGAGGTCCTACAGGCTGTAGCACCTGTGACGCTTGTCGTGGCCATCCATCGGACTGAGGCAGCTGGAACAGCCCAACTATTTGGTCTTCACAGGACATCCCACAGTCCATCTGAGTTGCGACGCCCATGGCACTGCCCGTGGTGACCACATAGTTTGAAGGAAAATATAGTAACCTTGATAGATTTAGGATTTGATAGATGGATATGTGTACGGGGTGTTACAATTAAGGATATGTTGTCCTTGGTGTTGAAGAAAGTTGAAACCATAAATACCGGGGTTGGTGAGCTTAAAAGCAAAGTTTTAACACTTTATCAAACCGTGAGCTCTCATTCGGCCTCAATCAAGCATCTTGAGGCCCAAATGAATCATCTATCCACTCAAATAAACCCAAGGATGAAGGGGACACTTCCTAGTGACACCAAAGCCAATCCTAAAAATAGTGCTCATGTCATGGCCATTGTTACTAGGAGTGGAAAAAATAAGTGGTGTAGTGAGAGAGCCCGCTATGGAGTCGGTTGTTGTAGCAAAGAAACCTATTGTTGAAGCCGTTAATATGTTGTTTGACAAAGAAGATGTGGAACCGGAAGTTGGGGTGAAGCTTGGTGCACCCAATATTTTGGTGAATATTAATATTTATGATGAGAGGGAGGAGGCTGAATCTCCTCCCCAAGTTGTTATTGAAGTTAAGAAGGACCCTTCTCTTGTGCAAAGTATGCCGACCACACTACCCAAGGGACCTTATCTGTACCCTCAAAGACTTAACAAAAAGAAGGAAGATCATAAATTCAGCAAGTTTGTTGACATGTTTAGCAAGCTCTCAATAAATATTCCTTTAGTTGAAGCCTTAATGCAAATGTCGGGGTACTCAAAATTTATGAAAGAGTTTCTTAAAAAGAATAAGGTTGTCGATGTGGGGACCGTTAAGATATCACACAATTGTAGCACTGTGATGACAAGCAATGTTCCTATAAAGCGAGATGATCCGAGTGAATTCTCCATACCGTGCACTATTGGGATATTTGTGTTCCATAAATCCTTGTGTGATTTAGGGGCGAGCATCAACTTGATGTCCCTAGCGATCTTTAACAAGTTGGGATTGGGTACGCCCAATCCTACCTCCATGCGTCTACTCATGGCTGATCGGTCCATTAAACGCCTGATAGGAATACTCTTTGATGTGTTGGTAAAGGTTTACAAGTTCATTCTCCCGACAGATTTTGTGAGCTTGGATTATGAAGTGGATGTTGAGGTGCCCAACATTTTGGGGTAACCACTATTATCCACGAGGAGAGCACTTTATATTGAGCTTGGTAAACTTAAATTTTGAGTGGGAAATAAAGTTGTGATATTTAATGTATGCCAACCCACAAGACCTCTGGATGAGTTGAGGGTAATCTCAGTGATATAGAGTTGGAGGGCAAGATTTATAGTGCCCTTGAGGAGTATAAAATGGGCAAGACGCCAAAGATTATAGAGTTTCCAAGTCGGCAACATGTTGATGTTTTGAGGATGTTGAAGGAGCAATTCCCCTTTTTGCAATAGGGACACGCCAAGGGTATTGGAATGCTATCCAACAATGACTAAGGTTGAGGTACCATCATCGATTCGCAATATAAAATCAAGTGCTTCTTGGGAGGAAACCCAAGTTTTTTTACTTTATTTTTGGTTATGTTTTGCTGTTTTTGGTTTGTTTTAGGAATGCAAGGAGCAGAGAAATGAACAAGTGGAAAAATAGGGAAACAAAGAGATATGCAAAGGACCGTGTAGTTTGCACAAGCCATTGTGCATGTTGCATGTCCTAACGCACGCAAAACTAGAAAGCTAAGAAGAAAAATAGAAATTAGAGGCGATGTGCACTGGGCTGTGCGATCCGCATAAGCCCAAATGCACGTCACCCTCTATCGCATGCTGAAGCAGAAGCCTGGGCCAAATTCAGGGCATGAAAAGGTGAGGTGCGAAATGATATGCTATCCTCACAAGGGCTTGTGAAAACTGCACATCGCGACGCACCAAGGTAAATTACAAATTTTAATTAACCTAACCCATTGACTGACCCGGCTTAATTTCTTCTTCTTTTCCTTTATATTTTGCCACCCTTCTCCTGTTCTTCCATATTCTCTCCTACAACTTCTCAAATTCTCTCCCAAAACCTCCCACAAATCTCTCAAACTTCCCCAAAATCCTCTTCTCCTGTCACGCAAACTTCTCCATTGCTTCACCACTCGTCTCCGCTGTTGGTTCTCTGGGCAAAATTTTGGTCACCATCGTTGCCCTCCAAAAGCTCTAATTTTTGTTTCTCCTAGTTTAATTTTCACTTGTGGTAAGTTCCCCGACGTTAAATACATAGTTTTATATTGATTGGGAATTCATATTGTGAAGCATGCTTATTAAAATTCCCATGTTGATTTTGGGTGAGATCCAAAATTTTTGGGTCCCCAATTTTGAATTGTGTTATGGATTTTGTTTAGGATCAACTTGGTAGAACTTGATAGTGTAATAATGCATGTTGATTATAGTAGTTTTTATCCTTGAAAATCTGTGTTTGGGGTGAAGTCTAAGTAATCCACTTGTGATTGATGCATGATTTGGCCCTATGATAGATTGGGTGATGTCATTCTCAAGGGCAACATCGTCTTTCATGAGGTTTGGTCGAAAATTGTGTTTTGGGGCTGAAATTTGCTACTATTGTGTGCGCATGTTCTTTGTTGAATATTTTTTTGGGTATATGATCTTGTGTAGGGAGGTAATTTTTTTTGAACTTGGTGCCTAATTGTTATAATTTAAGGCTTGATGTTCTCGATGATAGACGGGGTAACGTCCTTCTTAAGGGAAATCGTTGAGTTTTTCTTTAGTTTGATATGGTGATAATGAAATCTGGGGAAGTCTGAGTGCTTGGATAAATTATGGTCATGTTATGTTATGCCCACAAATGTTTAATTATTGGTTTAGTGCTTAATGCCAAGTGCTTTATGAAAATTTTGCTCCACGAAGCACATGTGTAATTCACAAGAACACAAGGAACCAAAAATTCCAATTGTGCTCCTGTGCGTTTTGGATGTGGTGCGGGGATCTTGATGTGTGAAATGCATAAGGCACCGCACCTGCTAAAAAAGTGGTTCCAGCTTACTATTTTGAGGTGCAAAGCAGGGTGCGATGTGCACTTTGGTGCATGCGAACTGCACCAGCAATCGCACCTCAGTGGAAAATTTGTTGAATGATCTAGTAGCTCATATAATGTCATGTGTGACGCGCACAATGGCTTGGGTGTTCTGCACATGGTCCGCATAAGCTGACAATTATCTCCTTCATTTTTCTACTCCTTTGCATTTCGATCTTTTTAGTTTGTTACCTTCTTTTACAGTCTATTATTGTAAATAGATAGTTGCACCTGCCATTAACGACCATTCGCATTAATATGTCTTCAACCAGGGAGCACCAAAAGAGGTCTAGTTCAAATCGATCTTCAACATCCATAAACGTGGGCTTGCCTATACAAGATGAGGGTTCGATTGAACCTAAATACGCTTTGGCCTCAATGGGATGTAGGCATACTATGTGAGGTTTAGGGAGAAGAGATCGATTTTGGAAGAGAAAGGGATGAATGTAGAAGTATTTGAAGATAATCCCCCAAATATACACAAACATTTCCTTGAGAGCCTGGGATCATTTTGCCAAGACTCCTGGGCCATATGTCTCAGAGTTGGTGCGGGAATTTTATGCCTCCTACCAAGCTAGGCAGGATATTTTAAAGCATAAGGGTCTGATTCACAAGCTCTCATGCCTTGATTCTGTTTGGGTAAGGGGAAAGGAAATAGATGTCACACCGGCGGCCATCCACTTTGCCATGTGGTATGATGAGCCAATCCTAATATTGAAATACATGGAATGTTTAGCAACAAAAGAAGATCAATATGAGTGGGTTGCACGTATTATTGCTGAGGGAACTCCCTCTTGGGACATTTCTAAAGGGCCCGTTCATCGCTCTAATATCAAGTTTGAAGCACGGATATGGTTGAATTTTGTATGAACACGGCTTATTCCAACCGGGCACAAAACACATGTGACTATAGAGGTGGCTATTTTGATCACTTATGTCATGACCAGTCTCTGATTACATGAGGGTGAGATAATCGCCGAGCAAATCAAGCAAAGATTGAGACAAGAGAGCACCTCCATGGCCTTCCCTGTCATCATTAACTTTTTGTATTTCTAAGCACACTACCCCCAGATTCACTCTTTGGAAAAAATCAGCCAAGCCAGCAGAATGATCTAATTAGATACTAGGCGAGACATAGATACCCCGCATGTTAAAAAAAAGCACCTTGTTCGTAGTGCCATATCAAGCAATGTCCATGATGAAGTTGTAACTCATGATCATTTGGGCACTTCCTCCCCCTCTCAAGAAACATCAAACACCATACCCGTGCATTCCAAAGACACGTCATCCTCAGGTAACTTGCTCAAGCTCAATCAACTAACTTACAAAAATGAGGAAAGCCTAGAAAGGATGGCTAAGGATATTCCACGCATAATTTAAGCCACCATTTAATTTTCTTTGAAGCCAATAGTGTCAAATGTCAATAAGCTTTGTGCTAAAATAGATACCATGGAAATGGATGTTGATGAGCTTAGGCAGAGAGTACCACATGTTGAGCCAAAGATTGCTAATTAGGATCTCAATCTACTAGCCCTAAACTCCATATACTCTCCAAGGGTTGATATCCCTCCCGCTGATTGGTGCACAGTTGGGACCCAAATAAGGACACTAATGCCCCCGAAATATAATCAGTGTATATTGCACCATCAGCTGAGCAATATTTGGATCCTCCTGATTCACCCGTGCCTGAATGGAGGCGTCTACCTAGGCCAAGTTGGTTACCAGCGCCTCTTTCTTATCATGAGTTAATGACCACCAAGGATAGATGGTTTGTAGATGACCCTCTTGGTCCCCTTAAGCTGCCAGGGGATCCTGTAATACCCCCTTTGGAAAGTTTTCAAATTGACCCAGTGCACACCTACATCCCACTACCTGTATCACCACCTCTGCAACCTCAGAGGCCACCTCAGCAATTCTACTCAAAAAGGCATGGTCGCCATCATTAGTATAATCAAGGTATTTTTGCACTTATTCTTATTTGTATAATTTTTTTTGCATTGGGATGCATGTGTACTTTAAGTTTGGGGGTACCTGTAATTATTTGTGGTAGGAGCATGATTGTGATGATATTGCCCTTGACGAGCCTTTTTATTATGTTTTTGAGCTTAATTGTGCCCTCGTCGGGATTGATTTTCAATTCTTTGTTGTGTTTCGAGTTAGTCTTACACAATTCCATTGTCCTGATACTCGTGCCTTGCAAATGTGCTAAGAGCCTATGCCGAGGCTTGTTTTTCAAATGATGCATGCGCGCGCAAATTGATAATCGCCTTGTTAATAGTAGTTTAGCAATAAACTCTGAGGATTTTCTTAATACCATGGTTCTTTCCCAAGGAGAAAAAATATTTTCTTTTGTTTTATTTTTGTGTGTTTTTATGTTGAACCGGGTTGGTGTTTCCCTATGATAGATTGAGAGGACCCTTTCTTAAGGGAAAATGCCAAGTTTTAGTTTTAATTTGAGTCCGTAGTGTGCTTGTCCAGAAATGGATCCACCAAAAAAATAATCTTAGCAAGATATTTTTGAAAAGGAAAGGAAAGAGGGAAAATGAAACTTTGAGGAACGTATTCTCTTATCATGATTTTCACCCTCTCACTTTGGCTTGATTGATTCCCAAACGAGTGTGTAATGAACTCGGAATAGCTTGTCAAAAGTCATTTATCCCAATAGATCTTGAGACTAATAAAAGAAGTCTTGTGGCATGATGCCTTATGTGGTGAGGCTTTACCTTGATTCGTGTGCATGTGTGTAGTCTAGAACTAGCCCCGAATATGATTCAAGGAGAAATTATAGGTGTGATCGAGCTTGGACAATGATCTTAGGCCCTTTTTGAATAGCCACTTCACCTAAATGACTTTCCTCAACATCAATCCTAGTGAACCTCTTTGAGCTTGTGGCCGTTCTTTGGCACCTTGTCTAACACCTTAGCCTTTTTGGAACCTCTATCTTGGCACCCGTCCTCCCTAAGTGCTTGAAAATGAAAAGTAGGCCAAACTCCTAAGTTTGGAGGGGAAACAAAAAGATAACATAGGCAAATCCCTAAGTTTGGGGGTGTATGTGATCAATGAGGAGATGAAAAAGGATGCACTTCAAGTGCAACGTAGCACCTTAAGTTGAATTGTAAATTGCTCAAAAAAGTTCAATAAAATGAGAAAAATAAAAAGAAAGAATAGGTGCTACCAAACAAAGGTTATAAAAGAAGTGTTGAATGATCATGATTGAAAAGGAGAAGCTTGGGTTGTTTGAGGGAGAAATAAGGTGAAGTCAAAGTCAAAAATGTTAGTGGTGTTTGAAATGATAACAAAGATCATTAGGGACGTGTATCCACTTCAACCAAATGAAATTCTCACCTTAGCCCTAGCCAACATTGTAACCTGCAAGTCCTAAGTGATTCCGAGCTTGGCCACCCTACATTAGTGGTGATTTACATGAAAGGCAAGCCTATGGGTCAACATGTGTGCATTTGAACTTCATTGAGAGAGTGAGAGTCTTCTTGGTTCTCTTATAATCCCTTTGTTTTGTGAATCACATGATTGCGAGTGGGATTGTCTCTTGCGGTGAGTGGAATCATGCACTCGAATTGAAACATTAAGTCTCTATTTCAATTGAGAGGAATGAATGAGACATGTTGTGTGGCGAATCTCGAGGCAAACCTTGATGGTCCATGCCAATGACTTGAGAAGCTTTATATCTTGTTTCGAATGACAAAATTTCCTTGATTTTAAATGAGAAAAAAAGTTCTTTTGAAAAGGTTTTAGAATGATCTATTGCCTTGATAATGTGGTGGTTCAAATTGAGACGAGCACAATAGTTGAGTCTTTTTGTTTGTTATTTTTCTTAGTTTTTTTAGAATAGAGTAGTCTTTGGTGCCTTGATTAAGTTCTAGAGCATAATTCATTCCTTACTGTGTGAGTATCTTCCTTGAGGACAAGCAATAGTTCAAGTTTGGGGGTTTGATAAGTCGGTAATCTACCAACTTATTGAGCCTTTACTCATGAATTATTGCTATATTTTCATAAGATTTAGAAGTTCTTATGGCCTTTATTGATTTCTATGCAGGTACTTGTGAATAAATCTAGAAAACAAGGAAATGGACCCAAAAAGAGCAAAAAAGGAGTGAAGTGTGAAGTGATCAAACAAGATAAAGATTCTACTGAGAGATGTGGCATCCGTGCAACACACACTTGCCTTGGTGCATAATGCACCTTCTACAGCATGGAGATGAAAGTTAACTGAAGAATCTACTATAGGGTGCGGTCACGGTGCGATGCACATAAACCTTGGTGTGAACCACACCCCACTTCAAATGAAGCTCCCAATTTGCGTGAGTCACTAGACCACTGAATAAGGGTGTGCAACACACACATGATGATGTGCGAACCGCACATCGCGCCGCACACCATCCAAAGGGCATTTTTGTCCAAATTTATGTGACATTTTGGGAATGTTTATAAAGCCATTTTAGGCACAATTGTAAATTGTTCTGATAGTTTTGAAGAGTTTTGAACAATTTCTTAGCTTTATGAACAAGTTTTCCCTTCCAAGAACAAGAAGAGGGTTTCTCCCAATTCCTTCTTCCCAATTCTTAGAACCACCATTTGTCTACAAACTGAGCTTGGATATTGAGAAATTTATCTTGAATAGAAGGTAAATTGAATTACCCACTTGGTAAGTCTCTTTCCTTAAGCATGAGTAGCTAAACCTCTTGTCTAGGGATGTTTTGATGATGGGTACTTGATAAATGGGTGTGGGTATTGTTAATTATTGTTTATAATTGCTTAATTGACATGGGTCTAGTGATTTCACCATATTTTAACTCTAAAATTGGTGGTTGCAAATATTGATTTTCCTTACTTGGTTATGTTCTTGCTTGAAAGAGGAAATCATAACTTCGAATGTGAAATTGCTAGTAGGAACTTGGGCTTCCATTTAGATTGAGACTAGAAATAGCTCAAATCGATGGAATCCCCCATTTAAGGGTCTAAGCAAGAAATAGCGTGACCCCCTAAACATCGGCTTGGTTGTTTATTGCTTAACAATAGTGCTTGATTTAAGGTTGTTGAATATATGGCTGTTGATCGAGAGATGCATTACCATACCTAAGACCAAGGTTAACCATGTCATTTAGCATGAATTTGCATGAATAAGCAATCACCTTTTTCCATGCTCGTGTCCCATTTGACACACATACCTATTCATCCTCCCTCTATTATTTACACCTTGCACTTTTTAATTATTGTCTTGTTTGGAATTCAAATTGTGACAGATTCCCAATTCCCCCCTTTTTACATTATTTTGTTGAGCAATCTACTCTCGTGTGAGGTTTATTTACAATCACCTATGCCAAGCTCTAAATTCACTGTGGGATCAACCCCGACACCTGTCTGGTACTAAAAATGTGTTTTGCTCTTACTATCGTCGATACCTCCTTTTAGGAGAGTACAATTAAGCATTATCAAAAATGGCGCCGTTGCCGCGGATTTTAGTTGATTAGCCTTTTTGATTTTGAATTGAAATCACTTTGTAGAGTGTTTGTTCTTTAATTTTGTTTGTTGTTTTTTCTTGTTGTGTAGGTGGTCCATGAGTCAAGCGGGTGATAACGAAAGTGTTAATGGAAGTCTTGATGGGTTCATAAATAAGGCAAATGAACCTGTGCCTCAAGTGGGAGTAGGTGCGATATGCCTACCCCTAATGGTTGGAAATGTGGTGTTCCACATTACGAGCACAATGCTCCATTTGATCCAAATAAAGGGTATGTTTGGAGGAGCAGCCCACGAAGATGCCAACAGGCACATACACAATTTTGTGGAGATATGTAAGCTATTGATATTCCAAAATATCTCCCAAGAATCTGTCTGACTTCGCCTATTCCCCTTCTCTCTAACAGGGGAAGCCACGACTTGGTTAGAGGAATTGACGGATGGATCAATCACCTCTTGGATTGAGATGGTAAATGCCTTTACGACTAGATTCTTCATTCCATCATAGATGATGCAGTTGAGGGATGAAATTACCAATTTTTTAAACTTCCCGATAAGCCCTATCATGAGGTATGGATGAGATTCAAGAAGAAGCTTGTGTTGTGTCCTAACCATGGATTGATGGACAATGTATTGCTACAAATCTTCTTTAGTTCCTTGAAATCGATGAATAAATCTTTTGCCAACAATCTTGGAGGTGGTACCTTCATGGATTTACAATTTCCTCTTGCCTCGGCCTTTCTAGAGCGGATGACCAAGACTAACTAAGCATGGCACACAAGGGAGGATGCCATTCCTACATCGGGAGTTACCACATCCATATGAACAAATGAGATTAGGAGGAAGGATGAAGATAGGGATGAGACAATGGCAAAAATGATCACACAAATTGACCTCTTGGCAAAGCATATGATAGGGGTTGGTGGTTCTAAGACCGTGAGTGCAGTGAGTACACCAGAGACCAAGGCTAGTGACGACGAGCTTATGACCATCGTGGATGGTAAAGTTTTCTATGTAACAATGGGTTCTTATCCCCGGTATTATCGCTTGAAGGATGAGAATCAAGGTTGGAACAAGGAATGAGATGGGAATTGGAGAGATCATGACAAGAATGGTGATAGATTTAACCACCAGAGCTCAAACCCATATGAACCTCTAAAAAAATGGATTCCTTATACCAACCTACCACAAGCAATCCAGATCACTCAAAGATTAAGGACATGTTTTCCTTGGTGTTGAAGAAGGTTGAAACCATAAATCTTGGGGTTGGTGAGCTTAAAAGCAAAGTTTTAACACTTCATCAAACTGTGAGCTCTCATTCGTCCATTTAAGGGTCTAACCAAGAAATAGCGTGACCTCTCTAAACATTTGCTTGGTTGTTTATTGCTTAAACAATAGTGCTTGATTTAAGGTTGTTGACTATATGGTTGTTGATCGAGAGATGAATAACCATACCTAAAACCAAGGTTACCCATGTCATTTATCATGAATTTGCAAGAATAAGCAATCACCCTTTCCCATGCTCGAGTCCTATTTGACACACATCCTTAGTCATCCTCCCTCTATTGTTTACACCTTGCACGTTTTCATTATTGTCTTATTTGGAATTTGAATTGTGATAGATTTCCAATTCCCCCCTTTTTTACAATATTTTTGTTTAGCAATCTACTCTCATGTAAGGTTTGTTTAGAATCATCCCCGACACCTGTCGGGGTACTATAAATGTGTTTTGCTATGACGATCGCCGATACCTTCTTTTAGGAGAGTACATTTGAGCATTCTTAGAATCCCTCAGTGAGCCAAGGTCATTGCCTAAAGTTCCTCCCCCATATCCTCAGAGGTTAATCAAGAAAAAGGAAGATGATCAATTTAAGAAGCTTATAGACATGTTCAACAAACTATCTATCAACATTTCTTTAGTTGACGCTCTCATGCAAATGCCGAGTTATGCTAAATTCATGAAGGAATTGATGAAAAAGAAAAGAGTGATTGATGTGGGGATGGTTGAAGTGTCCCATAGTTGTAGTGTTGTCATGACAAGCAATATAGCCCCCAAGCGGGAGGACCCGGGAGCTTTCACCATCCCTTGCACCATTAGTGTCGTCTTATTCAGAAAAGCCTTGTGTAACCTCAAAGCAAGCATCAATTTGATGCCTCTCGTGATCTTCAAAAAGTTAGGCTTAGGTCCACCTAAACCCACACCGATGAGATTGCTAATAGCTGACCATTTGATTAAGCACCCGATGGGGATATTGTTTGACGTATTGGTGAAAGTGGACAAGTTCATTTTGCTAGTTTATTTCATGGTATTAGATTGTGATGTTGATCTCAAAGTGCCTATTATCCTAGGGCTCCCATTCTTAGCTACGAGAAGAGACTTAGTCGATGTTAAGTTAGGAGAACTCAAATTTTGAATGGGGAGCGAGGAGATCACATTCAATATTTGTCAACTGATGAAGCCTCTGAACGAGTATAGGGTGGTGTCCATAATTGCTACCATGGCTGAGATGGTTGGAAGTACTTAGGAAATGAAATTGGAATCAAACAATCAGAAGGTCAACTTGTTATCTACAATGATGGTGGAATAAATATCCCTGGAGATTGATCATGCCTAAGCCTCTATATTTGGTGAATACACACATGGATCCTCATGACACTCTTCAATTGTACATATCTATGATGTTATCAAATTGGCAACGAGAAGAGGTGATGAAGATCTTGAAGAAGTACGTCCGATGTTTCAGTTGGGATTGTGCCTATCATATTGGCATGACCCTGGGCAACAACGGATTCATTAGGTACTATCGTCGTGCCGCGATATATAATCAAGCACTTCTTGGGAGGCAACCCAAGTTTTTTTTGGTTTATTTACTTTACTTTTTGTTGTTTTTGGTGTGTTTTAGGAATAAAGGGGATTGAAAATGGCTAATTGGAAGAAACTTTTTTGGAAGGCTTGTGCGCCACACCCTGCATTTCGCAGGGGGCATCACCCCTGTTGGCAGTGAACTAAAGAGAAAAAAACAAAAATTGGAGAGTGCATGCAAGAGAAGGGCAAAACGCACATGCCTACTCACGATCACACTCTCTCTTGCATGTCAAACCAGAGAACTAGCAACCCAACAACTGAAAATCATCATTTGTGATGTAATATGCAAAATGCATGTGTTTATGTGCAAGTCGCATGTCGCGCTGCAGATGCAGGTAAGTTTGAATTTTTCTGTTGACCTACCTGATAATGCTCAAAAGCACTCTCCAATGGAGGTGATTGTGATCATCAGAGAAAAACACATTTATATTCCCAACGGATGTCGGGGTCGTACCCACAGAGAATAATATAGTCGCGATCGAGCTAATAAGGAATTAGAGCAACTTATTGAAGTTCAATTAACAAAAAGGGGAAAACATATATAAAAAGGGTGGTATTAGGAACTAAAACAAAAGATAAATAAAAATAACTACAAGATAGATTGATCAATGGCTTTCACCTTGCTTTCGTCAAGCAAGGATAACAAGGGAGACTTGGGAATGGGAATTCAAATCACAAGACTTTCACCCAGTTTACATGTAAGTAGTCTTGGTTGAAGGTATGCCTAACCGTCTTTCGACCAATCGAGCATATATCTCATATGTTCTCTCAAACCACCACGAGTAATCAATAAACAAACCAAATAAACTTGGGTAAATTGAGTTATATCTAGCCCCAACTCTTAGATGGAACTTTCCGGCAAATTGAGCTATTTCTAGCCTCAATCTAGAGTGGAATCCCAAATCCCCACTATTGAATCTTCCCAGATTGAAGAACTCCTCTCTCAAGCAAGAACCCAAATTAGAAAGCTAAGTCAATATTTGCAACCATTGACTATAAATTCAAGCATGAAGGATTCAATAGACCCAAATAATCAAACAAGAGCAAAATCTATATATGAATTCAATACCCAAACAAGTATTATCTCTAATACAAACCCAAATCTCAATTCAACAAACACACAATAAAATAGCAATTAAGAACAAGAGTTAGAAGAATTGAAACTAAAGATTTTATAATAAAAAGCATCCAAATCTTCACTCCTATGGTGTTTGTTGATAAAGTTGCTCTCCAAGCTTGCCAAAAGTGGTTAGAATAGCCAAAGATATCTTCAAAAATGGCTGAGAAGAGTTTTTATATGAATTGGAGTTTCCAAATATGTGAAATTCCAAAAGTGCCTAGCTGCTTCCCCTTTCCTTCTTCGCCTATGCAGAAGGTCCTCCGTGTTTATCTGATTGACCTTCGTGTACGCGGTCAATGCATCGCGTTCGAGGAGCTTTATTTTAGTTGACCTTTGCGTACGCATGAGGGACGCCGCATTCATATAGGCATGTACTGCTGCCAGCCACTTGCTTCTCCGAATAGCTTATTTTTGACTTATTTTCATCCGAATTCTTCCCGAACACTTCTAAAACACAGAAACCTACAAAGTAGAAGTAATCCATGTCAATTGCACTATTTTTTCTCTTATTATTAGCAAAAGCATACGTTTAAGAGTTAAATAAGTAGGTAGAACACTGACTTATCAAACCCCAATACTTGAACTATTGCTTATCCTCGAGCAACTAAAAATTCTAACTCAAGAGGCACACAACACAAGTGCAAATGACAATACCACAAGCCAAGGAAAACCATTTCAAGCACCAAGCATGACTCCGGTTGGTACTAAAGTTTAGTCAATTACATGATCACTTACTCTAAGAATTCCCTTTGATTCAAAATATAACTCAATCAATGGAACAATAAGAACAAGCAAGTGACAACAGCCAATCCTCAAGATGTGACTCAAACCACTAGTTTACCTAAACATGCTCATTTGATTCATTTTTTGGAGTTTATCAATGTCACCAACTATCCTAATTTGCATGCCCTCAGAGGAATGAAAGTCCCAAAACACATTATGTACAAGGACAATCACAAGGGACAAATACAAACACTCACTCTCACAAGAAAGTTCAAGTGCTAACAAGTATCAACCATAGGCTTGCCCTTATTTTCATTTGCCAGTAGCTCAATAACACTCGGTTGGATATCTCAAAGGGCTTTTCTAATCTTGTAATGTAGGCTCGGGGATGGGTAGGATACGCATTTAGATTTAAGTGATTACATCATCCTCAAACTCTACACAACTTTTTCAATTCAAAACCAAGGCCTTCCTTTCATTTTAATTCAACACGAGGCACCATTTCACTTCTTTTCATTTGAAGCCCCAACACGAGGATTTTGTTTCTTTCCTTTCCTCTTTGCTTTTCTTTTCAAACATCCTTCTTCTTTTTGGCAATTTTTTTTATGCAACAAACCAAGATAATCTCATTTAGCACTCCTCTAAGGTACCTTTATCTCCCCCCAAACTTAGGCTTTTAGCCTCGATTTCACACTTGTGGAGTTCAAGGAGGGACGGTGTTCAAGAGAGGGATTCATTATCAAATGGTTTAAGGCTTGTAACGAGGTTGCCAAAGAAAAGGTATTAGGCTCAAGAGGGGTGACTAATGATTCAATTTAAATGCAATGGTGGCTTTTAAGACTAAGTAGGCTTCAATAATCACAAAGAAGGCCTAAGATCATTTATCCAACCAAGAGTAATCAAGACTAGCATTAAAGACTAACCGGGAAAGTTCTAATTAACACAAGCAAGCACGAGAATTATTCAACTATACCTCACCACACATGGCATGCAAAACATTCAAGAAGGATCAATTTTAACTTCCTAAACAAGAACAAACAAGAGCAATTCTATATTATCATCGCTAATGAGCTAAGAGTCACAAAAAGATAAAAGGGGTTGTCGCAACATCATTCTTCACCAAGCACTTTTCACAAAATATTTTTTGAAAGGGTATGCCTATTTCACTTAGCATTCAAGACTACTTCTTAGTACCAAATGAGTCAATTGACACCAAAACCTCAAAAGATGATGATTTGCCCTTAAGAATGACGTCACTCACTCTATCATTGGGACAATTCATCTATCTAAATCGGTACGGCTACACAAGGTGGATCAACACAATCATCACAATATCTGGGCACATGCGATTCACACAGGTCAAAGTGCGGGTCGAACGTGCAACGCATAGGCCAAACAGTGGGCATGTGCGAAGCTTGTGCGATTCGCATGTCGACATGTGTAGTGCAAGTATTCCCTAGCTTAGACAAGTTCCATCTAGCCTAACGGGTACTCATAATTCCCCTGGCCCATAAAAACCAACACCTCAACTATAAAATAACAAAAGAAGCTAAAAGCTAAAGAGAACTAAAAAGCTAAACCATCAACTTCTTCCACAACAACACCAAAGGCCGACAAGAGCATAAAATCAAACAAAACAAGCCCGACAAGAGCATAAAATCAAACAAAACAAGCCCGACAAGGGCACCATAATGAGGAGTGTTGGTGTTTATACCTGATGAGTTGCAATTAGCAACGCAATGGAAGAGCTTGATGGAATTTATTTATGTGCTTAAGGAAGAGGAGCACCATTGTTTTGAGAAGAAAATGTTTGAGGCTTCTGAATTTTTGAACGTTTTAACTTACCTGGATCGCGTTTGCGAGTGGTCTGGCACGTTCGCGAAAACCTGCTGTTTAGCTAGCCTTCGCGTTCGTGTCCGGTCCACTGCATACACGAATGAGTAATGGGACAGATTTTTCAAGTTTTCTCCAACTTACTGCTCGCGATGTGCGACGCCTGGTGCGACGGGAAATTTGTGAGGTGCGAAATGCACCATGTTCCCACTCTTCCAGGTGCAAAAAGCACGTTTTTCAGAGGGTTTTTTTTTGTGCTTCTCAACACTTGGTTCCTCTTCTCATTCCTTTGGGAACCTAAAAACATACCAAAAAAGAAAAAAAGTGAAGTAAAGAATAAAAATGATGGGTTGCCTCTCATCAAGCGCATAATTTAACGTCGCGGTGTGATGCAAGTTACTTCACCATCTAGATCTCCACTTGGAAGAATTGAACCTTCGACCCAAACTTGAATCGAATTTCCAGTGACAATCCTGAGGTCAAGGTTTGAACATGAGAAGGCCATTCTCTTGATTTTGCATTTCACACTTTTTAGCCTTCAAGTGAGGAAGGACGCTTTGCCTTCATTCCATGAAAAACTCAAAACCGGATAAACCTTCATCCATCCTCCTTCCAAGGTCTTCCAAAAGCTCGATTACTTCGACTTTCGTCTATTCAATCAAACTTAAGGTTGAAAAATGGTTGGAGGAGGATTTGGGTGTCTCCACCTTCAAGCTTGCCTCTTTCACAACATCCTCACTTTGAGATGTCATGACATCATGACCCACATATGGGGTCGTTGGTTGCAACACCACCTTCAATTCATGATCGTCCCTTGTGTGTTCCTCTTCTTTAGCCCTTGCATCCACAAAGCCTTGCTTTATGGATTACACACTCTCCTCTTGGGTTTCTAGAGAGGCCAAGAGAGTTTGGAGCTTGACACATATACGTTATTCACTTGCTAAGTCATGGTTTCTATTATGGTCACAAGCACCACTAGCAACATTGTTAGCACAAGAGAGGGGAGGGGGACGATCATCATTAGGGCATTCTCTCCAATGTCCGTCATGACCACCATACAAATAACAATTACACCAATCATAGTAGCGAGAAGGAGAATACCTTCCTCTCCTAGGGCCAATTCTACACCTTCGTCCAAGGTGGGGTCCTCCACAATAAACACAATAATAAGGGATATAAACTGGGATGCAGCTATCAACATTTCTAGCATTCAAATATGCCATGATGCCATCAACAAAATAAAAATAAAAAAAAGAAAAACAACTATTCACAAAATTGAACTAGACTAAAAACTCAAATTCTAAACTAACTCAATACGCCAAATTGTTCCCCGGCAATGTCGCCATTATTAATGAACTCCCAAATTATGCTCCCCATAGTTGGAGGTCACGGTGATGGTGCAGCAAAACAAAATTTATAGTTCCCAACGAGTGTCAGGGTCGTACCCAAAAGACTTGGAGCTAGCTAAATGAAGATTGTGGAAAATGAGTTCACAATGAGAGTAAATGCTTAAACATGAAAAGAGTAAAAGTTTGGGAGAATTGAGATGTTGTCACTACAATCACAATTCAAATAAAAGCAAATAAACGAAATAGGGTGTACCAAATTGAGTAAGCGACTAGGGATGTGTGTCTGATGCGGCCTTAATCATGGGATAGGGTGATTATCAATTAACACTCATTCTTGTTTATTGACATAAGTAGCATTGGTCATGGGTATGGATTGTTATCGTTCGATCAACGACCAAATATCTGATGATCTCGATTAAAGCATCATCGTTTTGATCGATAAAAAACCAATCAAATCTTGGGGAGGTCACACTATCTCTAGCTTAGACCCTTAAGTGGGTGATTCCTTCGATAAAAGCTATTTCTAGCCTCAAATATGGATGGAGTACTAAGTTCCCACTAGTAATTTCATATCCAAAACCATGAAATCCTCTTTCAAGCAGTCACATAGTTAAGTAATGAAAATTAATGTTTGCAACCACCAATTTTAGGATTAAAACTTGGTGAAACTACTAAACCCATCTAAAATATGCAATTATAAAGATGAATTAACAACACCCATACCTATTTGTCAAGCACCCATCATCAACACACCCCTAGACAAGAGAAATTATCCACTCATAGCAAAGGAGAGAGATATACCAAATGGGTAAGCCAAAATCCTCTTCGTTGGAGCTGAATCTCAAGTTCTAAACTCAATTTTAGTACACAAATGGTTAACCAAGAGAATAGATTCAAACCCTCTTCTCTTTGGAGAGGAAAACTTGTTCTCAAATCAAAAAACTCTCTAAAATATTCCGGACTGAAGTATGTTATATACAATTGTTCCTAAATTGGCCTTTTATAGTTTCCCAAAATGTCACTAAAATTTAAGACAAAATTGCCCCTTTGGGTGGTGTGCTACAAGACGTGCAGTTTGCACATCGTGATGTGCGCATCGCACATCATCTTTAGTTAGACTAGTGACTTCAGCTAACTTCAGGAGCATCATGCGAAGGGAGTGCAGTTCGCACCTTGGGATGTGTGTGTTGCACAACGATCACACCCCTTAACAGATTCTTCAGTGGCTTTTGCAGCTTCATGTGGAGGAGGGCCGATTTGCACCTCGGCTTGTGCGTGTCGTACGGCCACTGCATTTTAAGTCAGAATCTCCAGATTTTCTGAACACTTCACACTTCACTTTTTTTGAGCTCTTTTTGTGTCCATTTCCTTGTTTCTCATCATTCATCAAAAGTACCTACATAGACATCAATAAAGGTCATAAGAACCTCTAAATCTATTCAAAATATTGCAATAATTCATGGATATAGGTTCAATAAGTTGGTAGATTACCGACTAATCTCTACTCGTTGACCGACCCAGCCTGGAATTCCAACCCACACCTCTTCTTCTTCTTTTCTCCTTTTTGCCAACTTCCCCACTCTTTTTCCTCCATTATTCTCTCCAAAAACCTTCAAACTCCCTCAATCTCCCAAACTCTTCTCCACAATCTCATTCTCTTTCTCCACCACTTCACCACTAAAGTACCACCGTCGCTGCACTTTATTTTTCTAGCGAGGAAATTTTGGGTCACCATTGTAGGCTCAAAGCTCCAAATTTTCATTCCTTATTCCCCCTTTTTCACTTCTGTTATGTTCCCTAATGTTAACTCATTGTTTTTAAGTACTATGAGAATATTATTTGTGAAGTATTCTAGTTTATTATACCATATTGCGTTTTTGGGTGAGATCTAGTTTTTGAACCCCAATTTTGGGGCCTATTATTGTTTTTAATTGTGAAAAAACTTGATAGATTGTGTTTATATAGTTATCCATGTTGTTTGTCATAATTTTCAGCCTAGAGTTGTGAGTTTTGGGTGAAGTTTGATTAACCCACTTGTGATAATGCATGATTTGGCCCAATGATAGATTGTGTGATGTTGTTCTCAAGGGCAAATCATTGTCTTTGCAAGTTTTTGTTGAGTATTATTGTGTTGGGCTGAAATTATATATCATTTCACCTTTTGTGTTATATTAATTGATTATAAACTGTTTGGTCAGTGCTTTGGTTGAGTGGAGTGAATTTTGTTTGCTTTTGTATATGCCTTAGATGATTATTGTAATGCTTGATATTCTCGATAAAAGATGGGTAACGTCCATCTTATAGGATGTTGTTGAACATACGTCTCCTATTGTTTGGGTCTTGCTTGATTGTGAAGTTTTTTTGGGAAGTATGAGTACCGAGATAACTTGAAAATTTGTCAAACTATTGCTTACCATCCTTAGTCCTGTTAAATATGTGTTTAGAGCATGCATCGCACTTGCATTCTGTAACACCCCAGGTGTTTAAAGTTGTCCCTCATCCCACGTTGAAGGTTTATGAGCCTAAATTTAAGAGTTTTATATTTTATTAATATTTTAACGGAGATAGTAAGTCTAGTTATATTGAAAAATTATTATTATATAAGGGATATTTTATTCAAAATAATTTTTATTAACTGTAATATATTTCAAAAGTTATGACCATTTTGGCATGGACTGTCTGGCAGAATCGGGTAGGGCTAAAATTATCTTAAAGTTGTGTTTTGACATATTTCTGACATAGTAGCGGTGGTGGGTCCTTTTGACAGTTTATTTAGTTTGGGATATTGAAGCTTTCATTGTGGTAATCTCCCTTTTATGACCCTCCTTTGTAATTCCATGCCCTAGAATCATTGTTATAGACTTTCGAGCCACGAAATGGTATTTTCGATACCGTGGCTATGGGGAGCCCTTTTTCTCATTAAGTTAGGTTATAATTGTTGTATATTTATGGTGTTAGGGTTTTGGAGGGACTAGTGGGTTGATGCGCTTCTTTTGAAGTCACGTACGATAATTGTCAGATTGAATAGCGTGAAATACACTTTGTTAGATCATTTTGAGAACTCGCCGCTCTTGCAAGGTGTTGATAGATTCTTGTTTTTATTATTAGCTATTAGTATGGTAGGAATTGTGATGTCAATTGTTTAGTTGAGTTAAATTTGGCTGGTCGAAATGACGATCTTAATGCCTTACCGATTGGTTATGGCTTATTTTTGCGGCCTTGTTGATTCTTGCAATTATCGTGTAACGACCAGTTGATTGAGATTTATAGCAACACCTTTGATACTTCAATGGAAAGGTTTGTTAAGGCCACCATTCTTCTTGGCATATTCCTTTATAGTCCATAATGTGATAAGGATGGCTTACTACCGATGAATGACTTGTAGTTGTAGCTCTCTATGTTGGCCATTTGCATAGATTACTACATCCTTGCTAGGTCTCTTTTCCTTCATTAGAGACCAAGCTCTAGACATGGCTTAGACTTGCTTATAGGTCGCATATACTGTATCCCCTTTTGTGCTTCTTTGGGCTAATTTACTTGTCTGTTTTCCATCTATGAAATAGTATTGGCTATTACAGATTGTAGGCTCTATGACTAGTATATTATAGTTGAACTATTTATAGCCATAATGGTTGATTGTGTTGGCTAACAAAGTATACAAATTTACCCCTTTTCGGGACTTAGACACGACTTAGATTACTTGTATAGTCGCTTGTAGCTTATCTTATGGCTTTACTATTTGCCTGCAGGGCAATGTATTATTGCATTTGGGGATATGTGCATTGGTGTGATTACCTTGCATGAGATCTAAGGTTTAGTTTGTGTGACCCCTGGGGAAAGGGATTTGTTTAAGTTGAGACTCCTATCATACAGTTCCTTGGGTCTAGTTGAGAATAATGTTTGAGGCATAGACGATGATCAGCACATAAGCAGTGTGATTGATTATAGCTTTCATAGACTTCAATTTTAATGTGTTGTCGTAGAGTCATTCTTAGAAATTCTGGATTGGTGCCCACTAGAAGTCGACATAAAAGGTGTGTTAGGTCTACTCCCTTATTTTGACAAGTTTTATCAAAGCTTATAGAACAAGAAGGCTAGTTGTTATAGCCGAATTACTCATAGCCTTATTCGATTTGGTTGGCTGCTTGACTTGATATAGTCATCCCTTGTGGGAATTTGTATTCTATTGAAAGCGACCCCGAGCTTATATACGACTTAGAGATTATTCGTGTAGACCGCCTATAACTATATTGCTTTTCCTTGGGCCATTCAATTGTGTGTTGTTGCCATTAGGGCTATCATAGTTAGCTATAGAGACATAAATAGTGCCTTAGGGGATATATGCATGTTCCCTAAAGGGCTATTAAGATGAGTTGAAGACTACCGGCTATTCTGACCGCCTACAGGGCTATAGTAAAGCCTACGGTCTATATTAATATCCTAAGGGGCTATAATGAAGCTTGTTCACTCACAAGCTATAATGTTTGCCAAAAAAAGGCTATATTGAGGCTTATGGGCCAATGAGTTGCTTTCGGGGATAATATGAAGCCAATGGGCTATGATGGTTACATACGGGGTTATATTAAGGCCTGTTCACTTACGGGGTACTTTATTGCCTAAGAGGGCTACATGTTGAGGCCTACGGGGCTATGTTTATGCCTAAGAGGCCTATGTGATACCTATGGGTGCTATGTTGATGCCTAAGATGGCTATAGGATGCCTATGGGGCTATCATGATATGTAAAATGCCTAATGGGCTACTGGGACATAACGATTGCCTTTGGGGCTATCTGTAGAATGTCTAAGTGGCTATTGAGATGTAATTATTGCCTATGGGGCTAAGGGACTACCGATAGGGGTATATAAACTGAATTGGCACCTTTTGAGCTTATGGGGGCTCGAGTAGGTGGTCTGGTTTGTTGTTTGTACATGTCATGCTTATGGGAGGTGGTTAGGTCATTATTTGATTATTATTGTATGATTTGTGTCAGGAGTAGTTAGGCTATATTATGATGATTGTTGATCTTCTTCCCGGAGTACTTCATTATTTGATGATATCTTTTAGTTAGCTCGGTCCAAGAAATGGATTGCTCAGTCAGTTATGATTTGTAAGGTTTATGTCAATAGGTAAGTACGTTCTGGACATCCTTTGACTCCTACTTGAGTATTTATAGTATCTACGATATCAATTTTAGTTATTTGTAGATTAACGAGCGGGTAAGTACCCTCAGATTATCTTTGACTCTCCTACTTGATTACTTATAATATTTTTGACATTAGCTTCAGTTTTGGCTTTAAGTTGACTTACATACTCAGTACATTATTTTGTATTGACGTCCCATTGCATAGGGGCGCTGCATTCATGCCTGAAGGTCCTGAATAATGATTAGATAGACTTTCTGGATAGCTCAGTCGAGTTTTCAGTGGATGGGTTGACTTGTTTTCTTTCGTGGGTCGATAGAGAATCTCAAAGGTTTGCCTATTTACTATTTATAGCCTTTGGGTAGGCTGGGCCTTATCCTGCCAAGTATTATATTCATAGAGGCTGGCAGACTAGTTCATTGGGTTGTATAGATATGCTTTGTGCTAGTTGGGCTTTGTTGTCATTATTGATAATTTAACAACAGTTGGTCTAGCCTATATTGTATACCTGGTTTCAGTTTTTGTGTAGATATCATGGTGGCCTCGACGGCCCAAATAGGACTTTCCTTCTACCTGTTTATTACTTTATATGAGTTGTTGGGAGTAGTTGTTTTCTTTGTAGAGCTTTTGACATGGGCCTTCCCATCCGAAGATTTATTTTTAAGTCGAGATATACTTGTTTATTTTCTTCATTAGGTATGGCTACTATGCGCCATTGGAAAATAGTTCAGCAGGGTCAGCTCGAGCCTAAGTTTTGGCATCAAGTACCATTTGTGCCCCTCGAGTTTGGGTGTGACAAACTTGGTATCAGAGCAACATCGTATCCTAGGGAGTCTGCAAGTCGTGTCTAGTAGAGTCTTGCTTATGGGTGTGTTGTGCACCACACTTATAATCAGGAGGCTACATGATATTTAGGATTTGTTACCTTTTTTTCCATCTTTAGATCATGCAGTAGAGTCATGTTCTATGAATTGATTTAACAAAATTGAGCGATAGAGATTCACGATCGTCAGACCTCAACAGGCCTTGTGGAATGGTCAATTTTGATTCAATGCTTTCATAATATTTCTAAGGATAGAATTGCTTGTGTTGAGGTAAGTTTTGGTTTCTATGAGTTTGTATTGTTGACGCTCGTCTAGGGCCTGATAGGATGTTGTTAGATGCAGTGGCCTTGTGAGGTTTGTAGATTATTTTCTAGGTTGTTTTGTAGGTGGTATAATCCACTGTATAAGGGAGGTTCTGCCAAAAATTTGAGAAGTTCACATCCCTTCTCGTGCGTTTTATTTCACATTCGAGGATGAATGTTCCTAACGGGGGAAAGATGTAATACCCTAGGTGTTGAAAGTTGTCCCTCGTCCCACGTTGAAGGCTTATGAGCCTAAATTTAAGAGTTTTATAATTAATTAATATTTTAGCGGAGATAGTAAGTCTTGTTATGTTAAAAAAATTATTATCATTATATGAGGTAGATTTTATTCAAAATAATTTTTTACTAATTGTAATATATTCAAAAAGTTATATATATTTTATCACGAACTTTTGTTATACCCGAGTGAATACGCAAAATGGACCCCACCAAAGGATATGAGATAATAATTTATAAGTTATGGCCAATGTCACCTCTACGTGGAATTAAGAGGAGAAGGCAACAACATGTGTATTAGTGGTAACATAAATTTGTTTCTTTATTTTGCACCTTGTTCCAATTATATAATAATTAATTATGAGCCTTCATTTGGAGTCAGTTGCTGCACATGAGGCCATATATTCACATTGACTTCATTTGTTTATGGGTTCACTTTTAACCCACTAAATTTGGAAAGGGCAGTAGCAGATGGTTTCATAATATTTGTTCTTTTCCGGAGTACTATTATAATAATTAATTATGAGCCTTCATTTGGAGTCGGTTGCTGCACATGAGGCCATATATTCACATTGACTTCATTTGTTTATGGGTTCACTTTTAAGCCACTAAATTTGGAAAGGGCAGTAGCAGATGGTTTCATAATATTTGTTCTTTCCGGAGTACTATGTGGTATGCTTTTCATATCTGAAATAGCAATTGGTGAAAGAATCAACCTATCAAGTAAGTACGGATTTGATATGTATGTAATGTATTATATTTTGGTGTAAGTATTTATATATCTTACTTAGGAAAATTATCTTTCCTTCTTGGTTATTGACTGGAGAAAGTACTGAAGAACACCAAGGTGGTGATTTTCTTGTGAAAGTATTGCAAAGAAGGGAATACGTACAAAGATATTAATTTATATTGATCCATTGTTTACCAATAGGAAGGGAAACGAGTAGACAAAATTCTTGGTTGCTTCTAGAAGCAAGTGACAAGGTATGTAAGACTATTCCTTTCTTTTCTTGGCATCATTCTTGGATATTAGAGGTTTTAAATTTATCGTTCTTTGGAAGAGCTATTTATAGAGCTTTTGATTTGGTATGTTGTTGTATATTTCTTGTAGATTTATTACTCGGCATGAACTCGTATTTGGTATTATCAGTTTTGGGTCAATTCAGAATTAGTAACTACATATGTAATCTTGTTGATAGGCTGACTTAGGGCGAGCATATCTCCCAATCTATAAAGGGTTAGTGGTCCTATTATATATCAAATTAAAGATTTTCGATTGTAGTTTCTGGAACATCAAACCATTTGTCAATACAATGTCAGAGTAAAAAGTTATGACCATTTTACCAAGGACTGTCTGGCAGAATCGGGTAGGGCCAAAATTATCTTAAAGTTGTATTTTGACATAGTTTCGAGGTAGTAGCGATGATGGGTCCTTTTGACAGATTATTTAGTTTGGGATTTTGAAGCTTTCATTGTGGTAATCTCCCTTCTATGACCCTCCTTTGTAGTTCCATGCCCTAGAATAATTTTTATAGACTTTCAAGCGGAATATTGGATATCGTCGCTCCGGGCAGCCTTTTTTCTCATTAAGTTGGGTTATAATTTTTGTATATTGATGGTGTTAGGGTTTTGGAGGGATTAGTGGATTGGTGCGCTTCTTTCGGAGTCATGTATGATAGTTGTCGGATTGAATAGAGTGAAATACACCTTGTTAGATCATCTCGAGTGCTCGCCACTCTTGTGAGGTGTTGATAGCTTCTTGTTATTATTATTAGTTGTTGGTCTGGTAGGAATTGTGATGTCTATTGTTGAGTTAAAGTTGGCTGGTTGGAATGACGATCTTAACGCCTTACCGATTGGTTGTAGCTCATTTCTGCGGCCTTGTTGATTTCATAATTGTCGCGTAATGGACAGTTGATCGAGATTTATAGCAATACCTTTGAGACTTTAATTGAAAGGTTTGTTAAGGCTACCATTCTTTTTGGCATGTTTCTTTATAGTCCATAATGTAATAAGGCTGGCTTACTATCGATGAATGACTTGTAGTTGTAGATCTCCATGTTGGCCATATGCATAGATTACTACATCCTTGCTAGGTGTCTTTTCCTTTATTAGAGACCAAGCTCTAGACAAGTCTTAGACTTGCTTATAGGTCGCATATAGTGTATGCCCGCTTGTGCTTCTTTGGGCAATGTTACTTGCCAGTTTACCTTCTATGAAATAGTATTGGCTATTACAGATTGTAGGTTCTATGACTAGTATATTATAGATGAGCTATTTATAGCCATAATGGTTGATTGTGTCGGCTGACATAGTAGAAAAATTTACCCCTTGGCGGGACTCTTACTCTATAGATATAGACCTTGTGCTAGACACGACTTAGATTACTTGTATAGTCGCTTGTAGCTTATCTTATTGCTTCACTATTTTCTTAAGGGGCTACTTATGATTGCCTTTGGGGATATGTGCATTGGTGTAATTATCTTGCATGAAATCTAAGGTTTAGTTTATGTGACCCCTTGCGAAAGGGATTTGTATAAGTTGAGACTCTTATCGTACAGTTCCCTGGGTCTAGTTGAGAATAATGTTTGAGGCATACACGATGATCAACACATAAGAAGTGTGATTAATTATAGTTGCTATAGACTTTGAGTTCAGTGTGCTGTAATAGAGTCATTCATAGGAATTCTGGATTGGTGTTATCCCGCTAGAAGTCAACATGAAAGGTGTGCTAGGGCTAGTCCCTTATTTTGACAATTTTTCTCAAAGCTTATAGAACAAGAAGGCTAGTGGTTGTAGCTGAATTACTCGTAGCCTTATCCAATTTCGTTGGCTTCTTGACTTGATATAGTCATCCCTTGTGGGAATTTGTATTCTATTGATAATGACCCTGAGCTTAGATACGACATAGAGATTATTCTTATAGACCGCCTATAACTATATTGCTTGTCCTTGGGCCATTCGATTGTTTGTTGTTGCCCTTAGGGATATCATAGTTAGATATAGAGATATAATTAGTGCCTTAGGGACTATATGCATATTGCCTAAGGGGCTATTAAGATGAGTTGAAGACTACCAGCTATTCCGATAACCTACGGGGTATAGTAAAGCCTACACGCTATTTTGATTTCCTAAGGGGTTATATTGAAGCTTGTTCACTCACGAGCTATAATGTTTTCCAAAAAGGGCTATACTGAGGCTTATGGTCCAAAGAGTTGCCTTGGGGGCTAATATGAAGCCAATGGGCTATTATGGTTACCTACGGGGTTATATTAAGGCTTGTTCACTTACGGGGTACTTGATTGCTTAAGAGGGCTATATGTTGATTCCTACAGGGCTATGTTTATGCCTAAGAGGGCTATATGATGCCTACGGGGCTATGTTGATGCCTAAGAGGGCTATAGGATGCCTATAGGGCTATCATGATTTACAAAGTGCCCAATGGGCTACTGGGACAAAACGATTGCCTTCGGGGCTATGTGTAGAATGCTTGAGTGGCTATTGAGATATAATTTCTGCCTTTAGGGCTAGGGGACTACCGATAGGGGTATATAGACTGAATTGGCACCTTTTGAGCTTATGGAGGCCCGGGTAGGTGGTCTTGTTTGTTGTTTGTACCTGTCATGCTTATGGGGGCACGTGAGGTTATTGTTTGATTATTATTGTATGATTTGTGTCACGAGTAGTTAGGCTATTTTATGATGATTGTTGATCTTCTTCCCTGAGTACTTTATTATTTGATGATATTAGTTAGCTCGGTCTGAGAAGTGGATTGCTCAGTCAGTTATGGTTTGTAAGGTTTATGTCGAGAACAGGTAAGTACATTCTGGACAAATTTTGACTCCTACTTGAGTATTTATAGTATCTACGATATCAATTTTATCTATTTGTAATTTCAAGAGCGGGTAAGTACGCTCAGATTATCTTTGACTCTCCTAGTTGATTACTTATAATATTTATGGCATTAGCTTTAGTTTTATCTTTAAGTTGCCTTATATAGTCGGTACATTATTTCGTACTGATGCCCCATTGCATGGGGGCGCTACATTCATGCCTGCAGGTGCCGAGTAACAATTAGATAAACTTGCTCTATAGCACAGTCGAGTTTTCAGTGTATGGGTTGACTCATTTTCTTCCGTGGGTCACTAGAGAATCTAAAAGGTTTACTTGTTTTACTATTTATAGCATTTGGGTAGGCTAGGGCCTTGTCCCTCAAAGTATTATATTCATAGAGGCTTGCAGACTAGTCTATTTGGTTGTATAGCTATGCTCTATGCCAGTTGGGCCTTGTTGTCATTGTTGATAGTTTAACAACAGTTGGTCTAGCCTATATTATGTATACTTACTTTCAGTTTCTGTGTAGATATCATGGTGGCCTCGATGTCCCAAACAGGACTTTTTTGCTTCCTATTTATTGCTTTATATGAACTGTTGGGAGTAGTTTTTTTCTTTATAGAGCTTTTGACAAGGGCCTTGCTGGCCGAGGGTTTATTAAGCCGAGATATACTTGTTTATTTTCTTGATTGTGTGTGGCTTCTATACGCTATTGGCAAATGATTCAGTAGGATCAACTCGAGCCTAAGTTTTGGCATCAGGTGTCAGTTACACCCCTCGAGTTTTGGGCGTGACACATTCCATAGGTATTGCCTTGCGAATTGCATGTGCAACACAAGTGAAAGAGAAGAATTGTAAAAATTCTTACTATTTTCACCTGCGTTCCATATGTGACTCGCATGTCTTCACTTGCAAAATGCAGGAGGCACCGCATGTGGAGGTAGTAGCTACCAGTCTACTGCCAGTAAGGGGCGATGGCACATACGACACGCAAGTCGCTGCATGCGAATCACACATGCCCTCTCCCATATCACCCTTAATTTCCACTTCGACTATTAGTATGGGCAAAGTAACCTACGAAGCGCAAGTCTCCAGTTGCGATTCGCATGTGATTCGGACATGCCAACGCTAAACCTGGTGCCTTTTTGTTCTATTATGCATTTAGTTTTCTTTTTTAATTTCATTAACCTCTTGTAAGGTTCTCTTATTCCAATATTTAAAACCCCAAAAAGACTTTTTTCCATTTTGTTTGTTCTCTTGGTACTTACATCTGTCTGCAGGACCATGACTTTTTACAGGCGCAAACCAAAAAAAAAAACCTAAACAGGAGCCTCGATATCAGTAGGACCTTCTGTAATTGTGCGACATGATGGACTATTTAAAGCCAAAATTCTATTTGGCCTTGATCAGATGGATGCTTATTATCTCACCTTTCGTGATCAGCGAGCTATTACGGAAGAATCTGGGCTGGATATAGCCTCATTCAGGAATGAGCTCCCAAATATAGAAAATCAGTTCTATAAAATAATGTGGTATAAATTTTCTAAAGTTCTTAGTCCTTATCTCCCGGAGTTTGTACGAGAATTCTATGCTTCTTACCGAGCTAGAAAAGATATTTTAAAGCATAAGAGCCCCGTAAGAAAAATACCATGTCTACAATCCATCCTAGTGTGGGGCAAAGAGATTGACATTCCCCCTAAGGCCATTAACTCTCTATTCTGGGTTAATGCACCGCACTCACCATCGGGGTTTACCTGGCTTATAGCCTTAAAAGATGACCAATATGCTTAGGTAGCCAGTTGTGATGACTCTTCCGATCATCTTTGCATTTACGTATTCATTGTACTGTTAGAGCTTTCCTATGGCGACCCCAAGTCATTTATGACTTGTTGGGACCAATAGTTTGGTTCCCTGGTCGTTCGTTTGGTTGTTTTGGCCGTTTGCCTATTTTAGATCCTTAACTTAGGTTATCATTGACTTTAGTCAACATTATTAGCTAACGTGCTCATAACCAAATTTCGACAGTTTCTTAAGCTGCGGAGCATTGAGTTTGGTCTAGTTGGACCTTAAGTCGAGGCCTGAGAACTTTCGGTGTGGGTTTTGCATTGCTTTTACCATTTTCAGTCCATTTGGAGTTGAACGGGTAACTTGGGTGAACTTTCAATGATTCAGAGCGTTAGATTTGAAATCCGACAATTCCATCAGCTCCAGAATGTTGAGTTTAGGTTAGGTAGATGGTTGGTTCGGGTTCCGAGTGAGTCGAGCTCATTTTGGGTGTTTGGTTGCGTGTTGGTAAGTGTTGACTTGGGTCGACATTTTTCCGAAACAACCTCGTACGGATGTTTTGTCAATTTCATTGAGTTTGGAACGTCGTTTCCACTCTGTTAGCATTATTAGTTTTTGAATATCGGTTTCGAATTGTGCCCGAAATGTCCCCTTGAGTTTTAGAAAGTAGCAGACTTTTTCTGTTGCAGGTGTAGGCATCAAGCCTCAATCGCGATCATGAGCCCCTGCCCTCACGATCGCGATGAAGCACCTGGATGCCTATTCTTCATGATCGCGTGATCACCTGTCGCGATAGCAATGAAGTCTCTTCCCCCCTTTTTTCTTCACGACCTCATGGCTAGCCTTCGCGATCGCGATGGTCTAGTCAGCGTGGTCCTCGCGACCATGAGGGGTCCCTTCACGATCACGATGAAGGACCCCTGGGCAGTATATAAACGTTTCCCTTCGTTTTTCTAGCTATCATTCTTCAACTCCATCAACTTTAAAACACTAAAATCTCTCTCTAAGTTGCTCAAATCAGTTCTAAGGACTGGGGAAAATCATTTGTTCTTCTCAAATTCTTGTTCTCTTAATTATGGGTAAGTCTCCTTCCTCAAAGCTTCTTTCTTCTCCATTTATTTAAAACACCATTGTTGTGAATTCTTGGAGCTCAAAAAATTCATTGTAGATTCTGCTCTCGTGTGAAGTTGCATGCTCCGTGGACTCATTCAATACATAACTCTTGGCATAATTCCCTCAATTTGGTAGGTGATTCTAGCCTTTTTTCGGTTTCCATTTCTTAATTTTCCATTATTGGTTTCTCTACTTTAGGGACTGTTTTAGCCCGAAATTGTTTCCCAAATTCCTTGACTTTCCGGGCATGCACTCCCATGGTCTTGGTGATCATAATGTGAGTCTTCATTTTTGGTTATTGCAGGGCCCACGGGCCTGCCGGTGATCTGAATTTTGACCCGGATACAATTGTAGAATTATGGGTATTGTTAGACTTGTTTTAATATATTATATATGTTTTTGATAGTTTAATCATCATTCGGGGTCTCTCAGAGCGATTTGGGCTAGGACATTATTGTTCGGGCAGCTTGTCATCAGACGACAGGTAGGTTACGATCTAAACTCCCTAGATTTAGCATATAGCGGATAAATTGTACTAATTGACATCCTTGGGTTAGGTTACTAGTTTGGTACAACAAACCTTGACCGCTTTTCCATGATTCACCCATTTCTTTCCTCCGTTGTATGTAGTAATCTTCGTAGTTGCTATCTGTGCTGACTCTGGACCATAGATGGTGGGTTATTTGGGGGTGCCCGTGAGTCCCGGGCATCGTTATCGTGATATTTGGCTATCTGTGTTGTAGAGCGATTAGAGCCTGTTCAGGGCTGATAGGTTATTTGTGAGCTGTTGGGCGGCTATTTGTGTTGATCATATTATTTCCATGCATATAATGAGAGTTTCTTACTACATCTTACAACAGTTTTGGCTACGGACCTACTGGTACTGATTTTCTAAACTTTGCATGGCCCTGGGGACCAATTTTTGATGGAAATGAATTGGGAATGGTTTGACTTAGCATGTGGATCTTCTTGGGGTAAAAGAGAGTTAAATTATGATTCTATCACTAGTTTTACTATTAATATTAGACTCGACAGGGCCGTAGTGCTAATTGAGTTTTCTTACTGATTTGGGATGACATTAGACTCGGTCGGACCGAGCACCATAGATGTTTTAGTTTTACTACTGTTTGAAACCCAATTATGCCCGGACACCCTTGGAGACATTTTCCACTGTTTTAAACCTGGACAGAGTCTAGGCATGCATACTCGAGATTTGAGTCTCCAGCTTGAACCCGGACTTACTTCGGGTGATATTTTTGATATTGAGTTATAGTATAGGGTCTGGGACCTCCATAGACCTTGCCATTCTGGACCTGGGGCTTTGGGCTGAGTGTGCCGGAGGGAGGGTATACGAGCAGTGTCCTTCCATGGAACCTACCTGCTGGGCCATCCGGCACCGGAGGGGGTACATACATAGTTACTATTCTATCCTGAGATCATCATGCATCATATCTTTCATTGTTTGAGACTCCACCCTTGTTTGCTATTTGTTGAGTGTACGCTTTGGTTATATGGGCGGCCAGAGGGTTTGTTTTCACTTGTTTACTTTCCTCGGTTGTATGAGTGGCCGGGGGACTGTACGTAGACTCTTGATACTTTATCATGGTATGATCTTCTATTACAGTTATATTTACGAGATTGGATATTGCAAGGTTGTTAGTTTTTGAATTTAGATTGGTATGATTACTTTGGTTATTATTTCCTATTTTCCGAGCATACCTATCTATAGTCTTCTCCTCCCTTCCCCTGTATTTGAGGTTACCGGTATACCATCCACTTCTGAAAATTATTGTGTATATACTGTTAGTGCAAGGACCCCAGGTGCATCATTCCTTACTTTCACCTGTGCCTGTTGTGTATACATTCTACTTGCTAGCCTTGTATGTTGTTTCTGTTGTCTTTACTCTAGGCTAGTTCCTGTGTACTTTTTCATAGATTTCCATGACTACTTGCTTCTACTTTGTTTGTTACTACGCTTTTATTTTATATGTGCCCAGTCGGCCTATGATACCTATTGGGTACCTTATGCTTTGCATATGGTGCTCATACTACACTCTGCATCTTTTGGTGCAAATCCTAGTGTGGGGCATCGCCGCTAGATCGCTGTGAGTCGTGCTTGGAGATTTTGGACTATTCAGACTGAGGGTGAGCTCTTGGTGACCGGATCTTAGCTTTTGGTTTATCTTTTACTTTATGTACTCTATTACTACTCGGAGACGTTTGTGTGTATATTATTTTGGATGCTTCGTACTCCTTATATGTAGTTCCAGCTCTATACTATGATACCAGGTTTTGGGTTTGGCTTAGCTTCCGCATATGTATGTATGTATTCCTGTTATCTATTTCTTCATCTTGTTCCCTTGCTTCCGCTTATTAAACTGTTCTTCCGCTTAGATTGTTATATAGTAGCCCATTAATGACCGTTTTGGGCTACGGGGATTGGTTTGCCTACTGGGGGGTTGTAGGTGCCATCATGACCGAGAAATCAGGTCATAACACCAGTGTCATTGCTGATGGCCAACCTTTTTGGGCAGTGTCTAAATGTCGGATCTCTCGTTAAGATCTTAAGATTGAGGCTCGGATATTGTTTGACTTCGTTTGCACACAACTTATTCCATCAAAGAACACCACCCATGTTTCCATCAAGGTAGCTATTCTCATTGCATGTATTATGTCTAGCATTCACATTAATGAGGGAGAAAATATTGCGGATTAATTAAAAAGAAAAGCTAGACATCAATCCACCTTTATGCCCTTTCTTGTTCTCATTTGTGACCTGTATCTATGAGCAAAGTGTCCTCTAGTCTAGCCATTAGACAAAACTCATCGAGCAGAGGGCATACTTGATTTGGACACTAAGAGAGATAAAGATTCCCTATCAATCAAGAGGAAAGGCTTTCCACAAATACAAATGTATTAGAAGGTACATGTCCTACTCTTACTGCTACACATGATCATTTGGAGAGTCCTATTACTACCCCAGGGGTATCGAGACACACCCATAATGTTACCCTACCGCTTTACCTACCTCAAGCACCAACCACTTCCTCCTCTAGTAGGTTACTCAAGCTTTCTCATATGGCACGTAGCAACGATGATCATTTGCACAAGATAGCTAGAGATATTCCAGCCATGATTCACAATACAATCAAATCATCTTTAAAGTTGATAGTAACCAATTTGAGCAAACTTTGCAATTAATTGACATAGTGGAAGAGGAAGTATGTGAACTCAGGAAAGAAGTACCATGGACCACCTCAAAGGTACCATATTTGGATCTAAATCTACCAGCTCTTACTTCAGCCTCACCTCCTAGAAGTAGAAGTCCTCCTAATGATTGGTATGTGGGTGGGACCCTGACAGATAATGTGGTAAAATTTGATGTACAAGAAGAGGTTGAGCAGGACATGCATGCTACAGAATACACAGACTAGCTTGTGCAAGATCAGCTTGAATTCCACCTATCTCACATGGCAGCCTAAAATCCTCGCACTAGACCCAGCTGGACTGCCCAACCTCCCTCATATCATGAGTTCATGACACTTCTAGATAAATGGGAAGTTATTGACCCTTATTACCCCCTTCAAGTTAGATGGTTCCTATCAATTCTATCAATGGAAGGATTTCTGATAGATTCAAAGCATGCATACATTCCACCACTACCCAGCCCTCTGAGAGAACAACACCAGTATTATTCGCGAAGGCGTCGTCATTAGTCTTAGAATCATCAATGAGTTTCTGCACTAATTCTCTTTGTATTATTTTTTTTACATTGAGAACAATTCTTCATTTCAGTTAGGGATGTAATTACTATTTAGACAATTGTGGATCATTATTTGGTGCTTGTTGGACATGTTTTGAATGGTTATGTGTGCTCTCGCCGGGATTGAGTTTTCATTTTAAATGCTTGATATTGTTCCCTTATTGGGATTGATGCTATTATTTTAATATAAGTTGCTATGTCATCGAGTTAGTTCTACATGCTCAATTATTTCACTACTCGTGCCTTGCAAATGTGCTTAGTGCCTACGCCAGGCCTCATTCTCTATTGAACCTAGAGCGCATAACTCAAACATTGCCTTTGTTAATAGTAGTTAGTTTAATAAACTCGAGGATTTTCTTCATACCACAGTTCTTTTCCAAGGAGAAAATGTTTTCTTTTAATTTCTTTTGTGTCAGACCGGGTTGGCATTTCCCTATGATAGATTGAAAGGTGACTTTCTTAAGGGAAAATGCCAAGTCTTAGTGCATAATTGAGTTTGTTTGTTGTTTGTCTCAATATGGGCGCATCAAAAACTCTCTTGACAAAGGATTTTAAATTGAAGAAAAGAGGGGAAAATGATTTTTGCTAGAGCTGATGAGGCAGTATTGTGGTTGACAGAGCTGACCCCTGACTCTATCACAACTTGGGGAGAGTTGAAAGGAGCTTTCCTAGAAAGGTTCTTTCCTCCCTCTAGGATGATACAGTTGAGGGATGAAATTAGCAATTTCAGATAGCAACCTCACGAAGCGTTACATGAGACTTTGTTGTGGTTCAAGAAGAAGCTGACACAATGCCCGAACCATCAGTTGACCGACAACTACTTTGGACAGGCTCACCAAAACCAACAGGGCCTGGCATACACGGGATACAAAGGTAGCAGCTAGCACTTATGCAGGTGGTATGTCAGCTGAGCAGCGCAGAAAAGAGGAGGAGCGCGACCAAGACATGGCACATCTGAAAACGCAGTTGGACCTACTGACAAAGCACTTGTTTTCAGGAGGTATCGAGAAGGTAAAAGCTGTGGGTTCCCAAGGTAGAGCAGCAGAGTTGGAAACTGATGAGGAGGCGAATTACTTGGGGGGTTTCCAGGCCAATGTCCAAGGAAACCAAGGTCGGACCTATCAGAAGGACAACTACTATGAGAAAGCTGGTTACAGAGATCGGGAGCAAGGAAACTGGAGGAATAACACTGATAGAGGTGGGTTGTATGTACCACCTGGTAATCGGGATAAAGCTAGCAACGAGGCAGGGACTTCCAAGCTAGAGAACATGATGGCGAAGATGTTGCTGAAGGTAGAATCGACTGATTCTGGGGTGAAGGAGATAAGGACTGAGTTATCGGCCATGAGTCAAATAGTGGAGGCGCATTCCACTTCGATTAAGCAATTGGAGCAGCAAGTGGGCTTAATCTCGGCATCTCTAAACCAAAGGAAGATGGGTACCTTGCCGAGTGACACGATTTAAAACCCGAGGAACGATGCGAGCTGTATGGCGATCACTACAAGAAGCGGCAAAATATTACCGGAATCACATCCGGTAATTCAGACTCAAGTTGAGGGTGATGACGCCAACTATGATGCCTCGGCCACCGCGTCCCTTCCCACAACGCCTGAAGAAGAAAACGGAAGATGGTAAGTTCCTGAATTTCCTGACCATGCTCAAGCAGATATCAATAAACATCCCATTGGTGGAACCTCTTGAACAAATGCCCGGATATGCCAAGTTCATGAAGGACTTGATTACAAAGAAGAGGTCAGTAAGTTTCGAACCAGAAGATAACCTCCACCACTGCGGCGCTATTTCCTCAAGGTCGTTAGTCAAAAAGAAGGAAGACCCAGGCGCGTTTACTGTTCCCTGCACCATTGGGAAGCTCAACTTCGGGAAAGCCTTATGTGATCTTGGTGCTAGCATCAACTTGATGCCGCTAGCAGTCTACAAGCAATTGGGCTTGGGAGCACCTAAACCAATGTCCATGAGAGTGTTGATGGCTGACTGTTCGGTAAAGCGACCGGTGGGAATATTGTCCGATGTGCTAGTCAAGGTTGGTAAGCTTATATTCCCCGCTGACTTTGTGATCTTGGATTGCGAAGTGGATTTTAAAGTTCCCATAATATTGGGACGACCATTGTTAGCTACGGCAAGAGTATTGGTTGACATGGAAAGAAATGAACTGACCTTCAGATTAAACAACAAAGTGGTCAAGTTCGATGTGTCCAAATTGATGAAGCAACCAAGTGACATGAGGGTGGCCGCGGTCGTCAATGTTATTGAGGAAGTCCCTGCGGATGTGTATCTTGAGGAGAAGGGTTGTGTTGAAACCCGAGCTGTTATGAGAGTAAAGTCGCAATCGCAAGAGGAGAAGCAGGTAATGGAAAGCGGTGAAAATAGATCAAGAAAATGAAAACACCGCAAGAGAATCTGCAAAGAAAGAGCTAAGAAGTTGTCGCGACTAGCTATGGAGCCAATAAAAGATGAAGCTGGAACGCAACATGAGGTTGTCGCGTGCACACACTCCATCGAATTCTCCTGCTTTGGAGACCCTGGCGGTTTCCAACATCATGTCAGAATCTGAGTCCTATGGACTTCACAGGTACTCCTTATTCTCACAGTTTTAGTTTTCACATGTATGCATTGGGGACAATGCATGAGTCTAAGTTGAGGGTGTGGGGAAACCTGTGAATCACCACCGAGGGTTTTTGTTGCCGAGTTCTTTTCCCTCCGGTGTGCTATCTAGTAGAACCGGCATGTTAGGTTGTCGTTTAAATTTTAGTTGTTTTCTAGTGTCTATAGCAAGCATCATGGCGTTTTTCTTGACTAAAAGAAGCCCCCTCTGAAAATTTTCTGGTTTTGTACTTATGTTTGAAACGACTGACTGTCTGGATCCTTGGATGTCATTTTGTGGTTATGATTGGAATAAGTATGCTTAAGCCGAGTTGTTGTCTTGATAGTTGGTAATGGTATAGTTTCTTGGTGCAAGTGTGTGTGAGCGTATTGTTATAAATTCTTACTATGTGCATGCATCTAGAACTTGCCCGGTCTATTTTGTTAAGTTTGAAGTTGGTTGTTTAGGAAAGGATCACAGGCCCTTTTTGTTTGCAGTCCACTTAGCCTATAAGACAGTCCAAACGCATAATCCCTTTGATCCCTGTTTGAGCCATAATTGACCATGTTCTTTCAATAAACTGTCACCGTTCCTGTTTAACTTTCAATCACTATTTTGGCCCTGGTCCTTCCTTGGACATCGTGCACCTCAACTCAGGCAATCAGCCTAAGTTGAGGGTGGCTACTATAGAAGTAAATGAGAAGAAAAATAGGATATGAATAAGATTGGTTGTGAATAGAATGAAAATTTCGGGTGTGTGTCTAAGAAAAGAAAGAAAAAAAAAGATGAAAAAGAACGAAAAAGAAATAAAAAGAATTGTCAAAATAAAGGGGCCGCACCTGTAGCCAGAAAGAAGAAAATCAAAAGGTGAATAAGGATGGACAAAAGTAAGTGTAAGTAAAGTGGAAATAAGATGCCGGTGGTTCCAAGGAGGGCTTAGTCACTGATGTGCCGCCATTTTACGGCACTTTCGACTCCTTTAAACTAAGAACAATCGTACGTTTTCAAGCAACCTTTGTCGTTTTTGATGTTTTTATGTTGTATTTTCAGGAAATAGGGACAAACATGGAAACGGAAGGAAATACGAGCAAAATGACATTCTGGATAAGAGTGACGGCCTGAGTGACGGTCCATCACATGTGACCGTCAAGTGGAGGCAGTCCACTGCTTAAGGGTGACGGTTCCGGCGATGGTCCGTCAAGCCAGTGATGGTCCGTCAGCCTGGCCGTCACACCTAGGCAGTCCGCTACGCGGAATTTGAACGTTTTTGGGACTTTGTTTCCTAGACTCCTATAACTACCCTATGTTAGGTTTATTTTACATATTATTCATTACCCAATAGTTTTAGAAGAGTTTTTAGTCGGTTTGAGAGCAACAATACGTTTTCTTCTTCTTGAATTCGTGTTCTTGATTTGTTCTTGGGATCTTGGTTTTTCTTGTTCTTGGATATTTGAAGATTGTTTTCATTATATTGTAAGAATCTCTTCTCCTTATTATGAATATGACTTTCTTCTCTTCTTCTTCTAGCATGATTAACTAAACTCCCACAACTTAGGGTTGTGGGAGCCATGGCTAAAGTAGCGATATAGATTCCGGGTAGCGACGGGTTCAATATATATGATTGTCACGTTGTTAATCATTCATGCTTAACGTTTTCTAGTGGTTGCAAACATTAGAACATGCCTAGGTTTAAATTTGCTTGAGTAAAGAGATTAAAACCAGGAAACTTGATTAACGACGAGGATTCGAGACTACTAACTCTCGTTTTATGATTAATGCTGTAACTAGATTAATCTACTTGATGTTTAGGATTGAAATATAAAAAGCACACCTTTTCAAGTTCGAGAGAATTGACAAGTAAATTCGTCTATTTGGTTGAGAAACGTTTAGATGATACCATTAATTCAATCACATCGTGACATACATAAAGAAAGAACCCGGTTAAGCTTAGAATCGACATTGTTACAACGCCATGGTGAACACTTCCCTAGTTCTCTCTCCTATTGATTATCTCTCATACATTATTATTTGTTTTTGTTACGTTTTGATCACACAAAACCCCCCTTTTTACCGGAAACTATTGACCACTAGTCATCTAATTCACTAAAGACTTAACTTTCACCATATTCCCTGTGGGATCGACCCCAACCTTTGTTGGGTTCTATATTTGACAAAGATTGCTTACGCTTCTAAATTGGAGTGGTACTTTGAGCGTTATAAAATTTTGGCACCGTTGCCGGGGAATACGGTTGTTTATTAAGTTCGGTGTGTTTATTTGACTCTTAGTCATACTTTCCTGCTTTTATGTTTATTTGTTGTTTTTGTTTTTGACAGGGTACAGAGTTGTGCATGCCAAGTACCCGGCGCTCGGGTGAATCAACATTACCTTACGACCCCGAGCTTGCTAGAACGTTAAGGCGAAATATGGCCGCACAACTAGAGGCAGCAAGGATCGCTGCAGAACTGCAGGCCCAACAAAATCTGAATGCTGGTGGTCTGCAGGATGATGTTATGCTAAATGATGAGGATATCGACTTGGATGGAGTTGGCGCTACGGGCGCCATTGCTCTTCCACTGCTATCGCCCGGAGCCAAGTTCAACATCACTAGCACGATGATCCAGCTGTTGAACTTGAGAGGAGTGTTCCGTGGTGTCGCTGGTGATGATCCAAACCAGCACCTGATGAATTTCGTGGGCATCTGCAAGTCGTTCGAGTTGCCTGGAGTGAGTAAAACAGCAATCAGGCTCAGGTTGTTTCCGTTGTCTCTGTCTGATGAGGAAGCATTATGGTTGACAGAGCTGACCCCCGACTCTATCACAACTTGGGGAGAGTTGAAAGGAGCTTTCCTAGAAAGGTTCTTTCCTCCCTCTAGGATGATACAGTTGAGGGATGAAATTAGCAATTTCAGACAGCAACCTCACGAAGCATTACATGAGACTTGGTTGCGGTTCAAGAAGAAGCTGACACAATGCCCGAACCATCAGTTGACCGACAACTTTTTGATGCAGACGTTCTACAGGGCACTGAATTCGGCTACCAAGCCGACATTGGACAACGCAGCAGGTGGTGCATTCATGGGTCTCACTTTTGTTGAGGCCACAACTACTTTGGACAGGCTCACCAAAACCAACAGGGCCTGGCATACACGGGATACAGAGGTAGCAGCTAGCACTTATGCAGTTGGTATGTCAGCTGAGCAGCGCAGAAAAGAGGAGGAGCGCGACCAAGACATGGCGCATCTGAAAACGCAGTTGGACCTACTGACAAAGCACTTATTTTCAGGAGGTATCGAGAAGGTAAAAGCTATGGGTTCCCAAGGTAGAGCAGCAGAGTTGGAAACTGATGAGGAGGCAAATTACTTGGGGGGTTTCCAGGCCAATGGCCAAGGAAACCAAGGTCGGACCTATCAGAAGGACAACTACTATAAGAAAGCTGGTTACAGAGATCGCGAGCAAGGAAACTAGAGGAATAACACTGATAGAGGTGGGTTGTATGTACCACCTGGTAATCGGGATAAAGCTAGCAACGAGGCAGGGACTTCCAAGCTAGAGAACATGATGGCGAAGATGCTGCTGAAGGTAGAATCGACTGACTCTGGGGTGAAGGAGATAAGGACTGAGTTATCGGCCATGAGTCAAATAGTGGATGCGCATTCCACTTTGATTAAGCAATTGGAGCAGCAAGTGGGCTTAATCTCGGCATCTCTAAACCAAAGGAAGACGGGTACCTTGCCGAGTGACATGATTCAAAACCCGAGGAATGATGCAAGCTGTATGGCGATCACTACAAGAAGCGGCAAAATATTACCGGAATCACATCCGGTAATTCAGACTCAAGTTGAGGGTGATGACGCCAACAACAAGGAGGTTGAAGAGGCTACTCAAAAGCCCGCGGAGAAAAGCAAGGAAGCTGAAAAGCCTCCAACTATGATGCCTCGGCCACCGCCTCCCTTCCCACAATGCCTGAAGAAGAAAACGGAAGATGGTAAGTTCCTGAATTTCCTGACCATGCTCAAGCAGATATCAATAAACATCCCATTGGTGGAAGCGCTTGAACAAATGCCCGGATATGCCAAGTTCATGAAGGACTTGATTACAAAGAAGAGGTCGGTAAGTTTCGAACCAGAAGATAACCTCCACCACTGCGGCGCTATTTCCTCAAGGTCGTTAGTCGAAAAGAAGGAAGACCCAGGCGCGTTTACTGTTCCCTGCACCATTGGGAAGCTCAACTTCGGGAAAGCCTTATGTGATCTTGGTGCTAGCATCAACTTGATGCCGCTAGCAGTCTACAAGCAATTGGGCTTGGGAGCACCTAAACCAACGTCCATGAGAGTGTTGATGGCTGACCGTTCGGTAAAGCGACCGGTGGGAATATTGTCCGATGTGCTAGTCAAGGTTGGTAAGCTTATATTCCCCGCTGACTTTGTGATCTTGGATTGCGAAGTGGATTTTGAAGTTCCCATAATATTGGGACGACCATTGTTAGCTACGGCAAGAGTATTGGTTGACATGGAAAGAAATGAACTGACCTTCAGATTAAACAACGAAGTGGTCAAGTTCGATGTGTCCAAATTGATGAAGTAACCAAGTGACATGAGGGTGGTCGCGGTCATCAATGTTATTGAGGAAGTCCCTGCGGATGTGTATCTTGAGGAGAAGGGTTGTGTTGAAACCCGAGATGTTATGAGAGTAAAGTCACAATCGCAAGAGGAGAAGCAGGTAAAGGAAAGCGGTGAAAATAGATCAAGAAAACGAAAACACCGCAAGAGAATCTGCAAAGAAAGAGCGAAGAAGTTGTCGCGACTAGCTATGGAGCCAATAAAAGAGGAAGCTGGAACGCAACATGAGGTTGTCGCGTGCACACACTTCATCGAATTCTCCTGCTTTGGAGACCCTGGCGGTCTCCAACATCATGTCAGAATCTGAGTCCTATGGACTTCACAGGTACTCCTTATTCTCACAGTTTTAGTTTTCACATGTATGCATTGGGGACAATGCATGAGTCTAAGTTGAGGGTGTGGGGAAACCTGTGAATCACCACCGAGGGTTTTTGTTGCCGAGTTCTTTTCCCTCCGGTGTGCTATCTAGTAGAACTGGCATGTTAGGTTGTCGTTTAAATTTTAGTTGTTTTCTAGTGTCTATAGCAAGCATCATGGCATTTTTCTTGACTAAAAGAAGCCCCCTATGAAAATTTTCTGGTTTTGTACTTATGTTTGAAACGACTGACTGTCTGGATCCTTGGATGTCATTTTGTGGTTATGATTGGAATAAGTATGCTTAAGCCGAGTTGTTGTCTTGATAGTTGGTAATGGTATAGTTTCTTAGTGCAAGTGTGTGTGAGTGTATTGTTATAAATTCTTACTATATGCATGCATCTAGAACTTGCCCGGTCTATTTTGTTAAGTTTGAAGTTGGTTGTTTAGGAGGCCCTTTTTGTGTGCAGTCCACTTAGCCTATAAGACCATCCAAACGCATAATCCCTTTGATCGCTGTTTGACCCATAATTGACCATGTTCTTTCAATAACCTGTCACCGTTCCTGTTTAACTTTGAATCACTATTTTGGCCCTGGTCCTTCCTTGGACATCGTGCACCTCAACTCAGGCAATCAGCCTAAGTTGAGGGTGGCTACTATAGAAGTAAATGAGAAGAAAAATAGGATATGAATAAGACTGGTTGTGAATAGAATGAAAATTTCGGGTGTGTGTTTAAGAAAAGAAAGAAAAAAAAGAGATGAAAAAGAACGAAAAAGAAATAAAAAGAATTGTCAAAATAAAGGGGCCGCACCTGTAGCCAGAAAGAAGGAAATCAAAAGGTGAATAAGGATGGACGAAAGTAAGTGTAAGTAAAGTGGAAATAAGATGCCGGTGGTTCCAAGGAGGGCTTAGTCACTAACCCCTAAATGTATCCTACCTGCACCCGAAGCCTCATTACAAGCCAAAACAAGTCCTGTAGTGATCCTGAGCGGCTTTCTGAAAAACTGAAATAGAATAGTAAGGGCAAGCCTATGGTATCGTATGTGCATTATTTGAAATTGTTTGCGAGTGTGAGCGTCTTACCTAGTCCTAAATGTTGTGTGTGGGACTTCTTTGCGGTGAGGGCACCAAGAGTTCTGTATTGTCCATCGACTGTTAGGATAGCTGCGCGTGTGTATGTAAAGTGTTCTATCATATCGGAATGACATGTTTGGATCCTTGCAAGTTAGTGTTTCATACATTTGTGTGCTACGAGGGAGCTTGATTTAAAATTGAATAAGATGTTGAATGACCATGAGTTGCTAGAGACACGAGTTTGTTTTCTTAGTTGAGTCGTCTTATTGTTTTCTTTTATGTTATGTTGCTTGAGGACAGGCGAACGTCTAAGTTGAGGGTGTTGATGTGCCGCCATTTTACGGCACTTTTGACTCCATTAAACTAAGAACAATCGTACGTTTTCAAGCAACCGTTGTCGTTTTTTATGTTTTTATGTTTTATTTTCGGGAAATTGGGACAAACATGGAAACGGAAGGAAATACGAGCAAAACGACATTCTGGATAAGAGTGACGGCCTGAGTGACGGTCCGTCACACATGTGACGGTCCATCACATGTGACCGTCAAATGGAGGCAGTCCACTGCCTAAGGGTGACGGTTCCGGCGATGGTCCGTCAAGCCAGTGACGGTCTGTCAGCCTGGCCGTCACACATAGGCAGTCCGCTACGCGGAATCCGAACGTTTTTGGGACTTTGTTTCCTAGACTCCTATAAATACCCTATGTTAGGTTTATTTTACATATTATTCATTACCCAATAGTTTTAGAAGATTTTTTAGTCGGTTTTTGAGAGAAACAACACATTTTCTTCTTCTTGAATTCGTGTTCTTGATTTGTTCTTGGAATCTTGGTTTTTCTTGTTCTTTGATATTTGAAGATTGTTTTCATTATATTGTAAGAATCTCTTCTCCTTATTATGAATATTACTTTCTTCTCTTCTTCTTCTAGCATGATTAACTAAACTCCCACAACTTAGGGTTGTGGGAGCCATGGCTAAAGTAGCGATATAGATTCCGGGTAGTGACGGGTTCAATATATATGATTGTCACGTTGTTAATCATTCATGCTTAACGTTTTATAGTGGTTGCAAACATTAGAACATGCCTAGGTTTAAATTTGCTTGAGTAAAGAGATTAAAACCGGGAAACTTGATTAACGACGAGGATTCGAGACTACTAACTCTCGTCTTATGATTAATGTTGTAACTAGATTAATCTACTTGATGTTTAGGATTGAAATATAAAAAGCACACCTTTTCAAGTTCGAGAGAATTGACAAGTAAATTCGTCTATTTGGTTGAGAAACGTTTAGATGATACCATTAATTCAATCACATCGTGACATACATAAAGAATGAACCCGGTTAAGCTTAGAATCGACATTGTTACAACGTCATGGTGAACACTTCCCTAGTTCTCTCTCCTATTGATTATCTCTCATACATTATTATTTGTTTTTGTTACGTTTTGATCACACAAAACCCCCCTTTTTACCGGAAACTATTGACCACTAGTCATCTAATTCACTAAAGACTTAACTTTCACCATATTCCCTGTGGGATCGACCCTAACCTTTGTTGGGTTCTATATTTGACAACGATCGCTTATGCTTCTAAATTGGAGTGGTACTTTGAGCGTTATCACTATATATGAACAAGAGCTCATCCCCTACAGGTTATGACTATTGGGCTACCATAAGACCCTTAGCATGTGTTTACAGGTTTACTTGATGTTCATTATGTTGGTTCCTTAAGTTAGTCGGGCATATCTGTTATTGATGTTCATATGTGTTGGTTCAGTAAGTGAACTAGGCATATATGTTGTTGATGTTCATGTTTGTTGGTTCCTTGAGAGGACTGGGTTTCATAGTTACTTGAAATACATGTTGGTCCTTGAGTGGCCGGGTTGGTGTGTTTAAGTGCTAAGGTGGTTTCTTATATAAACTGGGGGTGTATGTTAAATTCCATAGATAATGTCTTAAGGATCCTTGGGTGGTCTGGGTTAATTGCAAGTTGTGACATACTTATATGTGGTCTGTTTACATACATAGTTGGACATGACTTATGGGGTTGTTGAATCAGGGTGGTTGACTTAATGGGGAAGTATGGAAAGAGAAAATATGGAACCTAATAGAAATTACTACTAGTTAGACCAAAAAAAGATATTTTCAAGAGTCTCGAGTGAGGGTGATAGGTCGGCTGATGGGGATGTCTGGTTTAGTAGGTAATAAGGCTGGAGATTTTAAGGTGTATCTCTTGATTGTAAAGATGGGTAGGCTTGGAGAGTTTAAGGTTCTTTGAGGGTTAGGATATGACTGGTTTCAGGGAGTGGGGTATTCTACAATGACTGAGTTGGTAGCAGATTAAGTTAAGGAAGCTTGGGAGTGAGTGTATAGAATTCACAGGTAGCATATCTAGGTAGTAAGAGTTGTTGATAAAAGACTGCTGATTGAGTAACTCACAAGTTGTATGCATTCTTTCAAGATATTTACATGATGTTATGTGGTGAATTCAGGTCAACCGATGATGCCTGATAAGTTGGTAATCTACCAACTTATTGAGCCTTTATTCATGAATTACTGCCATGTTTTGATACGAATTAGAGGTAATTATTGCCTTTATTGATGAAAATACAGGTACTCTTGGTCAAGAGAAGAAAACAAAGGAATTGAACCCAAAGAACTCAAAAAGAGTTGAAGTGTGAAGGTGATAGAAAAATAGGAAGAAACTGTCGAAGGGTGCGAGCAGCACAATGCAGTATGTGAGCCGCACCCTCCTTTGCACCTCACCAGAAGAACAACTGACTTCACATGTTAGAGGAAGAAGTAGCATGCGACGAGCAGAAAGCAAGTTGCAATCACACGTTGCGTCCCACCAGCCCCAAGGGGCATTTTTGTCCAAACCCAAGTAACATATTGGGAAACGTCTAAAACCCATTTTGGGGTGTTTACCTGATGGAGAATTTTTAGTTTTACTTTTCCCAAGAAAGATATTGAGAGTACACTCTTCTTTCTTCATCTTCTCCAATTAGAATCACCATTCTTGTAAGGATTTGAGCTTGGATTTAGAGTTTAGCTTGAATATGAATGGAATTATGCATAACCCATTTGGTATATCTTCTTATTTCCTTAATATGAGAAACTAATTTCCTTGTCTAGGAGTATGTGCATGATGGGACTTTGAATTTGGGTGTAGGTATTGATTAATTGTGCTTATTATTGATGAATTAGTATAGGTTTATTGAATTCTTCATGAATTAATCATAAAATTGATTGTTGCAAACATTGATTGAGTTTACCTAATTGTGTTCTTGCTTGAAAGAGAAGTTCATGATTCGGATAGGAATTCAATAGTGAGAATTTGGGATTTCCACCTTAGATTGAGGCTAGAAATAGATTAATCGAAGGAAATACCCATCTAAGAATCTAAACTAGAAATAATATGATTCCCCAAAGTATTGAATTAGTTGGTTTAACGTAATGCTATAGTGCTTGAGCAAAAACTATATTATATATATTTGAAGGGTCGAGGGACTAGCAAGTATATCTTAAGCCAATGCTACCCGTACCTTTTATCAAGAGTTTGAATAATTAATCAAGTCTCCTAACCCATTGTAGAATCCCATTGTAAGCATACCCCTAGTCTTCCATCTCATTGATAAACAAATCCAGTTTACATTACTCTCTTGTTAAAATCGTGATTTAGTTAATTCCCTTTCCTTTTTCCCCCAACTTTTACTTTAAATTGTTTGAATATTGACTCGGCTTAGTGATTACTACTCGATGATTTCATAGCAAATCATCACTCCATTCCCCATGGATATGACCCGACATCCATTGGGTATATTTATTTGTTTTGTACAATGATTGTTACCACTTCCTATGGGAGACTGTTTTTGAATGTCATAAAAAATGACATCATTGCTGGGGAATGGTTCTTGATTTTCCATTTGATTGTCATTTAAGTTCCATTTGTTGAGTATTGTGTTCTTTTACTTCTTTGTTATTTATGATGTTATGCAAGTGGTGTGAACCCTACAAATATGGCTGCTAGTACCTACTATTCACCCCCCATTTGCAGTTGAAAAGGTGACTAAGTAGATTGTGGTTTTAGTGCTTGGGGAGAAGAGGGGGATATAGGTACTACCTCCCCTAAAATAGTTGATGAATTGAAGAAGAGTGGAGTGCGAACAGATAAAGAGTTATCAATCGTCAAAACTCTCCTTGAATTCATGACTATGAGTGTGGTAAATAAAAAATTCAAGAGTGTTAATAACATTGGTGTTGTTGGGGTTGTGAAGTTAGTAGAAGACGTACATTATTCTTGTGAAAATAGTGAAGAGCATTGGTTGAGAACCATGAGATGGGTTCCCATGCAAATCTCCAAAAAGCAAGTTCAAGTTTTGGGAGACAAGTACATGGGAATCAAAGTTTGAACATAGAGAACGATAGCACTATAGTCAAAAGAATGCTTGTGAGGGTACTAGAGAATGTGGAGTCCACTGATAAGGGCGTCAGGGAGTTGAGATACAAACTCGAGAGCCTGGCTCAAATGGTATATTCACACTCTGTCACCATCAAACATCTCTAAGATAGAATGTTATGGCTCACTTCTCAATTTGAATCGGAACAAATAAAAAGATATGGGGGAGTTGGTGATAAAAGAGACCAATCAAGCCCCATATAAAATGCAAATCCAGATACAAGCAAGCCTAGAAACAAAAGGGCTATGGGAATTGGTTTTGCGGGTAATCAAGATAATCGGAACAAGGTACCCAAAGTTTGTAAGACCTTCCCTAATGTGCACCTCCGTTCCCTTAAAAACTATTGCAAGTAAAAGAAAAGGAGCAACCTAGAGTGTTTGAATCGATGTTGAAAACAATCACTGTCAATGTTCCATCGAGTTGTGCCATCACCCAAATGACCGAGTATGCTAAATTCATGAAAAAAATGTGCAGTATGAACAATTTCATAGAGTATGGGGTCATCCACATGTACCCACAAAGTAGTGCTATAATATCAGGCAAGTTCACTAAGGAGGAGGAGGACACCTTGGGTATTTTCACCATTTGTGATGCAAAGGGGCTACATAGATCAACAAGGATTGTGTGCGATGAAAGTGCTAGTGTGAATTTGATATCTCTTGCCACCTTCAAACGGTTGGAACTTGGCCAACCCACTATTATAAAGATGAAATTACTCGTGGCAGGACGTTCAATGAAATTACCCATGGGAATTTGCTATGACAGGCTAGTAAAGTGGATCAGCTTGTGTAACCGGTAGATTTTATGATACTGGATTGAACTCGTGGCTATGAAATACCAATTGTTTTTGGGCATCCAAGTTTAAAAATATGACGCACATTGAATGAGGTGAAATTAGGGGAACTTAAATTCTCCATGAATGAGGAAGAGACGTCTTTTGATGTTTGTAGATCCATGAAGAAGCCAAATAACCTTGAGATGGTGTTTGCAATTAACAAAATTGAGGAGAGTGTCAAACTACATATGAAAGAAGGGTACATGGATGAAGCGTTAGAATCCATTCTATTGAACTATGAGTGCGAAGGAATAGAAGAGTATCATGTAATATCTAGTGCATTAGTAGGAAGGGGATCTTATTCCTATCCTCCAAAGAAACTTAATCTTGATTTAAAGTATCGACAGACTCCTCCATCCAAACCGTCCATTGTTGAACCCCTAGTATTGGAGCATAAACCCTTGCCATTGCACTTAAAGTATGCCTATTTAGGCACCAATGAGACATTACTGGTAATCATCTCCAACAAACTGAATAAAGAACAAGTGCAAGCATTACTCAAGGTTTTGAAGAAGCATATTCGAGCTCTTAGTTGGACCATTGCCGACATAATTGGCATACCTCTAAGGATATACACGCACAAGATAAACTTTAAGAAGATTGCATCCCTTCAATCGAGAATCAGAGAAGGATGAATTCTCCTATGCAAGAGGTGGTTAAAAAAGAAATCATCAAGTGGTTAGATGCAGGGGTAGTCTTCCCAATATCCGATAATACATGGGTAAGTCCAGTCCAATGTGTACCCAAGAAAGGTGGGATCACGGTTGTACCAAACGAAAAGGATGAAATGATAACTCTCAGGATGGTAATCAGATGGAGAGTGTGCATAGACTATAGGAAGAAAAATTCATAGACGGGAAAAGATAATTTCCCTCTCCCATTCATGGATCAAATGCTCGATCAATCGATAGGGTGTAGTTACTATTGTTTCTTGATGGGTATTCAGGCTATAACCAAATCTCTATTTCCCCTGAGGATCAAGATAAAATAACTTTCACTTATCCCTATTGGACCTTTGCATTCAAGAGAATGCCATTTGGTCTATGCAACCCTCCATCCACATTTCAAAAGTGCATGATGTCTATATTTTCATACATGGTAGAAGACACCATGGAAATCTTCATGGATAACTTCTCTGTTGTTGGGGACGCCTTTGAAGATTGATTATCCCATTTGTAGGATGTACTCAAAAGGTGTGAGGAAACTAACTTGGTCCTAAATTGGGAGAAATGTCACTTTATGGTGAAGAAGGGAATTGTGTTAGGCTAGAAAATATCCGAGAAAGGTATCAAAGTTGACCAAGCTAAAATCAAGGTCATTTCCAAGCTACCTTCTCTAAAGATAGTCAAAGGAGTATGAAGCTTCTTGGGTCATGGCGGATTCTACAGGCGATTCATTAAAGATTTTTCAAAGGTGGCCTCTCCTTTGTGTAAATTACTTGAGAAAGATGTTGAATTCAATTTTGATGATAGTGTATGATAGCCTTTCTAAAATTGAAGGAGAAGCTAACATCATCCCCATCATCGTTGCATCTGACTAGTCAAAACCATTTGAGTTTAATGTGCTATGCTAGCGGGGTATCCTTGGGGGCAATGCCTGGTCAGTAAAGAGAGATGCTTTTTAATCCAATCTATTATGCTAGAAAAACCTTGAATGCAACCCAAACAAACTACACTGTGACCAAACAAGAATTGCTTGCCATGGTATTTGGTTTTGAATTTTTTTGACAATACTGTTGGGGACCAAAGTAGTTATGCACACAGATCATGCTGCGATTAGGTATTTGATGAATAAGAAAGATGCCAAGCCAAGGCATATCTGATGGATCTTGTTTCTCCAAGAGTTTGACTTTGAGGTGAAAGGACGAAGAGGATGAGAAAACCAAGTAGTTGACCATTTGTCTAGTTTGGAAGAAGAAGGACGGCCTATGGGGGAACTTGAAATAAATGATATGTTCCCCAAAAAACATATAGTGTCTTCTTCTCATGATTTGATACCTTGGTTGGCTACTTTTGCTAATTTCCTAGCAAGTGATCTATTGCCGAAAGGTCTAACTTTCAATCAGAATTTTTTTTTCCTTCATGATGCTCGGAAGTTCTATTGGGATGAGCCCTATCTCTTTTGGATTTGCGCTAATGGTATGATCCGAGGTGCATTCTCGAAATTGAGATGATGTCCATTTAGGAAGCTTCTCATTCTTCACCAGTCGGTGGTCACCATGGTGGCATGTGAACAACCTAGAAGGTGCTGCAAAGTGGATTTTATTGGCCAACACTCTAATAAGATACACATGATCTAGTGAAATAATGTGACCAATGCCTACATGAGGGGGAGTGTCTCTTCGCCATGAGCTTCCATTGACAATAATTCTAGAGGTAGATTATTCGATGTGTGGGGCATAGACTTCATGGAGCCATTTGTAAGCTCCTTTGGAAATACTTAGATCTTTGTGGCTGTGCATTACGTATCTAAATGGGTAAAAGTAGTAGCTTTGAAAAACAATAAGGGAAAGAGTGTCATGGCGTTTCTCAAAAAGCACGTATTCTCTTATTTTGGCACCCCTCGTGCCATCATTAGTGATGGAGGATCCTACTTTTGCAATCAATTTTTTAGTGCTTTACTTGAGAAATACAGAGTTAAGCACAAAGTCGCCACTCCTTACCATCCATAAACAAGTGGCCAAGTTGAAGTATCCAATAGGGAGATCAAATCCATTCTCACAAAAATGGTGAATGCCAATAGAATGGATTGGGCATGAAAATTTGATGATGCATTGTGGGGTTACAAGACAGCATACAAAACTCATATATGTATGTCTCCCTACGAAATGGTTTTTAAAAGTGCTTGTCATCATCCGTTGGAATTAGAACATAAAGCCACGTGGGCTTTGAAAAGGTTGAATTTGTATTGGGAAAAAGCTTATCATGCTAGGGTTGAAGATCTCAATGTGATAGATTAGTTTCAGATGCGAGCCTATGAGAATGCCTCACTCTACAAAGCTCGGATGAAGCATTACCATGATCAGCAAATCCTAAAGTGAGATTTCTCTCCCGGTGATTGGGTGCTCTTGTTAAATTCTAGGCTCTGTCTTTTCCCGGGTAAGGTAAAGTCAAAATGGTCTGGCCCCTTTAAGGTATCTCATGTTTTTGCAAATGGAGCAATTGAGTTGGAAGCCGCAAATGGCTCAACATTTAAAGTCAATGAGCAACGAGTCATGAAGTATTTGGGTATTCTAGAAGATTTTGTGCTCCTAGAAGTGACTTACCTCGATGAACCATGATTGAGAGGTATCATCATCAAGCCGTGATGTTAAACCAAGTACTTCTTCGGAGGCAACCCAAGCATCCACCTTTATTTCAATATTTTTTCTCTTTGTGTTACTTTTGTTATTGTTTTTGTTGAAGTGTGTAGGTATAAAATAATCTAAGAGGGTTGGAATATTTGTAAGGCATCAAGATATTTCGACTTATGTAACAGGCAAAATGCACGTGGAGAAGTGCACTTTGCATAACCATCGCCCATCGCAATAGATCCTCACTCCAACTTTCAAAACCCCGTGCGTTGGGTCATGCAAATGCACACTATGATGTGCGGATCGGATCGCCCTCCGCATGTGAAGAGGCAGATAACTGGCAATCTCGATGAAGTTGGGACAAAACATGTGACCTGGGGTGCGAATCACATCTGCCATTATGCGCATCGCCCTCTAGTTTTGTAATGACCCTTCCGGTTATTTCCACGTATACGTTTTCCTTGAACCGTTAGAGCTTGTTTGTAGTGGCCCCAAGTCATTTAAGGCTTGTCGGGACCGGTATTTCGGCGCCGGGTCCATTTGTTTGATCGTAAGTTTCTTTGATAAATTTTCTGAACTTTGGGTCAAATGTCTCAGGGCTTTTCTCTCAATATATAAAGAGTTAGAAGTTCCGCGAAATACCAAATCAAAGTTCTACGAGTCTAGTTTCCAACGCACAAAACCTCACGTCCAAATGATCTCGGAGTAAGAAGTTAGGACTGTTTTACCGCGGACTGTCTGGCAGAAAACGGGTTGCGAACCGGGACGCGAACCGGGTCGGGTCAAACTCGATTTAATCATCAACTTCACGTTTTAAATTGCCATTTCAGTTCCGAAACAGTGAGAAAACATAAGGGAGGATTCCGAGAGAGTTCTTGAGTATCAAAATCGTGCGATGGTGAGTTGCGAACTTAAATTTAAGAATTTTATTAATATCGCGTGCATTTGAAAATATTTTATTTGAAAGTTGAATTTGGTAAAAAGTTACATTATTATTACCTTTTTAAAAATATTTTGTTACGATATAATTGTATATGTATTTATTTTATAAGGTTTTTATACATTGTAATATTTTAACGGAGATAGTAAACTTAGTTATGTTAAAATATATTATTATAATATAGTAGGTTTTGTTTGAAATAATTTTCTATGAATTATGGTATATTTAAAAAGTTATATTTATTTTACCATGAATTTATGTAATACCCGAATATATATGTAGCGGGATAAAACATTTTGGATATATCCCCTACCCTCCACGTGGAAGTGGAGGGAGTGCCCAGCAAGGCTTAGGGTAATTAGTGGCCAAGCATGGTCGTTATTGGATATATATATAAATAAGGATGTTGCTGGGAGCAACACATTTTCTTTTTAATGATTATTCTCAATCTTGTTAACAAGGGTAAGCATGCATATCAGTTGTTATATACAACTTATTTAATGCACGGTAATGTTTGGTGGGGGAAAATATATTTTTTGACGATTACTATTTGATCATCGAAAGGAAATCAATTATCTACGTCAAGTTATTCAAGTCCGATTTCGAGTTTGATTTCATTTTGGAGTTTCTCGGAGCGGTTCAAGCGTGGACATCATCGTTCTAGCAGCTTGTCATTGGACGACAGGTAGGGTACGGTTTATTTTTCCCTAGACTCTGCATATATAGGATAAAATTGTATTAATGGGCATCCTTGGGTTGGTTTATTAGGTTGGTACCACAGACCTCGACCGCTTTATTCATGTCCGCCTACTTTTGTTCCTCCGTTGCTTGTAGTATTTGCCGATATATTTTATTTACCCTTGTGGTCCTGTGTGGCCTTGTTGACTCTGGAACATAGAAGGTGGGATTTAGGGAATGTCCGCGAGTCCCGGGCATAGAATTATCCTTCTAGGCTGGTTATGCTTGCTGAGTAGCTTTGGGCCTGTGCAGGGTCGATAGGTTGATTGTGAGCTGCTGGGCAGCTATTGTGTGTGATCATACCATTTCCATGCATATAAAGAGGTTTTATCCATGTTTTACTATGGTTTTGGCTTCGGGCCTACTGGCACTATTTTCTAAACCTTGCATGGCCCGGGGGGGCATTTTTTATGGAAATAATTTGGAAATGGTTTGATTTAACTTGTGAATATTCCTTGATAAGAGGAAGTAAAATTATGTTTTAAATCACCAGTTTTACGATTAACGCTAGACTCGGCAGGGCCGGTGTGCTAGTTGAGTTTTCTTGCTACGTGAGATGATTTTAGCCTCGGTCGGATAGAGCACCTGAGATGACTTTCTACTGTTTAGACCCGGTTATGCCCGGGCACCCTTGGAGGGATTTTTTTGAGATATTTTCCTACTACTTTAGTCCTGGACAGGGTCTGGGCATGCATATTCGAGACTGGGTCTCTATCTTGATCCCGGACTTGCTTTCGGACGACATGTTTTGATACTGAGTTTGAGTATGGGGTCTGGGACCTCCATAGACCTTGTCATCCGGGCCAGGGGCTACGGGCTGCATGTGCCGAAGGAGGGGTATACGGTGGAGTAGAGGTATACGGGCAGTGTCCTTCCATGGAACCTACCTGCTGGGCCGGATCGGCACCGGAGGAGGTACATACAGAGATACCATTTCACTTGAGATCTTCATGCATCATATCATTCATTGTTTGAGGTTCCACCCTTGTTTGTTGTTTGTTGATTGTACGCTCTGGTAGTATGGGATGCCGGAGGGTTTGTTTTTACTTGTTTGTGTTCCTCGGTTGTATGGGCGGCCGGGGGACTGTAGGTAGACTCTTGCTATTTACTTACAGAATTATTCCCTGTTACGGTTAAGTATGAAATTAGTTACTGCTAAACTGTTAGATTCTGGATTTGAGATTGATATGATTAGTTGAGTTTGATTCATTTCTCTGAGCATGTCTATCATTACTCTTTCCCTCTTCTTATACTTGAGGTTACTAGTATACCGTTCATTTCGTAAACTTATTATGTATACACTGTTATTGCAAGGACCCCAGGTGCGTATTTCTTACTTTCACCTGTGCCTATGGTGTGTATGTTCTGCTTACTGGCCTCACATGTGGTTCTGTTGATTTCCCTCTGGGCTAGTTCCTGTGTACCTTTCATTGATTTATGTGACTTCTTGCTTCTATTCTGTCTGTTACTACGCTTTTATCTTATATGTGCCCAGTCGGCCTATGATACCTATTGGGTACCTTATGCTTCGCATTTGGTGCTCACGCCTACCCCCCTGCATCTTTGGGTACAGATCCTAGCGGGGGCCATCGCTGTTAGATCGCTGTGATTCGTGCTTGGAGATCTGTTGGGGACTACTTCAGACTGAGGGTGAACTCTTGGCGATCGGAGCTTAGCTTTAGTTTATCTTTTGCTTTATGTACTCTATTACCATTCAGAGACATCTGTATATATTTTTTTGGATCGTTTGCACTCCATGTATGTAGTTTTGGCTCTATACTGTGATACCAGGTCTTGGGGTTTGGTTTAGTTTCCGCATATGTATATATTTATATTCCTTTTATTTGTTCTCTTCGTCTTGTTCCCTTATTTGTTAGATAGTAGCCCATTACTAACTGTTCTGGGCTACGGGGATTGGTTCACCTACCGGGGGTTGTAGGTACCATCATGACCGAGAAATTGGGTTGTGACAACTTGGTATCAGAGCTTCAGGTTCACCAGTGTCATCGGTATAGGAGCCAATGTCTAGTAGAGTCCTGCGGATCGGGGCGGAGACGTCCATACTCAATCTTTGGGAGGCTACAGTGACATTTTAGGAATTTGACTCTTTCATTGCTTCTGTGTCGTGCGTAGAACCCTTGAAGTTTCTAGAAATCTCATTTGTTCTACTTCATTCTTCTGCAGATGGTTCGTACGAGATCATCGGCATCACGCGAAGATGATCCTCCCACACCAGCGCTAGCTCCAGCGCCAGCTCCAGTACCAGCTCCAGTGCCCACTTCTGTGCCAGCTCCAGCCACAGCTCAGTCTCCAGATATTTGGGGATTACTATTACAGCCTTTGGGTGTGATTGAAGAGCGGCCTTCTGAGGTAGCGCATACATTCGCTCAGGGGGCAGCCCTGGGTGCACAGAGCTTAGGAGCGCAGCCTGCTACTATGGCTCCCCGTGCGGAGGTCATTCTGGTTCCATCGGTTGCACAGCCTCTTGCTCCTTGCCCAGCTATGACAGAGTCAGAGCAGAAGGCGTTGGGTAGGTTTTTGAGGTTAGCACCTCCGAGGTTTGCTGGTACTTCTAGACAGGATCCACATGACTTTATTACTACCTGTGAGGAGATGTTGCATCATTTGGGTTTGTTAGAGACTCACGGGGTTGGTTTTACTACCTATCAGTTGGAGTGCCCAGCGAAGTTATGGTGGAGGGCCCAGGTTGCTTGTAGACCACCGTCGTCACCTCCTTTGACCTGGTCTGAGTTTTATGAGGCCTTTATGGCCAAGTTCCTACCTTAGAGTGATCGTGAGCGTCGCAGGGAGCAGTTTACTCACCTTGTGCAGGGGTCCACGACTATCTCAGAGTACGAGACCCGTTTTCATCAGCTAGCACCATTTGGAGCTATGATTATTCCTACCGAGGCAGGTAGGATTCGCAGATTTGTATGGGGTTTGAGGCCAGAGATCAGGTAGCCAGCTGAGATATTGATCGCCAGAGGTTGGTCATTACAGGCTATCATAGACTATGCCCGCACTGTGGAGGACTTACATCGATATGATCAGGGGTCCAGAGATAAGAGGCCTCGGCATCAGGGTGTATACAGTGGTTCCAGATATGGTGGTAGAGGTCCTGGCCAGTGGAGCCGGAGTTATCAGCCACAGCAGTACCAGGGTCAGTCCAGCCGACCAGTTCAGGCTTTCCTTCAGACTTTTGGTAGTACCCAGTTCGAGCAGGGTCAGAGCAGCCATCAGGGCTATAGCGGCCAGTCTTCGAGGGGTACAGTTTCTGAGGCATCAGGCTGTGGTGATTATGCGGGATCTGCTGGTTCATCTCGATCGAGTAGGCCGCCAGGGGCTTGTTTTACTTGTGGTGTTATCGGTCATTTTGCTAGAGATTGCCCTCAGTAGGGTACAGTTCAGTTGGCCGAGCCTTTACAAGTAGTTCATCCCCCAGCTAGAGGGGTGGTCATCAGAGTAGAGGTGGTGCTCCATGTGGCAGAGCAGGTGGTAGGGATGGCGGTCGGGCAGGTGGAGGTCGTCATCAGTTTTACGCGGTCCCTAGGAGACCAGAGGCAGAGGCCTCAGATGCTGTGATTACAGGTATAATTTCTGTGTGCCATCAGTCTGCTATGGCTTTATTTGATCCTGGATCCACTTGTTCATATGTATCTGCCTACTTTGTGCCTTGTTTGGGGTTGGCTAGTGAGCCATTATCTGTTCATGTTTTTGTTTAGACCCCAGTAGGAGATTCCTTAGTAGTGGATCGGATTGTGAGATCTTGTATGTTATCTGTTGGTGATTCAGAGACTTGGGGTGATTTAATGATTCTTGATATGCTAGATTTTGATGTGATACTTGGCATGGACTGGTTATCCCCTCACCGTGTGGTTTTGGATTTTTATGCCAAGACCATTACCATAGCTGTGCCCAGTGTATCCCTGGTTGTGTGGAAGGGTTCTGTTAGCCATGCACCATCTGGGATCATCTCTTGTCTTCGAGCTAGGAAGTTTATTTCCCGTGGGTGTTTATCTTATCTAGCATATGTCCGAGATGTTAGTGATGACCCTACTTCTCCTGAGTCTATTCCTGTGGTTAGAGACTTCCTCGATGTGTTTCATACCGACCTGCCAGGCCTTCCACCTGAGAGAGATATTGATTTATCTATTGAGTTAGAGCCGGGCACTAGGCCCATTTCTATTTCTCCTTACCGTATGGCTCCTGCTGAGTTGAGGGAGCTTAAGGAGAAGCTCCAGGATCTGTTAGCTAAGGGGTTTATTAGACCTAGTGTGTCACCGTGGGGTGCTCCTGTTCTCTTCGTGAAGAAGAATGATGGGTCGATGCGCATGTGTATTGATTATCGGCAGCTGAATAGGGTGACAGTGAAGAATAGGTATCCGTTGCCGAGGATTGATGATTTGTTTGACCAGCTTCAGGGTTCAGTCATGTTTTCGAAGATTGATTTGAGGTCCGGCTACCATCAGTTGAGGATTAGGGCGGAGGACATCCCTAAGACAGCATTCAGGACACGTTATGGCCATTATGAGTTCCTGATGATGTCTTTTGGGTTGACTAATGCCCCCGTAGCCTTTATGAACTTGAAGCACAGGGTTCTTGGCTCGTATTTGGACTCATTTGTGATAGTTTTTATAGATGACATCTTGGTATACTCGCGTAGTAGAGATGAGCATGAGCAGCACTTGAGGGTTATACTCTAGACTTTGAGAGATCATCGGCTTTATGCCAAGTTCTCAAAGTGCGAGTTTTGGCTTGAGTCAGTTGCATTCCTAGGGCACGTGGTGTCTAAGGATGGGATTAGGGTTGATCCGGGAAAGATTTCAGCAGTTTGTGAGTGGCATAGACCTACTACTGTTACTGAGGTTCGCAGCTTTATTGGGTTAGCAGGTTACTACAGACGGTTCGTTGGGATTTTCTTCCATAGCAGCACCCTTGACTATGCTGACTAGGAAGGATGTTCCATTTCAGTGGTCGGATCAATGTGAGGATAGCTTCCAGAGGCTTAAGGCCTTATTGACTTCAGCTCCAGTTTTGACTTTGCCGGTTGAGGGTCTGAGCTTCTCCGTGTATTGTGATGCTTCTGGGGTTGGTCTTGGTTGTGTGTTGATGCAGCAGGGTCGAGTAATAGCATATGCGTCGAGGCAGCTAAAGGTTCACGAGCGCAACTACCCCACTCATGACTTAGAGTTGGCGGCGGTAGTTTTTGCGCTCAAGATCTGGAGGCATTACCTATATGGAGTTCACTATGAGATCTTCACCGATCACCGTAGTCTTCAGTATATCACGAGTCAGCGAGAGTTGAACTCGAGACAGAGGAGATGGGTCGAGTTACTGAAGGACTATGACTTCACTATTCTGTATCATCCGGGCAAGGCAAACGTGGTAGCGGATGCCTTGAGCCGGAAGGCAGTGAGTATGGGTAGCCTAGCTTCTCTCTCAATTTCAGAGCGACCATTAGCCTTGGACATCCAGTTCTTGGCTAACCGTTTGGTTAGGCTTGACTTGTCAGATCCTAGCAGAGTTCTCGCCAGTGTTGAGGTTCGTTCTACTTTGATTGATCAGATTCAGAAACGTCAGTTTGAGGATCAGCAATTGTGTGACCTTCGTGATGGGGTTGTTCAGGGTGAGACCAGTCGGGCTACTCTAGATTCATATGGGGTTCTGAGGTTTGATAGTCGCCTTTGTGTTCTGAGGATTAGTGATTTGATTCAGTTGATACTTCATGAGGCACATTGTACTAGATACTCCATTCACCCTGGCATAGCAAAGATGTATAGAGACTTGAGACAGCTTTACTGGTGGAGTGGTATGAAGCGGGATATAGCAGAGTTCGTATCTCGGTGCTTGAACTGCCAGCAGGTTAAGTTCGAGCACATGAGACCTGGTGGTTTGATGCAGTGACTTCCCATTCCTGAGTGGAAGTGGGAAGGGATTACTATGTACTTCGTTGTTGGGTTGCCTCGTACTTCTCATGGGTATGATTCCATATGGGTGATTGTTGATAGGATGACTAAGTCAGCACATTTCTTGCCGGTTCAGACTTCTAATGGCGCAGATAGGTTAGCTCAGATCTACCTTCGTGAGATTGTTCGGTTGCACGGGGTCCCAGCTTCTATCATTTCAGACTGTGGCACTCAGTTCACATCTCAGTTCTGGAGGGCTATTCAGCGAGATTTGGGTACAGAGGTTCATCTTAGTACCGCTTTCCACCCTCAGACAGATGGCCAGTCTGAGAGGACCATTCAGATTCTGGAGGACATGCTTCGGGCCTGTGTTCTTGACTTTGGAGGATCATGGGATCAGTTTGTTCCCTTTGCAGAGTTTTCTTATAATAACAGCTTCCATTCGAGTATCGGCATGGCACCTTTTGAGGCTTTGTATGGCAGCCGTTGTAGATCACCGGTAGGTTGGTTTGATGGTTTTAGTGCTGGGCCACAAAGCACAGATTTGTTTCGAGATTCCTTAGACCGAGTTTGAGTGATTCAGGACAGACTTCGGGCAGCTCAGAGCAGGCAGAAGAGTTATGCTGATCGTAGGCTCCGTGCCCTGGAATTTAGTGTCGGTGACTTGGTGTTTCTCCGTGTATCGCCCATGAAGGGCGTGATGAGATTTGGTAGGCGGGGCAAGCTTAGCCCCAGGTACATTGGGCCGTTTGAGATTCTTCAGAGGGTTGGTAGTGTTGCCTATCAGTTAGCCTTGCCTACGATGTTTTCAGCTATACATCCTGTATTTCATGTTTCGATGTTGCGTTGGTATGTCCAAGATGAGTCTCATGTGTTACAGTGGGATTCAGTTCAGTTGGGTGAGGGTTTAGCCTTTGTTGAGGAGCTGGCAGCTATTTTGGCCAGAGATGTCAGGAGATTGAGGTTTCGAGAGATCCCGATTGTTAAGGTTCAGTGGAGGCACCGTCCAGTCGAGGAGGCTACCTGGAAGACCGAGAGAGATATGTGGGCTCAGTATCCGCAGCTGTTTGGGCCTTCAGGTACCCCCTTGACCTTGACTTTCGAGGACGAAAGTCCCTTTTAGTAGTGGATGATGTAATGACCCTTCCGGTTATTTCCACATATACATTTTCCTTGAACCGTTAGAGCTTTTTTGTAGTGGTCCCAAGTCATTTAAGGCTTGTCGGGACCGGTATTTCGGCGCCGGGTCCATTTGTTTGATCGTAAGTTTCTTTGATAAATTTTCTGAACTTTGGGTCAAATATCTCAGGGCTTTTCTCTCAATATATAAATAGCTAGAAGTCCCCCAAAATACCAAATCGAATTTCTACGAGTCTAGTTTCCAACGCACAAAACCTCACGTCCAAATGATCTCGCAGTAAAAAGTTATGACTATTTTATCGCGGACTGTCTGGCAGAAAACGGGTTGCGAACCGGGTCGCGAACCGGGTCGGGTCAAACTAAATTTAAGCCTCAACTTCACGTTTTAAAATGCCATTTCAGTTCCTAAACAGTGAGAAAACATAAGGGAGGATTCCGAGAGAGTTCTTGAGTATCAAAATCGTGCGATGGTGAGTTGCGAACTTAAATTTAAGAATTTTATTAATATCGCGTGCATTTGAAAAAAATTTATTTGAAAGTTGAATTTGGTAAAAAGTTACATTATTATTACCTTTTTAAAAATATTTTGTTATGATATAATTGTATATGTATTTATTTTATAAGGTTTTTATACATTGTAATATTTTAACGGAGATACTAAACTTAGTTATGTTAAAACTTATTATTATAATATAGTAGGTTTTGTTTGAAATAATTTTTTATGAATTATGGTATATTTAAAAAGTTATATTTATTTTATCATGAATTTATGTAATACCCGAATATATATGTAGCGGGATAAAACATTTTGGATATATCCCCTACCCTCCACGTGGATGTGGAGGGAGTGCCCAACAAGGCTTAGGGTGATTAGTGGCCAAGCATGGCAGTTATTGGATATATATATAAATAAGGATGTTGCTGGGAGCAACACATTTTCTTTTTAATGATTATTCTTAATCTTGTTAACAAGGGTAAGCATGCATATCAGTTGTTATATACAACTTATTTAATGCACGGTAATGTTTGGTGGGGAAAAATATATTTTTTGACGATTACTATTTGATCATCGAAAGGAAATCAATTATCTACGTCAAGTTATTCAAGTTCGATTTCGAGTTTGATTTCATTTCAGAGTTTCTCGGAGCGGTTCAAGTGTGGACATCATCGTTCTAGCAGCTTGTCATCGGACGACAGGTAGGGTACGGTTTATTTTTCCCTAGACTCTGCATATATAGGATAAAATTGTATTAATGGGCATCCTTGGGTTGGTTTATTAGGTTGGTACCACAGACCTCGACCGCTTTATTCATGTCCGCCTACTTTTGTTCCTCCGTTGCTTGTAGTATTTGCTGATATATTTTATTTACCCTTGTGGTCCTGTGTGGCCTTGTTGACTCTGGAACATAGAAGGTGAGATTTTGGGAATGTCCGTGAGTCCCGGGCATAGAATTATCCTTCTAGGCTGGTTATGCTTGCTGAGTAGTTGTGGGCCTGTGCAGGGTCGATAGGTTGATTGTGAGCTGCTGGGCAGCTATTGTGTTTGATCATACCATTTCCATGCATATAAAGAGGTTTTTATCCATGTTTTACTACGGTTTTTGTTGACTCTGGAACATAGAAGGTGAGATTTTGGGAATGTCCGTGAGTCCCGGGCATAGAATTATCCTTCTAGGCTGGTTATGCTTGCTGAGTAGTTGTGGGCCTGTGCAGGGTCGATAGGTTGATTGTGAGCTGCTGGGCAGCTATTGTGTTTGATCATACCATTTCCATGCATATAAAGAGGTTTTTATCCATGTTTTACTACGGTTTTGGCTTCGGGCCTACTGACACTATTTTCTAAACCTGCATGGCCCGGGGGGCCCATTTTTATGGAAATGATTTGGAAATGGTTGATTTCACTTGTGGAGGATTTTGGCCATGAAAGTAAAATTAATGTTTAAAATCATCAAGTTTTAGCCTCATTAAGCGTTCTTGGAAGTGGTCGAAGCATCGTGATTCGCGATACCCACAAGTGATTCCGAACCCCGTAACCTGGAGTTCCGAGCCGAGGCAGACACGTACTGATTAATCGCTAGAACTCGGCAGGGCCGAGGTGCTAGTGAGTTTTCTTGTTACTTGAGATGATTTTTAGCCTCGGTCGGACCGAGCACCTGAGATGACTTTTTACTGCTTAGACCCGGCTACGCCCGGGCACCCTTGGAGGGGTTTTTGAGATATTTTCCTACTATTTTTAGTCCTGGACAGGGTCTGGGCATGCATATTCGAGACTGGTCTCTATCTTGATATCGAGACTGGGTCTCTATCTTTATACATGTTCTGATACTGAGCTTTAGTATGGGGTCTGGGACCTCCATGGACCTTGCTATCCGGGCCAGGGGCTACGGGTTGCGTGTGCCGGA